>JAQIUQ010001283.1:0-107500 GCA_030378365.1 Hybognathus amarus | reverse complement strand
CTGCAAATGAGCATCTTAGCATTACACTGAAGACCGGAGTAATGGCTGCTTTGTATGCTTTGCACAGGAATAAATTACATTTTACAATATATTCAAGTAGTAAAAAGTTGTTAAACTAATTTTATGATACTTCACAGTATTATGGTTTTACTGTATTTTTGATCAAATAGATGCAGCTGTGATGTGCATAAGAAACATCCTACCGACACCAAACTTATGAACGGAAATATAATAATATATATACTCATTTTCTTATATATTTTTTGAAGGCAAATATTAATAAGCAAGATGCAGAACATCATATTAATTGAAATACTAATTCAACAGATTATGTGATACTGAGTTGCAGATCTATTTACTTCAAAAAATATGGGGAAGAACATGAACATGTCCTGGCTGGTACATAACCCAAATCCTCACCTGAACACGCAAGACTCATCAATTTGTGGAGAGCAAGGTGTGGTTTGGTTGCAATGTAAATACCCACTACACAACACACACACACACACAGAGACTATTACATGTGTATTTTCACTTATCAACACACACTAAGAGAATCTCAGCCGTCGAAGGATTCAGAAAAAAACTCTTTTGGTCTAGTTTGAGCTGGTGTTTTCCACCATATTTGAATGCGTAGTGGTCAATTTGCATTTTGAATGCAGAGTCACATGCAGTGATGCAACTTCACACTCCCCACACTGTTTTCCTGTAACCAAGGAGCTGACATACCAAGAAGAGTGGTCGTAGCTGGACCAGCCATGAATGACACACAAAGATCCTCAAGTATCCCCATATAACCCTGTACGGGAGTCGTGTTTCAATACATTTATGGTCACAAACGCATTCATCTGCTTCCTACATAAACAAACACTGTCTTCCCTGATTAAATGCAGCACAGTAGGGCAACTTAACCATTAGTCTCTCTTCACAGAAGGAATGACTTCCCTTTCACACTGGGCCCAGTCTAGGGTCAACCTTGATTTATCTTCTAGTAAATCAGTCTACATATTTTAAAATGTCAAATTAAAAAAAAAAAAAACACTGGCAATTTTAGTTCATAATCTGATAGATTTCCAAATTAAACAGTATATGCGACTGGAAAAAAATAGGGTGTGACTTTCTCCATTGGGATTTGAGCAGATGAAAGGATCATGAAAAGTGGTCTATATATATAACATGATGGTTGGTGGAAATTTTGATGAAAACTTTATTTCTTTGGAAAAGTATGCAACAATCAATCATTTATAACATTTTTACATTATAATTTATAGCATTATTTCATTTATAATCAAGCACTTCAAGTCAATTTTGATTGCGACGATCGGTCATTAAGATGATCGCTAAGACTTGCTAAGCAACGTAACGTTTCTGATGCAGAAAAGTTTATGCATTCATGACCTCAAGACTAGATTACTGTAATGCTTTATTAGCTGGTTGTCCTGCATCCCCAATAAACAAGCTACAGTTAGTCCAATATGCAGCTGCTAGAGTTCTTACTAGGTCAAGAAAATATGACCATATTAGTCATCTCTACACTGGTTAAGTTCCATATCAATTACAAAGTATAACTATTGACCTATAAAGCCCTAAATGGTCCAGCACCTGTCTTTAAGATAAATTTGAGGCTTCTGGTCATTCCTAGGATATATAAGTCCACTAAAGGAGGGAGGGTGTTCTCGCATTTAGCTCCTAAATTGTGGAATAGCCTTCCTGATATTGTTCGAGGCTCAGACTTGCTGTCCAAGTTTAAAACTAGATTAAAGACGCATATCTTTAGCCAAGAATTCACATGTTTATCTTTTATACTACTGTTGAATCAGATTAAATGCATTAATATTATGAATAGCAGCTATGCTAATTTTTTCCCATCTGCTTTTCTGCTGTTATCTCGGAATGCTAGTCCTGAGGTAAATAGCGTTCGTCAGCTACAGTTTGTATCCAGTCTTTCACAGAGACTTCAGATACCCCAACACCTGCGCCTGTGAAGAGACGACCCAATGCCGGCGATATGCCCTTAAATTAATACATGATTAACTAACTGTATTTTTCTATGTACATTTCTGAAATGCACTTTCTGCTTTGAAACAATACGTATTGTAAAAAGTGCTATCCAAATTTGAAATTTGAATTGACTTATTTTTTTCTAAATGTTTATTACGGCATTTTGGGCGGTCTCTGAGCTCTGATTGGTTAGCGTTAGGACAGCATGCCATCCAGACCGGCAAAATAAAGGGAAACTATGGATTTGAAAGCTTTGAAATTGTTGTATAAATCTGACTAATCTAATTTAGGATGCATGTGTGGTTGAGTTTATTAACTGCTAGCAAAGCGCTAATTTTCATTATCGCCATCACTTCCTGAAATTAAAAAAATGCCCATCTCTAAAATGTACTATTTATCCAGTAAGCAAAACACTTTAAAATAAATCCTAGTAGTTTACATGCATACTGTTCAAAAGTTTTTACAAGCAACATTTTGATAAATATTATTACAATTTAAAGTAACTTTTAATAAGTATTTTTTTTTAAATTAAAACAAAACTGTGTCTGATGTTTGTAGTAGGATTAGGGTTGGGTATCGAGAATCGAGTATTGATTGGAACCGGGACTAACTTTTCGTTTTTCCGGAATCGTTCAAAAGTTAAAATTTCGATTCCTAGTTTCGATATTCACAGTCCGTCGACCAGAAGAAGAAACCGCTGAACAACACCAATGAAGAAGCATCTACCGGAAGTGTTGGCATAACCGTGCGAGTCGAACATGAGTAGCTTATGTCGATGGTCCAAAGTGTGGCTTCACTTTTCTAAAAATAACGAAATCTCGGCAAAATGCTACATTTGTGACAAAAGGTTAGCTAAACTTTTTTGACACTGCCTCTTTAAAGAATCGGAATACGAGAATCATTAGGAACCGGAATTGAAACAAGGAATCGGAATCAGAATCGTTCAAATTCAAACGATACCCAACCCCAAGTAGGATCATGTGAAAATTCACACTAAAAATTCAGCTTTGTCATATTTCTAATATGCTGCTTTGGTGCTCAAACATTTCTTACTACCACCCTGTTTTAGTGCCAATAAAGTCAGTATGATGAAATAATTAAATAATTAAGGACAGAATGATTGGGAGATCAATGGTAGTATACTTCATGCTTTGTGCATTTGTAATGTTTAAAATGGTTCTGATTCTATTAGATTTCTGTAATAACCAATATTTGAAGAATTCTCACTTTAGACTACCTGATGAGCAACTAAAGACTTTGCAAACGGTTCTGTTACACAAAGTATTTGCTTGTTCTCTCTTGTCTACAATTAATCTTATATCAGAGTCCAACTATAAAACAAAAAGTGCAAACACACACACCTCGCACACACCTCCTAATCAAACACTCCTCTCTTTACCAGAGTTAAAATCATGTTTGAATACCCATCCCATCATCTTTCTTGTTGGTACCTTTGGCACCGATGTCGTTGAAGACGGACAGCCGGTCGGCCGGTTGGACTGGATCCTTCTTGATCCTCTTCATTGGTCTGCGAAACCAGCCGTTTTCATCCTCAGCAAGCGAGGGCCGGTCTCCCTCGGCCACATTCCCCCGTGTCCGTTGCCTGCGGCCCACCGTCCCCGGAGATGACCGTGGGAACGAGGCTCTTGAGGAATTCCATGTTTGCACTGTGACACTTTCAGTCCAGGCGCCTGTGCGGGTGCACAGTGACGACCCTGCCACCCACCATCACCTCTGAGAAATAGGGCCGTCTGTGACTGGACAGACAACTGCAGAATCTCTCCACCCAGGCAAAACCACAGCTTGTCAAACTCTGACTTCACTGCAGGTTCCTCTTTGTCTTGTAAGTTTAAACTAGTATTATCTATAAACACACAACAACCCAGACGAAGTGCATTCGATCTCTTGTTGTAATGCAGACGCTGTTGGCGGTAGATCCAAGACAACAAAAGCTGGAATGAGGTCCAAGCGAGCACCTGTAGATCCAGCCAATGTGTTCTTCAACCTGCCCGTATTCCACATGCCACAGGCCAGCTGTGAGCACTTCCCAAAACGAAACCTAAAGTTCACTTGAGCTTTTACACAGCTAGAGACCAACCTTACTACCTGTCTGTTCATGCAGGATGAACTGAACACTTTGATGTGATGACAGTAGGCGGAGCATTTCCGCTAGAGTGCATAATCTGGGCGGAGCCACGACGTGTCCAATGGGAGATGACCTATGCCTGGGAGAGTGGCCAATTGAAACACAGCTGCTACCAACCACGCCCTGATGTTTCTCCTTTCTGAAGGAAGGGAGGAAGACCCATCCGTCTGTGATTGTGAGGGAGTGCATAAAGGAAAGTGAGAAGGCGTTGGCCTCTTCAGCGTGCTGCTGCGCTCTGATAAGTTTTTTTATCAGGTTAAGCTAGAGCCGCTCTTCACACCCCCACCTCTCTCACACACAAACACACTATCTATAACTTCCCTTACATATTTCCCCTAAAAAAAAAAAGATAAAAAATAGCTTAGAAGGCATGCTGTCAAACAGACAAAAGTGTCTCACACCCACGCACACTGACTGTTGGTTTCACTTCCAGTTTGCAGCAGGGCAGTGGGTGAATTAGTTAAATAATAAGTCTGCTTGACTGCTTTGCTGATACACTCTAACTTCACTTTGATAAAAACACAAACAAGCTTATACCAGGGTATATAATTTACTACTTTTTAATACCTTTTTTACTACCTTCAGAATTTTTTTTAAAACCATCACGACACTGAATTAAGTGTTAAATGCAGTGACCTTTGTATTATTTACACAGATTTTGACATTTATAACATTTTCATTCATTTTTGTGTTTAGTGGATTGCAGCGACCAAAGTGCATTAGCTCCCATCCAGTTGACATTGTTTTTTTTTGTTTTTTACACACCAAACAAAAGAGGGAATGCATTGACATGGGACTGGATTTAATAGGGGAAACTGAGAAAATTTTACTAAAACGAATACTTTTAATAGGGAAATAGGGAAATAAAAGCAATATATAGCCCTACATAGGCTAAATGCCTGTGAACGCTTTATATAAATACAATATAGGTAGGTCTAAATCCGGGTGACTTATATCAGTGTTATATATAACCTATATATATCATCATATTGTCCAGCCCTAAAACATATAGCTTATAGTTGTTGTTTTTTTTTTTGGTCAGTGTTATTACCCAGCTATCAGAAAACTTGCATTTGCCCATGAAAACAACGATGGTTATCCAGTCGTTGAAGATATGCCTTGAAGCAAGTCTAAAATAAAACGTAAGCTAGCCACTTCTGTTAAGCGCTCAGTGTTCACATATAACGACCACTGAATAATGACGTCAGCATTAAACATAGACAGAGACAAAAGATCTTTGATTGTGCCCAAAAAAGCTAAAGCCCATATTTAAACGGACTAACGCAAACACAGAATAGGACACCTGATAGTCTGAAAAAAAAAAAACAACAACTAATTTTTAAAAAATAATACCTCTCAGACTACATTTAACACTTTTAATGGCCTTAAATTTGACAATTTTGATTTATCACTTTTTAATACTTTTTAAAACTCCATGGACACCCTGTATAGACTGTAAAAAAATATTGTTGGTTTAACTTAAAAAATTAAGTAACCTGGTTGCCTTAAAATTTTAAGTTGATTGAACTGGAAAAAGTGAGTTAATACAATGAAGAGATTGATTTAATCATCAGAAACTCAAAATAGTAAGTTATCTGAACT
This sequence comes from Hybognathus amarus, assembly GCA_030378365.1. Classification (NCBI taxonomy): domain Eukaryota; kingdom Metazoa; phylum Chordata; class Actinopteri; order Cypriniformes; family Leuciscidae; genus Hybognathus; species Hybognathus amarus. The sequence continues at coordinate 101,751 of JAQIUQ010001283.1, read as the reverse complement.
AAATAAATCATTTAAGTTTATTTGACAAAAGAAAAAATGTTGTGATAACAAATCTTGGAAATATTTTTTTTTTACAGTGAAGACTATTTGGACGAATAAAGTGCATACTGCAAATGATACAAGAGAGCTATTTAATCATACAAGATACAGATGTTTTCTACTTGACTGGACAAATGTAAAGTGTCCTGAGGAATATCAATGAAAATGTGCTTGTTGGGAGGCATTTTGCATATGGCAGGCCTTTGCGCTGACTCATTGTAACATCCAAATAAGCATGCTGCTTTTGCTGAAAATGGACGTCATACTAATGACACTAACTCTTACTGTGTCTTCAATACACTGACAGCACCACTGACATAAACTCTTTGGAAAAGCATGGACTTGTGGGAGATCACTGATATGCAAAAATAACAATACTTTGAATAACTTTTACAATTATAACCCTTTTCAAAGTGACGTTATCAGATAAGAACACAGAGATCACCAGCATGAACCATTTGAAAGTATACTATAATAGAACAGTTATTTTAATAATTTCATATTTTATCATATTTCATAATATTATGGTTTTTAATGTATTTTTGATCAAATAAATGCAGCATTGGGCAGCATAAGAGACTTCTTTTAAAAACAAACAATAACATTTGAACGGTAACACATTTATAAATATTGTATTTGGTTAAAACTGTAAAAGCTTGCATTATAATATATCATTCATTTGAAGGACAATTTGGCTCTAGACAAAAACAGCTTTTTTCAAAATACAAAACATCTATAGTGCCACCTGGAGGGTAAGAGAAGCTCCAGGAGGAAGAAAATGACCTCAGCACCATACAGGAAGTTCTCCGTTTCTACTGTGGCCTAATATAACCTCATTTGAGTCGTTCATAAGACTCATTGCTCATAGACAGACAGAACAAAAAAAGTGTGCACAAATGATTCACAGGAAGTGCTCACACCCTTTAACTCTGTGTGAACATGTCAAGCAAACCATGTCATGTTTCAGTTCCTTAATGTGCCAGCAGGCAAAACAAATGTGCATAGATTGTCATTAGTGACCCAAAAAAGTCTCTTAATCTCTTTATAGTGTTACAAATGTTTTACCCATTTCTGGCAAAAAACAGCCTTTGATATTTAGTGACCAACAAATGAATAGTGTTACAAGCTTTAAGTAGAATGAGAAGAATATGTTCAGTGTGTGTGCGCGTGTGTGTGTGTGTGAGAGAGAGAGTGAGATAATACCTTAAATCTCTTTACAAGTCTGCCCTCTAGGGGTGGCCAAAAGCAATAATGGCAAACCTCAGGACAGGGTGCCTTTAATATATAGGCACATGTATATGTATATCTAAATACAAAATAAAAGCCAAAGGCAGGGCGATTTTCACAAATTAATGTTTCTTCATCTGTGGGCACAATAATCTCACAGGGGCCTATTATAAAAATATAAATCTTAATATGCGAATCTTAAAATAGAACAATCTATCATAACATTTTAAAAACAATGATAATCTAAAAAGAGTGAAATACTCAACCTATTTCAATATTTTTGATTAAATATACAACTTTTACTAAGGTTGAAATATTAAATGTTTTGAGATGAAATTACCAAAAATCAAAAGTAAAATGTGTCCAAAATATTCTTATTGCACATAATTTCCCATCAAGCTGCACAATTATTAAATTGAGTGTATTTAAATGAGTTGCATAAAATGCTAGCTATAAAATAAGTCTTAAAAAGCCATTGTATGTTTAAACTGTCATCCACCAAAGAATGCATTTAAAATATACTAACAGCAATCTTCATGACTTTGAGAAATAAAATTCTGTGATGGATATTTTACACATTGCCTGAGACTGGAGTAGACACACGAAATACTGATAGTACGAAACACAATTTGGTCTATAAGCAGCAAAGAGTAGACAACATGACAAACCAAGCAGTTGACAACACAGCCACACTATGATGTGGGAGAATCAGATTTCTCTGGGACAGAGAGGTGTTTTCTGAAGGAATGAGTGAGTTTATAACTTTCCAGACACATAACACAAAACCCATATCAGTTGGCCCTAAAATGCTGCCAGACTTGAAACAACAAACCAGGAGCTTTCACCCTAACACTGAACTAAACCAAAGGTCCCGTTTGCGTGATACAACATGCAAAAGGTCTATGTGTGCATTAAAAAGTTGCCAATTAACTAATAAAGTCCAAACATTATTAAAGTAAAAATATGAGAACAAATATACGAATTACAAGCATAAATACAATAATACAAAGTTTTACAGTACAGGTACAGAAATGTAATATTAAAATGTAAAATAACACTATAGTGTTCACTGGGGGTGTAACAGTACACAGAAGTCACGGTTCGGTTCATACATCCACGGTTCGGTACAGTGGAGGGAAAAGCAAAACAAAAATGCAGAAGGCAATTTTTTTATTATGCATGTCTCAGGCTGTACCACCTAGTGTATTACTACATTTGAGTAATTCATGTAATTAATGCATTACTACTGGAGCATTCTCTCTCTCTGGGTGTGGGGGCTGGATTAAAGGAAAATAAATGTCTTAAATCTTGTATTTTTAAAATAAGTTTTATTATTAAAGTAAAGGCATAGAACCAGTTTAGTGCATTGACAATATTTTTATATAATTAGCTTATTAATTAAATTAATAAAAAGACAAAAACACCTTGAGATTTGTTTGGTAATTGTACCTGAATGAATTTAAGATTAATTTGCTATATTTCAGATCAAATCAATTTGTTTTCCTTAAAATTTTAATTAATACTAACTTTATTCTTATCTGAATAACAAATACTTTTTGTATACAATAATACTACCATTAAAAACATTTGATTTTATTTTTTGTGTTTGAGGACACAAAATGAAAACCAATGCAATATGATGAATGTCCAAAAGATGGCAACCACAGAATGTTTTTAATGGGTTGGATAAATAGATAAGACAACAGCTGTCATCATGACTGGTCAAACGGAAAATATATTTTTTTTTCCCTTCCGTATTCAAAATATGATTCCTAGTCTGATTTATAACATTTTACTCCAAAAAACATTGCGAAAATCAATTTAAGGCTATTGACAGTATATTCTTATTTACAAGATAAGCAGATATCCATAAATCCCTCAGTATTTTTTTCCCATTTAATATGAACACAATGAAAAAAAGATTTTGAACCTGGCTTTATCCAATACTCAGATTTTGTTTTGTTTTTTTATATGCAAATTAGTGCATATTTAATTAGATAAGGCCTAAATTGCACATTTAAACATTAAATTACAAAAAGCTTGTAATATATTTTTCCTCATCTTAAATGTAATCCACTGGGAAAGTTTCATGGTGATATCTGCTAGTTAAAAATTGCACCCTATTCACCAGTAGTGTCTCACCCTTAAAGGGGTGGTAAAATGCCATTTTCACAAGATGTAAAATAAATCTCTGATGTCCCCAGAGTGTGTGTGAAGTTAACAAAGAATACCACACAGATATTTTATTTAGCATGTTAAAGTTTTGTGCCTGGCCCTTTAAATGCAAATGAGCTGCTGCAGAGGGCGGGGTTTTAATAGCTCATGTGTTAGCAGCTGTGAATACCTCACAAAGACATAATAAAATAAAAAAAATAAAATGTTCTCCCTTTAATGTTAAAACAGAGTCTATACGTCTATAGAGTCTATAAGGTCTATACCTCAACAGTTTTACATCAAACTGTGACTTTTTTAACTTCAAAATATATCTTTTAAATTGACAAACATCATATGTCTAATTCAGGGAACAATTCAAACGAGATACGAATATTTGTTGTCTCTCTGCCATTGACTACCATTCAATATTTTTTCTAAATAAGGTCCAATGGTGGTCGACGGGAAGGGTAGGGACTTAGGCTCTCTATTAGCGCTCATACTGGACTCTGTCGTTTTGGTCAAGCTTTCAAATTCACTTTTATCATGTCTAGTTGGATGCTTGAACATTTTGAATCCGTTCGTACGTCCAGAGCAAATAGGACGCTCGTAAAAAGTAGGGGTGGGCATTTTTCAAAAATATTGCATTCGAATATTCGGGGTCATAAAAATCGAATATTCGAATAATCGTTTATTTAAATTATGTTTAACGAAAAGACGTTATTTTTACGTTTTTTGTTTTTGTTTTGTTTTTTACGTTTTTGTCACCATTTCTGGACGAGCTTACAATTAGGCAATACACAACAAGCTTAGAATAGTAATTAAAGTTTTCTTTTAGTTGAAAACATTAAACATTAGGGGTATGTGTAAACAAAAAAAATATATAAAAAAGCATTATTAAAAGCATGCTCAAGCAGCACGAGCGGAAAAAAACCCTAATAAAGCAGATTGCGTCAGATATCGTACAGAACGTACACACATGCTACACACGAGTCAACAAATGATTGATTATCGTGTTTATATTGTTTCACGTTTATGTTGAGAAAAACAATAATATCTAATGTTACATGCATGGGCGCCGCCAGCACTTTATGCTCGAGTGAGAAAAGACGCTGCGCTGACAGACGTTTCAGAGACACAAAGAGAACGGTGTTTCTAACAGCACTTTGCATTTTCTGTTCTAAAACCGGTCTCCTTAACGAAACATAAAATAAGTGTGTCTCAAAATCATTTTGCTATTAGATAAGTTAACATCTTTGATCACGCGGGGTCCAGCTGCGCTTACCTGCAGTTGTGATGCAGTGATGAACAGCTGGGTTTCCTCACTCGACTGTTTGGATTTCATGTCATTTCTCATGGTGATGATATCATAACTCAGGTTAATTAATTACTTTGATCAAAAGTAATTCCATTTAGTAAGAGCCTTTTCAAGTAACGTTAATTCCAAACTTCGCGAGGCAGACAGATGACAACATTATGTGATCAAATACAGACAACTTGTTAACACGCTCCACAGCGCCATCCAGTGCATTTAATTATAACTGCGAGTTAGTTCATGGACTCACTGCATTTATGGCCAGCAAAGCAACGTATTCAAAATTCGAATAGTATTTTATTTTCGAATAATAATTACATATCGAATATTAGAAAATTTGAATATTCGTGCACATCCTAGTAAAAAGCAAAAGTTGAAGCGAAATTGATGCACGTCTGAGGCGAAATCTGCTCAGATCAGATCAGTACTATTTAAAAGGCTGTTTGCTGCAATCATAAATGTCGCTGGATGACCAATAGGGGTGTATTGGTTCACAAAATTCACGGTTCGGCTTCGATACGATACACTTGTGTCACAGTTTGATAAATTTCCTTGATTTAAATTTTTTTAATTATATTTTTATCATATCATAAAGTATGATATTTTTTAACTTTAAGCAATGATGGAACTATACTTGACTTTCTCTTAGGAGCATATAAAACAGCTCCTTGGACAAAATGAAATGTAGCCTAATATTGTACTAGTAGTTATAAACAAAGGTTTATTTTAGTTTAGATTAACATTTGAGGGCAGCAATTGTATTCATAATGTCAAAATACAACCGACGGGATGTTACTTGAAAGCATTATAGCCTACTATTCCTGCCAAACTTACAGATAGTAGTGTTATACAGTAAATCCTTGGTGATGTTGCTGATCTGTGGACACTGGATAGTTCATTCGTGGCACAATGTTTCTTCCTGGTTTCCACATCAGCACTGTTTGATCCGTTAATAACAGAGAAATGTGAATGTTTCTCACTTGATCTCGCAGCGATGTTGTTACTTAAGTGGCGAATTCAAATGCTTTCTTTACTGGATTTGGCGGTGTAGTAACAGTGCTGATGATGAAGATCGGCTCGCGCTGCATTGGCCCAAACTGATAAACTGTCCGTCATCCAAACAACCACACAATAACGAGTAGCTCAGTTTCGTTCCGCTTACATTACATTTGCCATTTGATGTTGGGCAATGTTGTGGTCATGCCAACATCTCTTACATTATGAGCGCGCTTGCCACGCGCAATGCGCATACATTTGAATAACGAAAATGTTGGTCGGCAGGAAAAATGAACCAAACGAACCGTTCGGTTAAAAAATGCGTACCGAAAAAACCGAACCGAAAGCCTCGTACCGAACAGTTCAGATATCGAATACATGTATCGTTACACCCTAATGACCATGTAATACGGAAACTAGAGTGAGTTCTCATCAGTGTTGAAACTGTGTGGGATGTTTCTCTAACAGATTAGCCCTGAGTCAGCCAGTGAGGTGAATGAGGTGAGTTTGTTTAGCAATGAGTAAAGACCTAGTTAGAGACATTGTGTGTGAGTGAACAGTGAGTAACGGCTTCCTGTCAGTTGGTCATCTGTTCAACATGGGAAAGGGACAACTGTCAATCATGTGCTTCTAAGATGTCTGTGTTGTGTTTGGATGCACAGAGTTGTACGTGTTTTACTGGCTTGCAGTGTTTCCCCTACCATCTCACTTTTTAATTTGATTATTTACATGTTACTTGTTTTCGTTTTCTTCATTAATACTTTAACTTCTGCGTTCAAGTCCTTTTGGGAAGTTCGTATTTACTGAGGAGGGAAGTTGTTTTTGACGGCAGTGCGTTTAAGTCACTTTCATTGCAGCAAAATGGTACCTTCTCTTAATTAATTACACCAAAATACAGCTAGTTTCTTAAATTTTCTTCTAGAAAATGAAGAGCAAAATAATGTGCATCAGGTGTGTTTTGCTTAAATTATGAAGCCAGTTTAAACTTTGTCGTTACATATATAATGCTATCATATTTTGTGCAGGCAATTAGCTTACCTCATTGTAAATTGAAAATCCCAACAATATCACAACCGCCTCACCCCAAACCCCCCAAAATCCTAGGGGAAACCCACTGTAAATCACTTTTGGTTTAAGGGGATATATACCGGTCTAACAAGTTTGATCCTTGACCTCTTATATGCGTTTCTCACATTCATGACTGATGACGGCACAGGCCCCTCAGAAAAAAACAAAACAGAGATGTCTATCAACACCAAAACCAATAACCCCATGAACCGAAGCAGCAGGTGAGCAAGAAGAGATGAAGTGTAATAAAACACAAACGGAAAGAATCATTAGATAACATTTTGTGGCTGAAAACTGCATCCTGTGCAAGACAGGAAACACGAATCAGGAACAATCTGCAACGACACCGTTTTGAGCAAAAGCCTATTTCCTAAGAAAAGAGATTTTAAGCAGAGATGCATGTTCATACAATAGCAGGACTTGTAGTGCCTTGTTGGTGTAGATCGTAGATCACCGCATAGTCACACAGGTCCAAAACTGATCCTGAACCAATCGGTATCTAGAGAGACACTCAGCGTTGGCTTTCTCTGACGTTAAAGCACCGATTCAGGAACAGTTTCGTCTTCAGTTTACGGTGAAAGCTGGTCTTCCTGTTTTGCCCATATGGGTCTTTGTGTTGCTGTATCAGAGCCTTGTTGAGCATTGTTCATGCTGTTTCCCCTCTGACATTCCTGCGCTGATTTGAATCTGCGGGCCTCTCTCTCTTTCTTTCTCTCTTTCTCTCTCTCTTTTGTTTTTCCCTCTCCAGCATGCTCGCTGGGACTGCAGGCCCCTTAGGACTGGGTACAGGCACATGGGTGCATCTGTGCTGACCTGAGCCCCTGACCGTGAACTTCACTGAGGCCACCGTTTTCTTATTTAAAGGGACACTCAACCCAGAAATAAAAATTCTATGAAAATTAAAATGCAATCACAAATGTATTTTAATTTTTTCTTCTTTTGTGGAACACAAAAAGGAGAAAAATAACCCATCTCTGGTTGATGCTTCAATAACAATTAGAGCTGTGGAATATCATTGTTTTTACGATACATGCGTGATGCGAAGGTGAATGATTCTGCTTCGATGCATAAAAATATATACTTTTTAAATGTAATGGGTATGTTTTGTTAATGTGGCGTTGTATTGTAAAAAGGTAGGCTACTCTTATATACTCATTGAAAAGGAAGGAAGCAAAGCACTTGCATCTGATGATTTGGTTTCGTTTTTTGCAGAAAGAACATGATTGAATGTGAAAATAAAGTGCAAGATGTGCTTGACGTTAAAGGGGTCTATACATACATGCATACATGGCTCAACAGTATATTTTAGTATATTCAACTTATATATAAGTTGATATAATAACTTATTTCCCTGGCTAATTGCGGCATCTACCTCGGACTTCCGGTTATTCGCGACAGCTGAAGTTGGATTTTATTGGCAGGTACGGATGGCTACTTCCTGCTGCCAGCTGCCGATTTTCGCCGAGATTTATTTATATAGCACATTTCATACACAATGGTAATTCAAAGTGCTTTACATATAAGAAATTTCAATAATCAGAAAAAAATCTGAATAATTTTAACAATTTAGAATAAAAATAAATACAGTAAAAAATTTAAACAGTTAATAATTGAATTCGAATACTCGCACATGCTGTTATCTGTGCACACATCATAGACGGGACACATTCACACAAAATTGTCAAAATACCCATCTCGGCAAGTATTCTCATAAGCACAGTGGGTTATGTTTTCTTGATCAGATTGGGGTCACCACCACGTGGTGACTTCAGATCATCTATTGATAGGTGACCCACATTCATCCATTTATATTTTCCTCTCTCTGACTTAGACCCCATTTACACCTAGCATTAAAATGCGATCTGTATCCAGATAAGTTATCCGGATAATAAGGGTAATTTGCGTTTACACCTTGTATTTTTAATGCATTCTCGTTATCCACATTGAGTTCGGATCTCTGTCGTCCAGAGTGACACCTGCGCGTGAGCACTGAGGTGGCGGGATATCAGCTGTAGTTTGTCAACATGGCAGGTGTAGGATCGCTATGTCAGACGCGAATAGCGCGTCAGGCACGAGTGATTTCAATGTTAAGTAAATGCAAAGACGCGGTAAAAAATTACTGCGGCGCGAATTAGGCGTTGTTCGACTACATCTGCGAGAAGTTGCGGCCTCTGCTGTCACGGAGAAGAAATACTCTGTCGTCGGTGTCTGTGGAGAAGAGAGTTGCAGCTTCGCTTTGGTATTATGCCACAGGGTCTGGGTACAGGACAATCTCTCATCTCTTTGGGATAAGTAGCAGCAACTGTATGCCACGGAGTCTACCAGGATGACGTTTGGCAGGTACGAATGCGATCACGTCGTACGGATTGCGTTTACACCTAGTAAAGATCCGGAACACAATGCGAGCCAGACTACCTCCAGATGTGGTCAGGCAGATCCGATCACGATCCGATCACAACGCATTTACACCTTGCATTAACATGCGTTTTTTATAGTGATGCACCGATGTGAAAATTTGTGGCCGATGCCGATAACCGATATTAATATTGCTGTTATTGCCGATACCGATATTTACCGATGTCGATATCTCTGTATAGAAAACACATAGCGAGGATTAGGGCTGCACGAAATTGGTAAAAAAATTACATTTTGTAATATTTTATTTTTCTGTGATATATATTGTGATTTGTGATAAAAACAATTTCACCAGATTACTTGAATATCTCTATTTGGAAAGAATGAATCATTCTAGAATGACTGGGCTGGGTGGTTTTGTCATGGAGTAAATCTAATATTAAATAATATTAAATATATATTTAATATATTATAATATTAAATTAAACTAATATTAATAGAATGTTAATAAATGTACACTTTAATAAATGGAACCTTATTGTAAAGTGTTTCCGATTTATGTCTCTTGAGTTCAGTGAAGGACAGATCAGTTGTTTTAACCATTCATTAAAGTGAATCGGTTCAAATGAGTCATTAGTTCGCGAATCGGATGTGTCATTAACGGAGCACGGCACATGTTGTGTGATTATCCAGGCAGTTTAGGACAATGCATTAGAATTGTCTCAACCTATTTTTTATAGTTCTCGACACAGAAAACATTTCATCACCAGGTAGATTTTTTTTGGTTTATTGAAAGTGTGGTTTATGTCATCTGATCTGATGTGTGGAAAGCTGTTCAGAGAAGATAAGGCAACGCTATTTTAGCACAATTCACAACCAGTAGTTCAGAAAAAAAAACCTTTTACCATCGTGTATTCTCAAAGATATTCAGTCACCTCAATTCATAAACATGCGCGAGTGAGGGACCGTTGGAAGATGACGCGCGCGAACCGGTGCTTTCACTCTCTCTCGTTCCCTCAGTTAAACAAGCGAAGCAGTCACTCATCTACATCACTTACCGGTCAAATATGGCTTTGGCGGGACAAAATACGCATTAGGCTGACAGAAAACAGCGCGCCAGTTCCAGTCTTCAGGCGCTTGACGTTTTAAACGGACTTGCGCACATCCCAGCCCCCACACTCACATCTACACGCACGTCAAATACATAGGAATGATCATCGGCCTGTTCACATCGGCCCTATTTTGACATCGGAACGATACCGATGTATAAAAAAATTACCAAATCGGCCGATGTTATATCGGCGGGCGATATATCGTGCACCACTAGTTTTTTATTATCCGGATAATAGGGCTGCACGATATTGGTAAAAAATGGCATTGCGATATTTTATATTTCCGCGATATATATTGCGATATTTGAATAATTTTCCCAGATGATTTGAATAGCTCTATTTGGAAAGAATGAATCATTGAATGACTGGGGCGGTTTTGTTATGGAGTAAATCCACATAGAAACTAATATTAATTAATTGAATGTTTACTAATGTCGTTAACAGGTTATGTTAACAGGATGCTGCACATTAGTGGTGGTTGAGGAGATTCCCCTTCCCCCTATATAAAGCACTTTGAGTGCAGAGAAAAGCACTACATGTAATGAATTATTATTATTAATGTAGTTAACTATAGTTAACTACATTAATAATAATCCATTTATTAAAGCATTTAATAAATGGATTTTTAATCCATTTATTAATAAATTCCATTTATTAAAGCCTATAGGCTTTAATAAATGGAACCTTATTGTAAATTGTTTCCGATTTATGTCTCTTGAGTTCAGTGTTGAATAGATCAGTTGTTTTAACCATTCATTAAAGTGAATCGGTTCAAATGAGTCATTAGTTCGCGAATCGGACGTTTCATTAACGGACCACGCCATATCCGCTGTGTGATTATCCAGGCAGGTTAGGACATCGCACAAGATTTGTGTCAGACACGGAAAACATTTCATCACCGGATCGCATTTTTTTTTATATTTTTTTTTTTAAAGTGTGGTTTATGTAATGTCATCTGAATGTGTGGAACAGCAACCAGTGGTAGTTCAGAAAAAAGGTCTTCCGACCTTTTACCGTCATGTATTCTCAAAGATATTCAGTCAACTCAATTCATTGATATGCACGAGCAGGGAGAGCAAGGGAGTTTGAAGACGGTGAGTGCACGCGCGACCGGGACTTTCTCTCTCAGTTAAACGAGCGCAGAAGTCACTCATCGTCATCTACATCATTCACCGGTCAAGTTTGGCGGGACAAAAATGCGCTTTAGTAAGAAAACGGAAAACAGCGCGCAAGTTCCAGCCTTCTTGCGCTTGATGTTTAAACTGACAGGACTTGCAAATTGATAAACTCTCACTATGATGGTTAAACTTTGCATTTAATCCGCAAATCACAAGCATTACGGGCCGGGGAGCTGCTGGCACGCAGCCTACTGATCACGAATCACGGATTAACTACGATTCCTAGTGACATCGCACATGTGACTATCGTGGATGCGCACATCGCGATATCGATGTTAAAGTGATGCATCGTGCAGCCCTAATCCAGATACAGATCGCATTTTAATGCCAGGTGTAAATGGGGTCTTAGTGTCCCCTGTTGTCTTCTCTGGCCCTGTCCCAAAGGTACCATTGGCCCTTACAGTCCTTCTCAGAGTTGACACTGTGCTGGACATTTGTGTACATATGAGTACACTGTAAATTCTAACAAATTCAGTCTGGAAACCAATTGCCTTATTTTTTTCAAAGTAAACTTAAAGGGATGCAGTAATCAGCTAAAAGCTCAAGAAGCAACATGTCTTCAAGTCAAACTTACTTGTTTTAACTAGTTGAATGCTCATAATAACTTTTGTTAACTCTACAGTAAGTAAATCCACTTCACCAGCTAATAACTCCTTGACAGCGATGCCATAGAGATACAGAGCGAACGCAAAAACGGAAGTTCAGAGACAATATTCTAAAGATGATGGCGCCCACGTTTCTCTGGTGCAGAGAAAGACTGAAAATACGTAAATACAAACTACTACAACTACAAACCCAGAAAGCACACATTTTCTCTCAATGAATAAAGCTAACTTTACTGAAGAGGACATCTGTAATTTTTTTTATAGTCTTACGTTATAATCGCAACATTACACCGTCATGCCTGAGTGTTTCGTACCAGACTGCACACATACGAGCAATGGATCTTGCTTGTTGTTTTGTTTCATGGGAGATGTAGTTCATTGAGCGATTTTCACATAACACTAAATGTTATTCTTCTGTTTTATGACAAACTGCAACTTTCTTGACTTTCATGATTATCTTTTAAATTAACAAACATCATATATATATAATTAAGGGCACAGTTCAGACGGAATAAAAAGATAAGTTGTCTCTCGCCATTGACCATACATATTTTTTCAAAATAAGGTCTCATGAGCCGGAAGCGGAGGGAAGGGACTTAGGCTCTGTATAACTTCACACTCAGAAGCCATGTAAAGTTGCTACTACTACTATCATGTTTAAAATGATAAGCCATATTTGAAGTTGATGGTTTACTGCACATACTATAATTAGCCTACCACAAGGACTGTTAAGAAGGTTCACAATCTGTTTCTCACGAACTGTGTGACTTCACCACAAGATTTTTCTGACAAACCGACTAATAAAATAATCGGTCAACTAAGCCTCTTCTAGTCGACTAACAACTAGTTGACTATTAGAACTAGGCCTGGGCGAAAAATCGATTAAATGAATTAATTCGAATTTTTTGTTGCAGGTGATTTAAAAAATAAGTAAATTGGAGTTTTTGTGTAATGTCACATTTTTGGTAATGCACTCACTATGTGTGTGCGGTTTGCGGGAGAATAAAACGATTCGCGGAACTCCGCAAACTGAGAAATTTGTTTATCCTCACCGCTCAAAACATACTTTTTCTTAAGTGGTGAATTCTGTATGCTGGCAAATTCTCGAATTATAACAATTTTCCTCCGATTTTAATGTATTTGTTAATGCTTTAGAAAATGGTGCTATACTCTCAAGGTGAATTTACTCTCAAGGTGCTATACTCTCAAGGTGAACTCTCCTTTTAGTCTAGACTACAAAGTGTGACTTAAAACACAGCTGGGACTGATTCCTAGAGGGTGTTCATTTCTTTATAATTCATTCCAGAAATGCGGGTTACATTTGTCTTGCTTTTGATTAAATAAATCATAAAAAAATCATAAATCGAATTAAAAAAAATAAAATCTGAGATTTTATTTTTAGGCCATATCGCCCAGCCCTAATTAGAACAGCCCTATAGATGCTAAAAAAATGCAAATTCACTTGCTGATTAAACATACAAATACCCCTGTCATCGGTACACAAAGTGCAGTGCAACTTTCTGTTTTTGACAACAGTCAAACAGTATTTATGCTTTTAAACAATTTTTGTATTCGCTGTGGTGTTTATCAAACCAACCACAGAGACAAAAGAGTTGATTCCAGATTCTTCCTCTGCCACTTACTGCACTAAGCCATAGGTTTATGTAACAGCAGATTGCAAATCTTATTGGTTGTCTGGATTTCTCCCCAGTGCAATGTAATATAAATTAGAAACATTATAAATATAAATGATGCTGCATTAACAGTATGTGAATTTTGTGTCAGTCTGAGCAGATGCAATAACAGCTGTTCGGTCTCAGGGCTCGAACATTAAGGCTTGTCCGCTTGTCCGGGACAAGTGGATTTTTTGCAGGACAAGTAGAAGAGAAAATTAGTTGTCCGACCGGACAAGTTAAATTTCAAACAAAATAAAATGCCATGTTACTTCTTGTTATGTGCCACTCGTTACGTCTATTTTACAGATTTAATTTTACCGATTTGAAACAAACACATTTTTCGCGCTGCCTGTGAATGTCCTGAATGTGACTCACAGAAAGGCGCGAAAGAGAACTTCTGCGCGCGCCCTCTGCATGCGCATTATACTGGCGCGCGCCAGAAGTTCTCTTTCGCGCTTGAACGAACATCAACGACACACACAATTTAACTAAAATGTCATTTGTCGAGTATCTTCATAACATAAGAGCAGTCTTATGATGGACATAAAGAGTTGTGACTCGTGAGAGAATGAGGCGCATGTGAGATCCGCGTCTCTGTCCACAACAAATGCTCTTAAAGGGCCAGCTACCAATAAAGCGTTCGGTCAGTAAAGTTAAAGAACAAAGGGAACAGAGATTACTCACTGCTCTTGACTAAAGAACTTGCGTAGCTTCAATAAGTAGTAGTGTATATATAATTTAGAATTTATGCAGCGCAGACTGTTTGATAACTTTATTCAATTTCTGTATATGTCCTACCTGTTAGACAGTTCATTTTTATCCAGACATCAATGGCTTATTGATCATTATAGGTGTTATCAATCATTTAGTTGTTATTGCTAATTTCAGAATTATCACTAATCTGTGTGTGCATTTGGTTTAGAACCAAACAAGTTGACTCATGAAACCATTTGTTTATTATATCCCAATCGCATATCACAACCGCAATATTGACCTCAATAATCACAATATGACATTTTCCCCAAATCGTGCAGCCCTAGATAAAATTATAAATCTTTACCCGGACAAGTGACTTTTGTGCATGGACAAGTGAAACATAAATTTACTTGTCCGAAGGACAAGTGCCTCAAAAAGTTAATGTGAAGCCCTGGTTCTAATTAAAATGTTATCACACCAATTTTCAAACAGAACTCTCATCTTGGTATGAACAGGTTTTTGACTCGTCACTTCACATTTAACCATTTATCAAAACTTACATTCCCCTGACTACATGGACAGTTCCCTTACAGAAGGCCTCAATGATAAATTGCTACAAGAGAGGGTTATTCTTAACTCCAGCCCATGGGTTTTCACTACCTGGGGTCAAACCTTTGAACCTTTAAGTCAGGGAACCCAAACCACAACCTCCAAGCTATGACCACCAGTTCTCGAGCCAATGACCCAGATTTGACTAATGATGACCGCAGAAACATTGAACGGTGTCTATATTCTCTGATTATTCAGACTTCCCAAAGGAAAGCTTTCTTGCTCTTAACAGCGAGACCATCTGCACAGACTCAAGATTGTTTTTTTTGATGAAGCAATCCATAAAGCACTATGATGTAACAGATAAATAAAGACAAACAGACAAATGCTCAAGCCACCGTCTGCAAAAACTCCAAGCATGTTACCATCCGCATATGCTGTTTCAAACGATGCTGTTGAATCATGTACTTTGACATAAGTTATGAGATATTTATATGGATTCAGGTTTAATCTTATTTATAGTTTTAGAATTATTGTGAAAGACCAAGTTAATAGCACCCCAAGTCCACAAAATATACAGTGGTAGACACAAAACCAGAAGAAAAGGTGTGGCAAACATACCCGAGGGCCATAGAGCTTAGGGAGGGAGGGTTGTGTCAGAACTGAGCGGTGGGCCAGCAAGGTCGGGTCACGTCAATCTGAGAAAGAAAAAAAAACAAAGTGTTCATGAGGAAGCAAATCAGTAAGAAAATATTCACCCAGCATAAAGCGAAGAAAGAAACCCACTTGCTCAAATGTCAACATGAACATGTACTAAATGACAATAATTACAATAAAGCAATCTTAGACCTGTGAAAATGGAAGTTGCATTTAGGGCTGTCAACTTTAGTCGTTTAGTCGACTAATCAGTTGAATGCCGTCTTGGTCGACTGAAATTCTTATTGGTTCGAACCAGTCGCATTTTTTTTTTTTGCCAATAGAAATACATTTTCAATGATTTACTCCCTGATATTTATTCCTTTATAAAGCAGTTATTTATTACTGTATTCTAAATATAATTAGCCTATGTTTTATCCCCAACTTTAAATGCTTTTAGGCTATTTCTTGTAACTGCGCCACAGTTTAGCGCACACACATAACACACTCGGGAACCGCACCTACTGGCTGCGCTGCTGCTCGCGCTCAGTAAGGGATGTACTGGTAGGTGGTTTTGCTGTATTCATTCAGTTCACGCTACTTTAGTCGACAGAATGTCCAAGAAATCTAAATCTTTTGTCTGGCTACATTTTTGTGGAGGTAGGCGACGGTGGCGACCGCGTTGCTCCATTATGAGCGCGCACATCGCGTGCCTATTTGAAATCAAACTTAGCGCGCAAAAGACGTGAGCAGCTCTTTTAACGGCTTTATCATACTGACTCAATAGATTGTTTTCTTAATAGGTTTTTATCTGTACACTTGACTCATTTGAAAGTAGCCTAAATAATGTAACAAAACGAAATTAAACTTATATGCTATCTTACAACACAGCCTAGATTTCAGATAGTTTTTTAGGCTATTTTGTCTGTTGTTTTAAGACGCCTAACAGATCGAGCTGGACAAAAGTTAACCCATAGCTTTGTAAGTAAAGAAGAATACAGCCTGTATAAACGAGAGCTTTTGTTAGGATTTTTCATTATGTGGCAGATAGCAGTTATATTATTTTGTAGCGCGTGTGGTGTATAATCAGGTGCGCGATCGTTGTTGTTTTATAAATGCTCTATGACAATTGTTTAAAAAATGTTCAATCAAAACATCCGTTTTTTTTTTTTTTTAGTCGACTAATCGTCGCGGCAGGACAAGACCTTGTGTCTGAACTAAGGATTTCTTTGGTTGATTACAGCCCTAGTTGCATTCCTGTCTTTTCCTCTCACACATTTAAAATGTGTGCTTGAGGGCGATGGGCCACTCAAACCAGGTCTGGTGGCATCTGACTGAACCTGAGCCAGGATTGCAGGACTCAATTCCTAGGTGGTAAGCTACAGATTATCTTCCGCCATCCCTCCCTCCACCCATTCATTCATCCATTCCTCCAAACTGGCGATTACGTAAACTCAGTTGCACACTACTCCCTACAAACAAGCACAGAAAGGCTTCGCCACAGCTAAAAAAAAAACACGCATGGGCTGCCAAAGACTTATTTATAGGAGTGTTAAGTGTTAGGCAGACTACCTGTGTCTCATTAGCTATAATTACTACTCAGGGCTCTTGCTGTGCTCAATGACACTGCGGCTCAATCAAAGCGGAGGATAAATAAGCGCATTTACACTGCACAAAAGATCCAAACACAGAACACACAGCAAACCTAAGAAAAACAACTTGTGCTTTTTCTCTCTGTCTGTCTTTTAAATCCTATTGTGCATTAGAGAAATTATCTTGTGGAGAATCTACGCACACACTTAAACGTATACATGGGTCAAAAGACGAAACATCACCATTTTGGTGTCCGCATCAAATTAAATGGATTTATTTTATATACATAAAAAACATGTTAAATGTTAGTAAATTGTATGAAAAAATTAAGTGTCATAAAAGGTCTTGGACTTTGATTTTACCATTACATCTTTAAATAAACATATATTCCCAAGTTAAAAAATATATGTGTGTTCTTGGCATTTTCAAATTAGTTGGCTTTGTATTAAAATAACTAGGCCTATGTCGTCTTATTCTTAAGTATTTTAAATAAAGAAGGAACTTTTTTTCCCTTTCAAAATGCGGTTTGTAAGAGATCATTCAGTGTAACAGGATCAAGAAGCCATTCTGAAATATAAAAAGCAGATAGTCATTCGACAGTCTGTGACAATCATCAAATGAAGACCATGTGGTGTTGCAGAAAAGTGAGCTCATTGCTCTTAAATATTTTATAATTCCACTTTTTCATGGTAAAAGTTTTTTTAAATGTATGGCATTCAGTGAAATGCCAAAAAACACACATTTTTTGAAAAATAAGTAGATATTGTGAATAATTGTTGTTAAACTTTACTAGTTAAGTTATGTTCACAGTTTGATATAGGTGGCGAGTTGATGGCCTGCAATATAGGCTGAAGTAGAAGTTGTCATTCAGGGTAATGCAAATTCTGTTACACCAAAGTATCATCCATTAGACCGAATGACAGTATCACTGTATAAAATTAGAGGTTCGAACCGATATGGTTTTTTTTTTTCACGTCGATGCCGATCTTTTGAAATCCGGTTTGGCCGATGGTCGATTAATGCTGCCGATTTATTTTGGCCGATATTTGCTTGGTTTTTAAACTCTATTTGAAAGATAAAATGTTGAAAAGAAAATGATAGAAAATGATGAAAGAAATGATAATTACTTAACATAGACAAACTTTCTCAACAAAAAAAATAAACATTTTATCCTCTCAAAAAATGTCCTGAAACATGTATTTTGAGGTTGTTTTGTTTGTTGATGGACAAAGGCAAATGGACATAACCTAATTATCCCAAAAAAGGAGAAACAAATGCCAAAAATACTGATTAATCGGTTCTACCTCTAGTATAAATAACAATTTTAGCATCTTACTTATATTAAGATAAATGAGGAATGTTTAACATTGACAGATACGAGTTAAACTGAATAAATATTAATATTTTAATGCATTTTGGTCTAATTTATTCAACTGTTATTGATCCATTTTGGATGTTCATTGTCCAATGAACAGAGAGTTAAAAGGGACTGTAAAATGCCAAAAAGTAGACCCACCAAGAACAATAACTAGCTATAAAGATAACTATGGCTGCGATTTTACACTTGGCATTAACATGCGACCTGTCTACGAATGTTGTCCACATACAATACAGTCAGACACATACAATTTTGTGGGTATGTGTCTGTTTTGCAAAAACAACAACAAGAAAAACACAAATAATCCTTTGCAGGTTCCCTGAAGCATTGGCTTTAAATCCAAATATAGCCAAATAGTAGGGATGCTCCGATCAGGATTTTTGCAGCCGATACCGAAGTATCGATTTCTTGTCATGGTGATCGGCCAATAACGATACAGATTCCGATGCTTAATTGACTTAATATAAGACAAATAAACAAAATGGAACAGTTTTAATGCAGCTCATAAGGTTTATTTAAACATTGTCCAATACTGTGGAGGACAAAATAAACATTTAGTCTCCTAAAATGGATAAGTCTGATGTAACTTAAACATCGTCCAATACAAGTCTGAGCAGGACAAAATAAATAAATAAATAAAAAAATCAAACAACATTTAAACTCCTAAAAGAACAAATTGAAGTGGTTTGATACAACTCATTAGGTTTAATTAAACATTGTTCAATGTTAAAGAGAATAAAATAAATAGAAACATTTAAACTCCAACATGGAGAAGTCTGATGTAACAAATAAGGTTTAATTAAACATTCTCCAATATAAGTATCACGTTCGTCCTCACGCGATGACGTCATCAAATCGCGATCGGTTTGTAAGATCGGCCAAGTTAGTGAGTACTCGATTCGCGTCAAAAATTGTTATGATCAGCCGATATCGTATCTTCGGCCGATCGAATCGGAGCATCCCTACCAAATAGGCATTTTTAGATTTCGCTTTGAAACCAAATTTTCCGCCATCATGTTGTCAGTCAGCTCCACACACTCTTGTGATAAATGAAATCTGACTGCTGCTGCAACTCTCGTTCGGCTCTCGCTACATCGGCATCTCGCAGACACGTTTAGTTTTTTTATTTTAGTGACAATTCTCTAAATTAACTAAATTATTTTTATAACTATAAAAAATATAAATGACTGTGGGGGGCTGTGCAGCGTGGGCAAGTGATGTAACTAGAGTTGTGGCTGAACACCATTAACACCGAACTATCTGCAATTTTTAAATATCAATCAATTAGACCTATTCATTTATATGACAGTACTTCCTGAAGCAGAAGATCAGACAAAGCAAGCTACAGTAGCAACTATGACACATACACACATTCACAACCAATCTTCCTCTTCTACGGCCACACGCAAGATTCAAATAGTTCATCCAACTTCCGTTACACCCAAACAGCTACATACAAAAAAACTAGACACTCACCAAGGTTCACCTTCAAAAAAAAACTCACACCATAAACACAAATTTACAAAATGCTTCAAACCTGAGACCCCCAAATCATTTTACACATAATAAGCATTCACGTCTCTCACTTACAATTACATATAATTTTTCATTAAGACACAGTCTTTGAGTAATAACAATCTCAACAGAACACACAGACAAAAAGAGCTACTTTCCCAGGACAAGGAGGGGCTTGTTTTCTTTGGCAAGGCCAAGGGCCAGAGCCTGAAGCCAAGCAGTAACAGAGGAAAGAGTGTCCAGAGCACAGTTAACATGAAGAAAAGAGCACACTTACAAACACACCACATAACAACAGTGTAGGACATCGATGCCACAAGTAAAATATCGATATGAGGAACATTTATTTTCACACTCTCCACATCCTCATGTAATGTACGTTTACCCATTTCCATCAACGCGCACATTTTTGTTTACTCACCATACTGTCTGCCTGTGTGTCAGTTTGCGAATTTGATGCAGCATAAACTTTGTGCCTGCTGTCGACGTAAATTGTAGGTTTGGAAACATTTTGTATTTGAAATAGGCAGATAGGCAGGCAAAGAAACCCTATCCATCATGGTGATCATTAGGGGTGGGGAAAAAATTCGATTCTTCGATGCATCGCGATGCGGACGATCCTGAATCGATTCACAAATATCCCAAGATCGATTTTCCAAAAAAAAAAAAAATAAATAAATAAAAAAAATGTTAGATATATATATTTATAATAACGTAATATTGACGGAACGCGAAAGACGGAAGTGCAGTGACCGGACCGTCTGAAGCGTGCACATAACAGAGACGCGATGGCGCGTCAGATCCAAACACCCTCTGTGTTAGGTTAAAAGCTGACGTGTGGAAATATTTTGGCTTCTAAAGTTGAAGGGGAAAAGAAACTGGGCAAGAGCCACGCTAGTTGTAAGCTTTGTAGAATAAAACTAACGACGGAACACGACAAATATGAGAAGCCATATGACACGTTTCCAGCCAGAGGAGGAAAAACACTCGGCTGTACCGGTCGTTATAATATTAATTTACTACAAGTAATTTACTAAGTTAAAGTTATGCTCCTAGTTCAGGCACACGTTTATTTTCCTGTTGGTTCTTTGGAATGCTAATAAAATATATTGTACGTTAATTCTTTATGGGTCATTACTTTGTACATTTAAAGGAAAGTATTTATAGTCACACACACAAAAGATTCAGATAATCGATTTGTAACATTATAAATGTCTTCACTGTAACTTTTGATCAACTTAATTTAATTTATCCTTAAAGAATAAAAGTATAGATTTCTTTTTCTTTCTCCCAAAAAATTTAAGAAAAATTCTTACCGACTCCAAACTTTTGAACTGTATTGTTTAATGTTACAAAAGCTTTCTATTTCAGATGTTCTTTTGAATTTCTGGGTGATCACAAAATGCATTTTAATGCTGTCAATTAATAGAACCTGGTGCCTTTGCATTATAATGCAACACAATTGTTTCAAAAAATTATTTAAAGATAATGGTTTGCATAAGTAGTAGACAACAAGCATGTTTGCATGTCTTCACGAACCATCATTACATTTTCATTGAATATCAAACAAATAAAAAGTGCAATTAATACCAAAATGTTGCTGCTGCTAATATAATCATATGTTGGTCTAGTGTATTTTTGTTTACTGTTGTAAAATGGAAAATCAATAATCGCTAATCGAGAATCGTTAATAATCGAAAATCGACTGTAATGCGAATCGGGACTTCAATAATCGTAATTCGAATTCGAAAAATCAGACAGATTAACCACCCCTAGTGATCATAAAAATATTTGAAGTAAACCACAATCCAGATCACAACACAGGAGTCAGGGCACTATAATTGTTCTTCACGCGCACAGTAACTGAAATTTAAAACTGTTAAAAGAAAAGGCTCAATAAACTATTGCATAGATAGATACTGTATAATACACTGTCCATCAATATGTATTTCCTTTGAGCTTTGAACTCAATGCAGACTTGAAGCACTGTGCGCTGTAACTCCATGTGGCATCAAGCGCATCATTCTCCGCTCGGGATGCGCATAAGCACTTTGTGCCGCACTATATTGGAGCCTTTCAATGCAGTGACGCAATTAAAGCTTATTAATAGCAGGGCTCCAGACTTTCGACCAAATGGTCGCATTTGGCGACCAAAATTTGAAGTGTGTGCGACTGAATTTTATATCCAGTCGCACATGGGCAGACCAGTAAATTTGCCACACGTTGAATGCATGGTTAAGCGTGGAAGGGGCGCGTCAATGAATCTGTGACAAGAATAGCGCACGTAAACGTCTGTGGGAAGGAGACGGAGACAAATACCACAACCTGCTATGTGCAACCTGCAACCTGCTGAGCAATAAGCGATCTATCGACTTGTTAGTCGTTACCTAGCAGCGAATGCAAACAAAATGAAAGTGGAACGAAAATCCGCTACTCATATATGATTAGGACCATTGAGCAGCAGCAGCGATCCGAACCACTGACAGTAAAATAAAGCCCCGAACTTGCCAGTCGCGGGCCGATCTCGAATCACGTGACACTGTTATGAGGAGATCCAGTGAAGAAATGCATTGAATTTGCCTCAGAATTAATAACATCATCACTACGAGATCCAGTGAGAAACATTTCGAATTCGGAGCAGAGCTTAGTCTGTTTTTACAGTCTATGGTTATAAACCATAGATATCATATCAAACAGAGCTGACGTGGAAACCAGGAGAAACACTTATAGAAGGCTTTCAGTCCACAGATCAGCAACATTCACCATGGATTTAAGCTAATGTAGTGACTTAACCATAAATATGATAATGTGGAAGAAATAGTCAAACGCTTACAAGTAGCCTACTACACATCTATTCCCAGCACTTCAAAACTATAATATCATATATAAATATTTTTGTTGTTGTTGTTGTTGTTTTTATGTGATGACCAACACATTTTTGTTCATCCTTTAAATAATGTCCTAAAACAAAAATTAAGATGTTGGAAAACTCCTATTAAAACATTTATTTAAATAAAATAATAATACCATTGCAAACAGTAGGATGTTTATGGCTATTTTTACTCCATATACATGTTTAAAAAAAAAAAAATATATATATATATATATATATATATATATATATTTATTTATATACATATATACATACATACACACATAAAGACATTATAAATAATAATAACTAAAGTTAATTTCATCTACACTAAATTAAGCTTTAGTGATTTATTGTCAGCCCCAGTGCTACCAGATTTGAGTGCTGCCCTCAAATTTGGGTCTGGAGCCCTGTGAAGTTAAAATAAAACAGCATATCATAATGTTAAGTCTATGCATTATTAAAGATTTTGTCAGCATTACAGTTATTTTGGGGGAAATTTGAATAATTGCATTGCAAGCTGATTTAAGGTGTGCCCTAAATTTCTCTGCTTGCGCTTCTAAAACTTTTTCAGTCAGGGCAACACGCTCCTGAGTAAATAAAGTTCAGTCTGGAGCCTGAATAGCCTTTCTTGTTCTGTCCTATCTATAATATGTTGCTGCCTTGTTACAAATCTGTGCTATACATTTAAAACATGTTGTCTCAATTCTATAGTAGCCATGGCTATATCTAAATTAATTTATCTTTTAGATTTTTGTTAACTTGTTTTTCATTGATGTATTTTACAACAATACAAAGAGCAATGTGTATTATCCACTAATATAGTTTATAATAGCATTTTTGTCTAAGATTATGATCATATATTTTGGGGATTTGTTGTTTATCTTTATAATGAAGTTGTCTTGTATTAAGTAGATTGTGTTTAACACACAAGAGTGATTAGTCAACACACAGAGTTATATAAAAAACTGCACTGGTATCAGATTGGTATTGATCGATATCTCAGAATTTTTGAATTGGATCGAGTTCTGAAAACACAGTATCGGAAGCATCCCTACATTAAAAAATGATAAGTTTAATTATATCAAGTGTTGTGAGAAAAGGCTATAAATCTCCATCTCCAACATCCTCAGACACAATTTAGCCTACTGGCCAAGACTCCTCCTTCATGTGTACAGATGTGACATAATGATGCAAAAACCAGCGGAAATCCACTGAGTACATACATACATATATATATATATATATATATATATATATGTATATATATATATATATATATATATATATATATATATATATATTACAAGCTTACCGCTTTGAATCGAGCTAAGGCAAGCAGATGAGTTTTGAACACTGGCTGGTTATGCATTTTCTCAAATATTTATTTTGGATAATTTAAGCCAAAAAAAGCTACGTACTGCAGTTTTAACATATATATATATTAGGCTGCACGATTAATCGACACGATGTTGATATGCGCATCTAATCAATAAAGCCGGTTCCTTGATTAGCAGTAAATCACCTTCACCTGCTTTCAGATGGAGTGGCATTTACTACAAAGAGCCGTAGATCATTGACAAGCTGAGCCAAATCGCGTTAATATTCGAGGACGTATCGCCAGCGATATTTAATGCGATATGGCTCAGCTTGTCAGTTAATTACGGCTCTTTGTAGTAAATGCCGCTCCATCTGAAAGCAGGTGAAGGTGATTTACTGCTAATCAGAGGAACCGGCTTTATTGATTAGATGCTCATATCAACATCGTGCAATTATTCGTGCACCCCTATTATATATACACATTATTTATTTTTTTCAATGATGTTTGCATGTGGTGCAATATTGACAAGAGTTTTAGCTGATTGATCTTGGACAGCAGATCACTACCTAGAGGGGAAAATCTAAACACACACACAAGAATGAGGAAGAGCCAAGTCTTACAAATAAAAACAGGTTTCTTCATCTGTTTCCAAAAAGGTGACCGATCGGGAAGTGTTGATCAAGATGACAAAGAAATGTGACATAGCCTAACATGTGAGATTAGACAGCGAAATTTTAGCCATTTCCTTTTTTCTGAATCCAGTGAATAGATGTAGGCACATTTTATTTAAATTTCCATGCACAGAACAATAGAAAGACATAACTAAGGGTGTGCAATTTTGCAGACACAAAACTTTTTTTCTCAGGCAGAACCACAATCCACAAACTTATCACGATTTTAAGAATAAAACTGATCAGTACAGACAAAATAGTTTAAAGCCTTATTTTTAATTTAAGCCTTAAAAATAAAAGAAAAAAGAATGACAGACCATTATATAAATAATATTAAAAATTATTTATATAATATTATTATATAACAAATAATATTAAATACTATTATTATTCAATAATAATATTATTAAACAATAATATTTACTTGATTTGAATATTTAATAATAATATTATTATTTACAAATATTATTTAACTTGATTTTATTTCATTTGTTTTATTAACAACAAAGACGCAAATAATAAATTACAAATACAAAACAAGATAGAAAAAAAAAAGTAGCTTAAATTTTTTCAACTAGGTCTATTTAACAGTAGCCTGCATTGCCGCCAAAGATTTATTTGATCAGTTAATATATTTGCTGCTCTGCATAATTGGTACCTGTGGAAGCCCTGAATCGCAACATAAAAAAGAAAAATCTACCATTTCGAGAATAAAATGTCAAAATATTTCATGATTTTAAGTCAAAACATCTATCTCTAAATTACAGGAACGTCTGTCTGTCTGTCTGTCTGTGTGTGTGTGTGTGTGTGTGTGTGTGTCTGTCTGTCTGTCTGTCTGTTAATCGCATATCTCTCGAACTGTTAGTCCGATGGATACTCAAACTTGACAAGTGTCTTGCTACGGGGACGGAGTAGAGTGCAGTGCCAAGTTTGACGTTGTTTGGATTAGAAATGCAAAAGATAACGCTAAATATATCGCTAAAAGAAGCACACATTGGCTTTTGCCGCTCTCAGTCGCTGGCCACTCCCCCACGGGCATTTTGCACTAGTTACAATAATAAAGTCGTAATATTTCGAGAATAAGGTAAACATTAAGAGAATACAGTCTTCCGTATAAGTTTGTGTGTGTGTGTAGAATGACGTTTAACGAAAAAGACATTATTTTTATGGGGTTTTTTTTTTACGTTTTTGTCACCATTTCTGAACAACCTTAGCTTACAATTAGGAAATATAAACAACAAGCTTACGATATATGTTAAAGTTTTCTTTTAGTTGAAAACATTAAACAGGCCTATGTATATTAAAAAAATATATTAAAAAAAAGCATTCAGAAAATAAAGCAGACTGCACCAGAATATCGTACAGAACGCACACACACACTCGGAGTCAGCATATGATTATCCTGTTGTTCACATTTATATTGAGAAAAACAAAAATCTCCACATGCAGGGGCACCGCCAGCAATTTATGCTTGAGTTTGAGAGACACAAATGGCTCATTTCCACTGAGCGGTGCGTTACGGTACCAGTACAGAATGGATCGGTAAACCATGATCCGGCTTGCGTTTCCACCACCAACAGTACCCTTACTTGATAGGTGTGGTGTTTGCCAGAAGAAGCGAATCGACGTCATTTTCGTGCCAAGAAGAAAGCGACAGTAAACAACAATGAATGACAACAATGAATGACAACAAACATGCCGAGACGTTTCTCAGGCCATCCTTAAAAATATTTTGGTTTGCACTAACAGCAAAAAAAAAAAAAGGGGTAGGTAGGTCTATCTTTTTTTTTTTTTAAGATTCAATGTAAAAAAAAAGTAAAATTTTGGTCATGGTGATGATTTTAAACAATTTTGCATATTGTGACGTCAGTCACGTCACTGACTGGGCATTCAAACCGTGCATCCACCGCTAGGTTTCAATGCAACCTACAAATCAGAGAGACCGGTTACGTTTTAGGCCAGTCACTTTTGTGTGAAAAAAAACTAAAACATTTGAGACAATTTTTCATTGAATCGATTTTCCATAGGCAAATCCACAGACAACTAACAGACATAAGGACTAATGTAAAGATGGCGCTTGAGACATGCACAACTCAGCAATATTTCTGATGATTTATTGGTGTGAAGTTTAATGCACAATGACAAACAGGAGTGCAACATTTCAGGGATTGAAATTGACACCCTCCAACCCGCCAAATAAGGGTAAAAATGAACTGTGGCAGGTAACACTGTCAAATTACAAGCCAATTTATGTTTACTCACTTTGCTGAGGTAGTTCAAGCCAAGTTTTATACATTCGGGTTATAATTAACATGTTTTTTTACATTTTGAAATGTAAAATATCTATAGCAAAAGAAAAAGCAATGCTTTAACAAAACAAATAAAATATATATGTTATGCAGCAGTGTGCAGGCTTTTTTGATTTTATATACATGAGATAAACAAGTACAAATGCATGGTCAAAAAAAGAACACAATTAAACAAAGAATAAACAAAAATAAAACAAAAAATAAATCCAAATTATATACACAGTGCTTTAATTTCAGGAAGGTCTAAAATTACTTTTCAGGTAAGTGTGTCTGTCTGAAAAGAAATTTAATTTGGTAATCTAATGTAAAACAACACTGCATAGCTAGTCATAGTTAGATTAATGGATTAATAAAGTTATTCATTCAAGAGCTGTGAGTGATTTTCTCTGCCTTTTGTTGTTTGATTCGCATTACTAGCTTCATCGTCAGCTAGTACCTCTGGACGCTTAAAGTTCATGGGGATAATTGTCGGATCTACGTATTTAATCATGTGAAAATTCTCACCCCCAACAACATCTATTAGATCTTATTAAACAACAAATTAAACACAATGTATGTAACATTGTAACACACCATGTCACGCTCTGAGTGAGTGGTATTTACAACAGTAACGTTAAATTCAAGTACTCAACTGACAAAAACGGGATTCCTGCATAGTGCCCCTTTAACGCTGTTGTTGGTTATTTAAAATATCTAATGGATGAACTCACACCTTGATTAGACTTTATATAATAACACGCTGTCAATCGTGGTAAAACTTCACTGTTTTATGGACAACGCCATATTTGATAAGTTCACTATGGTTACCGCTATGGTTAGTTAGATTAAACACACACACACACACAGAAAAAAGTTAAAATTCAAGTCTCAAATTGGACCCAATTCATCCATAATAGATATCTGTAGGAGATAAAAATGCTCATAAATGACAAGTCATTTCTGTCATACAGCACCTTGAACGACAATGCAAATGAGCTTCAGAGAACATAAAACATTAAACTCATTCTTCCGTAAAAGCTGATAAGAAACCTTTATAGACCAACGTTCAGACACACATATGCAAACAAAATGCCATGTTGTTAAGGCCAAGCTGGTTGACGAATATAAACCCCCCACTAGGTCATCGCTCTTACCTTCGACCCTGAAACAAGATTAAACTTTTAGTTTCTCTCTGTTACACTATGGCCATGGCTTTGCTTTTACCCAGAGAGTTGAGCAAGTCCTTTTATGATTAACAAAACAAAAACAAAAATCAATAGACTGACTATAGGTTGGCAGCAGCTGCTGACTGCATTCGGGAGAGAAACAGTTCAGTCTGCTTTTATCTGTCCTCTGTAAATCTCCCTCTCTCTCATATGCTGATTGCTGATAATAGTAAGAGTAATCCCCTGTCCTTGTCTTAACTATGGAGAAAGAACCAGACAGCAGAGATCATGCAAGAATGTATGAAATCAGAGCCACAAGGATAAATTATGGGAGGGGGTCAGGGACACTCTGTTGGGCAGAAAAGAAAATAACTGGTCAGGGTCGGACAGAACCAGCAGCCTGGACATTAATAATGCACTCTACTCCAGAGAAGGTCCTCACTAGGGATGGGCATTTTTCAAAAATATTGCATTCGAATATTCGGGCTCATGAAAATCAAAATATTCGAATATTTGTTTATTTAAATTATGTTTAACGAAAAATACGTTTTTTTTTTTTACGTTTTTGTCACCATTTCTGGACAAGCTTACAATTAGGCAATACACAACAAGCTTACAATAGTAATTAAAGTTTTCTTTTAGTTGAAAACATTAAACAGTAGGCCTATGTGTAAACAAAACATATATATAAAAGCATTATTAAAAGCATGCTCAAGCAGCGCGAGCGAAAAAAACCCTAATAAAGCAGATTGCGTCAGATATCATCCAGAACGTACACATATACACACACGAGTCAGCAAATGATTGATTATCGTGTTTATATTGTTTCACGTTTATGTTGAGAAAAACAATAATATCTAACGTTACATGCAGGGCGCCGCCAGCACTTTATGCTCGAGCGCTGACAGAAGTTTCAGAGACACAAAGAGAACGGTGTTTCTAAAAGCACTTTGCATTTTCTGTTCTTAAACCGGTCTTCCCCAACGAAACTTAAAATAAGTGTGTCTCAAAATCATTTTGCTATTAGATAAGTTAACATCTTTGATCACGCGGGGTCCTTACCTGCAGTTGTGATGCAGTGATGAACAGCTGTCTTTCCTCACTCGATTGTTTGGCTTTCATGTGATTTCTCATGGTGATGATATCATAACTCAGATTAATTAATTAATTTGATCAAAAGTAATTCCATTTAGTAAGAGCCTTTTCAAGTAACATTAATTCCAAACTTCGTGAGGCAGACAGATGACAACATTATGTGATCAAATACAGACAACTTGTTAACACGCTCCACAGCGCCATCCAGTGCATTTAGTTGTAACTGCGAGTTAGTTCTTATGCCTCGTTTCCAATGAGCGGTACGGTACGATTCGGTTCGGCACGCATTTATTTGCGTTTCCACTGTCAAAAGTTGTGAATGGTACCAAAAAGCGAACCGTACCGTACCACTATTTTGGGTACCCTTTCGTTGGGGTACCTAGCACAGTGAAAGGGTACTAAAAGGTGGAGCTAGACTCACTGCAGAACGGTGATTGGTGGACAGAGTATCGTCACTCGCGCGTGCTAAGGGCATTAGAAGCATAAAGTTGAAATATTATTCTACTGTTATTGTGTCACGAAATGTAGTTTTAAGAGTTTTTCAGGTGAGAAAGTAGTTTTTTAAAGCTCAAATCTGTGGTTTATTTATAGATTTATGATAATTTGACTGAGATCCATTTCAAGCGATCACCGGACGCTCGCGCTCGTGTCCCCGCCTGGAACAGCCTTTCCTCGGCTAGTCATTCTGATGTTTGCCGCTGACTCGGACGGCTCTGTTGTGGTTAAATATGAGATATAGTTCGTCTTGTATAAACCTAACAGGTGATCTTTGGTCTCGATGAATCTATAATTCGTTCCCTGGCCAATAGTTTTGGGAGAAGGCTACATGAAGTTTCATATCTTTGAGCACTGAATTTGTAGTTGACTGACTGAATTGTTTATTTATGTTATTTAAGCTTTACTGTATATCTGTTTGTACCTTGTACTTATACTTTTATAATGGCTATTATTGATAAAACTGAAATGCAACAAAAAGAGATAATTGTCATTTTTTAAATTCTATTACAAGATAATGTGTTGTTTATTGCAACATTTGTACCAATATCGATATGCAATACATTACATATTGCCTGGAATATGTTTAATATTTTTACATTTAAACGAAAAGAGGCAGGGTTGTGTTTTATATTTCAGTTTTGTTATAAATATAACGACATACATGCAGTGAATAATCAATAGGCTATGCGTTGCCTGAACCACATTTATGTGCTTTATAATGTTTAAAATGTATTGAAATGAAATCGAAAAGAAGCAGAGTGGTGTTTTATAACATATTTCGTTTTATTATTGCCTAAAATGTACATACAGAGATAACCGGAGTTCGCAGAGCCAGAGCGAGCTGAGTGCCGCAATCAAGAACGCGCTGTTCCATCAGCAGGGATCATTCTCCTGAGTCGGACTTTGCGATGGCTACTTGGTATTGAGAAACGCCTAATGCCAGCGCTTGTTTCAAGTGACAAACATGCTGAGAAGCAAGAACAAGATCTGATGTGCTGTCTGTCATCCATTGTTGTTTACTATGTCGCTTTCTTCGCGCGAAAATGACGTCGATCGCTTCTTTCCAGCAAACACCACGCCTATCAAGTAAGGGTACTGTTGGCGGTGGAAACGGCAGAGCCTGATCATGGGTGTACCCGACCCTGACCCGAACCCGCAGCTGTACCGTACCGTACCCCTCAGTGGAAACGAGGCATTAGAATATATCACTGCATTTACGGCCAGCAAAGCAACGTATTCAAAATTCGAATAGTATTTAATTTTTCAAATAATAATTACATATTGAATATTCGAAAATTCGAATATTCGTGCACATCCCTAGTCCTCACTGCAGAACATGAAATCAGCGGGAGGAGTTAGATCCAGATCCAACTCCTCCCATCTACATATCCCTAAACCTACCCAACTCCGCCCCCTGATCCCTAACCCCACCCCAGTCCTACCCATCTCCACCCCTTAGATCGGGATCCAACTCCGCCACTTGGATCTCGTGTACTGCAATGAGGTGCTACTGTTCCCTGTGCATGCTGACAGAGTTTCCCCTACTGCAGTACTTCAAACCAGCACACAACGCAAACTTTAGCAACACAGCAGGGCTCAACAAAGGTGGATCGATGCTGAAAGCCAGGTGATAAATTAATAAAGTTTTATGTTATATATTCATGTTATGAATGCATGCATGCAGATAATCACATACATGTGTAAAGTACATGTGCAGAACCCAGCTGTCAATTTTCCAGCTTATCCATCTATGAATTCCAAGGATTCATCCCTAAAGATGAGTTTTATGAATAACCCTCACGTCATTTGTCTATAGCATAACAGTCTTTTATCTAGAAGAGTGCCGTGTTCATTTTCTTGCCAATCTCAGCGAGACAGCTGACTGCAGATATGCGGTGTCACGCACAGTAGGCGTATGGAAAATATGGTCATGACAGTCATCCCCATCGTTCGCTGGTCTGCTGAATACAAAACTCTGTGTCAGTTCACTTAGCAAATGCAATTACGTAACACTCCTGAAGGGCACAAGTGGCCAGGGGCAAAACGATGTCTGATTATTTCATTTCTGTCGGGAAAAAGATGGTCCATTAAAATGCCCCTTTCATTCCAGCTCTGTAAGGCCCGAGTTCCAAAATGCCCACGTGCATTAATTTGCCACCTACACCAGACTGTCCGGCCCCACTCCTACAAGAGCCTTTATACTGCACCAGACAACAGAAGATTCAAAATGAAAAGCCCTCACTGATTTGGTTTCTTGTTTCATTCTTTCATGGCACAAAAAAGAAGTGAAGAATATGTTTCATATGCCATGCAAACATGCAAAACACATCTGTAATGTAAGCTGGTCTATATTAAATGCTTTGTAATTGCAGCTGTTGTGATTATGCCCTTAATAATGCATTAAACAAGAAGAGGGTGTTCATGAGGGCGTAAAAACACTGCCACCTCAGGCACGTTTAAATTAAAATTAGGATGGAGGAGTCGCAAGCCAATTCATCCCTTTCCCCTCCCTTCTAAGTGACAGAATGATCCCATGGGATTACAACTTTATTGCACTGTATATCTCTTTCATTTATGTGGAACTAATTAGCAAGGGGCATTAGTTCCAGCCAAGAGGCAATTACTGAGAACACATCTTAAACAAGGTAATTTAGGTTATCCATGTAAATAGCACAGTACAATGACTTGTGAGAAATTTAATAGGAAAGAGTTCATGAAATATTGAAACAGCTCACTGTGTAAATTGTCATAGGGGATGATACTAGCAGCTATTTATTGTTCATGAATTTATTGTTAGATATATCAGATGTGCTTTTATCTGTGCTTTTCAGTCATTAAGCACAATAAGCAGCGGAAAACAAACTCACTGCTGTGCTTGCGCTGTCTGACACACCCGAAACACGAGCACAGAAAGACGCCTCTCTGACTAAATGCCATTTGAAATTTTCTTCTAAAATGACCATTTTTATCAAGCTTGTATATTTCAGTTCAGTAATTTCACTTAAATGACAATTAATAGGTAATCTTCATTGCCATTTAAGTGAAATTACTGAACTTAAATATACAAGCTTGATAAAAATGATCATTTTAGAAGAAAATTTCAAATGGCACTTAGAGGCTTTTGCATCTGAACTCTTCATATGTGACTTAGTGAATATAATATAGTGCTCCCAGCTTTGTAGCTGTAAAAGTAATGGATAGTTCACCTCAGATTTTGAAATTATTAAACAAATGGAAACAAGACGTTCAAACAAGTGCATTATTTGACAAAGGTTGGTTTAGTAACTCGGTAGCCTATGCATTTGATGTTTAAATGGTGTAATATTTTTGATTTTGATTATGTAGCCTACCTATCCATTTTTTTTTCGACTGCCGTCAAGAATACTCTCTGGGCACTTCCCGCGAGAGGCCGCCCACACGCTGTTCTGATTGGCTGTGGGTTGTTTTAATTGATTTGTACGCATCTTGCAGTCAAATCGCATCTAGTTTGGACAGACAAATTATTTGTCGGTGGAATCTTGCCGCATCATGTCTGGCTAGGACACGGTGTTAAATGAACGTAAACAACTGGGAAAGAAATCCGATTCGGAGAAATAGGATCTGTGCATTAGGTCTTAAAGTAACAGCAGCCTAATACGGTAAACCTGCTACTGTCTGTCAAACAACAAAAGAAAAAGAAAATCACTCACTTGGCTCACACACACACAGAGACAGACAAATATACACGCTACTGCTCAGTTGTTTAAGGTCAGTAAGATTCTGTACTGTTTTTTTGCGCCTTATGCTTACCAAAGCTGCATTCATTTTATAAAAATAAAAACAAAGAGGAAATACAGGAAAAACAACTACTGTAAAATAAAATTGGACCATTACGTGTCAAATCAACCAAATTTAAGAAACTTCCCCAGCTCAAATTTTTGAGTTTGTTAATTTCTGAAAAAAGACAAACATGACACATGACAAACATGACAGTGATGAAACCAAAATTACAGGAGGGTAAAAATGCCTTTATAAAGATGGTAGCATTTTATTTGTACACAGAGATTGGTAGGTCCATTTGTCAAATCTGTTGACTTAAGTAATCTTAGTTGCATCATATGACATAATGACATTATGTGCCTGGTTTCTATTTAATTCTATTTTAAAATTCAATTAATTCTTGTAACAGCAAAGCTGAATTTCCGTAACAATATAAATGTTTTAAAACTGCCACTTAACCATTTTAATGCATCTTTGCTTAATAAAAGTATAACTATCTTCTTTTTTTAATTCTTAACCCCCAAACTTTTTATTGGTAGTGTTTTATGAATTATAGGTACTTAATTTGAAATTCAAACAAGCATTGTTTACATTTAATATATTCATATTTATACGAAGCTTTTTTAATTCTATGGCATATTCGTTTTTGGCATCAAAAAAAAATAATGAAATTTCACTGCTACTGGTCTCGTGATACAATTTTTGTTATGGCAATAACTCCATTTAAAAGGCTTTTTGGTTCTGATGCCAGAGTTCATTGAAGCATGCATTGATTTCAGATTAAAATATGTTTTTACATGACTCATCAAGATTTAGGACCATTAACTGAAAGAAGCCCACTACTGTTTACAAGAGACACACTACTGTCATGACACTCAGAGCATCATGTTCAGCAGGAAGCAGGAAGAGTTCACACTCCTCTCAAAGATGTGATCGGGAGTGTGAACTCTTCTCTGCTGAACATGCTGCTCTCACACCAAATGCTGAGTGGCTGGCTGGGACACTACAGTTGTTAACATCATTTATGACTCATGCATGTTTGCATTAGGCACACAACAAACATCACTGAGCCTTTCAAGTGACAGATTTTATTAGATGGACAAGATAAAGGGAAAGTAAAGGGAGGTAGTCTGAATTGAACAAAGCCATGCAGATTAATAACTAAACCACTTAGGGGTTTTTCCTACAATTTCATACTGTTTCCTAATTAAAGGAAATGAAAGAGAAAGCCAATTAAAATATCGTTCAATGTCAATCTGGTGGTTTCAAACTAGTTGAGATGAACTTGTTGGGTTTCAAAACACAGTTTAGTAACATCCTGTAACTAATACCGCAGATATTTATATGATGACTGATATTTCCACCAAACTACAGCTTTGTAACGGTCTCCCTTCAGTCAAATTCATACATGTTTCCCAAAAGACACGTTTTTCTGATTCGTTAAACGTCAGGTTGTCTCACAAAACTCTATAAAAAGTCACAGAGTGGACTTTGCATTAAGACTAATGCTTCATATGGTCAGGTTAACTCATGTACGTCACCAATGATGTCCAAAAACGCTGTCTAGGTAGACAGCTCAATGGGTTTTGTGACACAGCCTTTGACTCGACTCATCTCTTCGCTTCAAATGCAGGTCAACATAACATAACTTGACTAACGTTACCAACTGCAACTGAAAATATCCCACCAGGGAAAGTGCATCTGATAAGACAACCGATAAGCGTTAAAAGTGAGAGCTGGCCCTCTCGGTCTTAAATTAGACGTCGGTTATTTGAGGTTAACGTTAGTCAAAAAGAATTCGGCCCTTCTTACCTTTTTAGAGCAGCTGCGCTTTTCCTCGTCAGTTAGCCTCCTCGCGCTAGCGCTGAAACCCGATGACTCTCTCCAAAAGATGACGAGACCAACTCGAGCTTTACAATACCAACATTTTACATCCGTTGAACTCTAGCGTTCAATCCGATAACTAATCTTCTCGGTCTTTTTTAGCAAAACACCTAAAAACTCGACGAATGACAACGTGCCCACCTCCCTGTCTAACAGATTGGAGCAACGCTGGCTAACGGCTTTGACAATCCGCTCTTCTGATAGGGGAGCTGCGGTGTCAAGATTGCGGAGCTAAGCCCCTCCCCGTGCTCTAAGCGATGAATGCACTGTATTCACACGCTTAACAAACGGACCATTCTATTTGCTGATTCAGCCATCAATCAACTCGTACTGCTACTGGATTGGCTGTAGAACATTATTCTGTGATAATTCCCTCGGTTCGTCAAAATACACGTTCGTACACTGTGTATAAACACTTAGCCTAGAAAAATGCAATACTTTTAGATCAGACCCCTCTGCTGTTCGTTGTTTATGAGGTTTACTTTTTCGTTGTGAGGTCAGTCGACAGATGCAATTAAATGGCTATTGACATAACCCTAAAAGCGATTAATAGTCAGATATTGACAGTAATTTCTCTGCAGTTGCTTAAATCATTTCACAAATATCTGTATCTGTTCAAATAATGTAATCTCGTTTCTTTCTGTTTTCAGACTACTGTATCAGTATTTATTCAGGGTATAAGATAAGACAAAAAATATTACTAAGTGCTCAAGTTTATGGAATATTCAATTTGTCTGAGCGCTTTATTTTTGAGACTCTCGTTTATTGTTTTTCTGTATCTTTTATTCATAAGAATAATAAACATGAACTGACGTTCAATATGATGTGTATTACAAATTAAACGTAGACAAAATATTCATAAAATATTACAAAAACAGTTCACATACAGTCAAATTCACTCGCACAGGTTAGGAAACAAACAAATATTGAGATTTTGATAGTTTTGTTTCTTTCGTTTTCGTGCATAACAATTGCATTTGTCGACGTATAATTTACAATAAAGCATCCTTTATGAAATTAACATGTATACAGAGAACAAAGAAAAGAATATACAACTGTTATAAATAACATCTTTCCAAATATTTTGAGGTGTTGTGAGATTTTTGTTCGGTGCTTCCGGCTTAACTCCTGCACTTCCGGGTTAGTGTTGTTGCTAACAAGAGTCGACCTTTTACTGTCTATGGAGTCGACTGGAGGTCATGTAATAAAGTGTGTCGTTGGTCTTGTTGACTACCAGTAGTTATCCGCGTAATCCTATGGATACTGCGAAAACAACATTGTTTTAGGAATCGCGTTGTGCCTCTTAAATCAGTCATGTCGCAAGCATCGTCTGGATTCACTCCGGCTGCTCAAGTCCCACATGCGTCCAGTAAGGTAACGAACGTTAGGCAGTAAATTCACCTGACAGTGTTTATAAACCAAATATTCTCTCTCTACTGCTGTATCTCATGCAGAAGTATTTCAAAGGCAAATTGTGTGCTCGGTTTTCTGTTTACAGGATCAATTAGATCGTTGGTCCTATGGAATTTTCAGAAAGTTTCCTCACGCAAAGTTTTGTCTTCTCAGGATCCTTTGGAGCTGCTTACATTCCCAATGAGGAAGAGAGGCGTGTCTTCAGAGAGTGCAATTCAGAAAGCTTATGGTACAGATGTGAGTAGCAGTAATGGACCTTGACTAATATTCAGCAAAACATTTTTGAGCGTTCCTTTATTTTGTTTACTTTGCAAGGTATTGTCTCAAGAGGCTTTGCTTTTGCCTCTGATGAGAAAATACTTAAAGGTGCTCTAAGCGATGTCACACGTTTTTTAGGCCAAAACATTTTTTGTCACATACAGCAAACATCTCCTCACTATCCTCTAGCTGCCTGTCCCCTGAAACACACTGGAAAAAACGTGCTCTATGCAGACAACCCAGGCTCCACAAATGACAACAAAAACAAACTGTGGCAACCCGCTCCACGAAACATAACAAACTGTTCCAGCCAATAACTGACAAGAAGGCCCTGGGGGTGGAGTTTGGGGGTCAGTGGGCAGATGAGGAGGAGGGAGGGTCTACCTAGCCTCCGTTTTGTTAAAAAATACTTTAAACAGTCACATCA
Organism: Hybognathus amarus; assembly: GCA_030378365.1. Taxonomy (NCBI): domain Eukaryota; kingdom Metazoa; phylum Chordata; class Actinopteri; order Cypriniformes; family Leuciscidae; genus Hybognathus; species Hybognathus amarus. The sequence continues at coordinate 64,010 of JAQIUQ010001283.1, read as the reverse complement.
CCCGACATCGCTTCGAGCACCTTTAAGAAAGAGACTTGTGAACATGTCTGCTCTCTTATTATTTCCAGCCTTGCCATTTTCCGCCATTGCAATGGGAGTCACTCAGGTATTGGTATCAAGAGGTGAGTTCAAGTCCAATATTTCAGTTTCTCTTTGCTCATGGTTCCCATTGTCATGAAAAACCTAGAATCATCTTGGAATTGTAGGGATTGGAAAAGTATTGGAATTAATGAAAATCTTAATGGTAAGTAATGGGAAGTTCTATAGGGAATATATTTATTTTTCTAGATATACTATAGCTAGAAATTGCACTTGAAAGTGTGTTTCAATCTCAATTATAGTGATTTTAGTTGTTGCAAATGACTATAAAAGACAGTTATGGAGAAGTCATGGAAATGTTAAGGATATTTCATCCAAAATGTTAAAAACCCATTATTTTTTGTTATTCCAAACCCATTTAGGTCTTTAATGCATCTTTGAAACACAAAATAAGATATTTTAATGAAACATGATGGACTTCTGTTTCCAACATTGAAAGTCCATTCCACCCAAACTTTGATGCTTCAAAATGTTCATAAAACTATCCTTATAAATGAAAAAAATCCATATGAATCGAGTGGTTTAAGTCTTCTGAAGACACATGATCGCTTTATATGATGAGCAGATTTAATTTCGGTTTTTATGAACATTGCTCAACAGTCAACATGCAAACAGAGCACATCAAAAATGGTAAATGGAAGCAAACATTTGAAGGATTAGGAAAGATATGAGGTTATTTTTCTTTAATCTGTAAAAAGTTAAAAAAAAAATCATGTTTTGTTATTATTTATCCCCAGGAAAACTTACTCCATCACCCCGATTTGGCTCTCTTCCAAAAGTTGTTTGTGAGTATCAGAGAACAACAGCCTGTACAAATGTTATAGAGAGACACTTAAAACCAAGGTTAAATGAAGATGGAGGACTATTAAAAGTCAACATTTTTCAAGTTCCACTGAATGTATGTGATTTTTATTCAGTTGCTGGCATCTGTGGATACATTGGTGGGAAAATGTCTTACATGAGGGTCTGTCAAGAAAAGTTTAGGAAACTGGAGAACTCCCCACTGGGAGAGGCACTACGACAGGGACGTCTGCCTAACATTGCTTCCGTGTAAGAACATGTTACATGCACAGCATTGCACACTTTTTCTTATTAGTTTCTATATTTTGATATGGAAACTAATACCATAATAATAAAATTAAAATTATTTTTAAGGACAAACCAGTCGGAATTTTCCGAGCTAAACACATCAGAATCTGAACAGACTGGTTTTGAGTCTGTTTCTCAACCTGCAACAGAAGTCAGCTCTATGCCTGAGAGCTACAGCAGTTACACAAGTGACTATACCTACAGCAGCCCCTCCCAATCATACGACCCCACTCCTTTTAGCTCTGGATTCAGTGATTCTGGTCCCGTTAACATCAGGGATGATAATCCTTCTCAAGGTACTGCCACCCTTGCACACGACCACCAGAACAACATGTATAATCATAACTAACAAATATAAATTGGCAAAGAGGAAGGACACGCATCATTGAATAAGAATTTGTCATCTGATTGGTAGATGTTTAACAAGTAGTTTGCATTTATCCCAAAGCGCCGTTATATCCAGATGAGGATGTGCCTAAGAAGAAGCCAGTGTTGTATGAGGAACTGCGTAGCAAGAACAGAGAGAACTATGAGGTCACTCTCACACAAAAAGCTGAAACACTGCTGAAACCACAAAGAGAGGTGGCGACACCTAAGGAAGGTGAGCTTCAGTGACTGATTTCCATAAAATTTGAATAAGTCTATAGCAACAATGATTTGTGAAACCTATAAGGATTCAAAAAGCCAGTACAGTTAAGAGTTAGCCTTATCTTGTTGAATATTTAACATAATGTCAAAGCATCCATGAAATAATTCAGAATCAGTTTTGCGTTAAATTGCCAATTGATGGCGAATACACTAATTAAAGGGATAGTTCACCAAAAAATAAAAATGCTGTCATCATTTACTCACACATATGTAGTTCCAAAGAAGATATTTAGAAGAATGTCAGTAATCAAAACAGTTGATGGTAGCCATTTACTTCCATAGTATTTTTGTCCTACTATGGAAGTCAATGGCTGACCGTCAACTGTTTGGTTACCAACAATGTTCAAAATAATTTACTGTTAGTTCAACAGAAGAAAAAAAACTCATACAGGTTTGGAACAACAATAAATTATGACAGAATTTGTATTTTTTGGGTGAACTATCCCTTTAATACTTCCTCTGACATGACTGATGAAGAGTTGCATAATGATATGGCATCTGTATGAACATTGTCGTTAATAATTTTATGGTTAGACTTTACTGTAAGGTTCCACTGTATTAATTAACATGAACTAATAATGAGTAATACATATAAATGTCAACACCTGACTAATAAATAATTCAAAATTAGTTATTTTATAGACCTTAGTTCTACTTATATTAACTACATTGAATGAATATTGATACATACTGTAGCAAATGTATTGCTCATTGTTTGTTAATGCACCAACCACTGTTAACTAATAGAACCTTTTTGTAAAATGTCAGTAATTAATTAATAACTTCAATGTCTAGTAACTTACCTTGTTTTTAACTTACCTCTCCAGTTAAAAAGAACCAGTATGGAGATGCTTGGGATGAGTAAGAGTGACCTGGAGAATCAACTGTCTGAAGACCTCAAGATCCATATGCAGTGACGTTTGTCCCGCCTCGCTTCTGCCAGATCAGACCAAAAGCTGCAATCAAACGCTGAACTGAAGATGATTGTATTATAAGGAGCAAAACGTAAATTTGGGAAATTAATGCAAACTTGTTAGAATAAAATGCTTTTGATGGCATATGTGGTTTGAAAAGAAATGTTTATTTTTTGGCTTCTAGCTATAAGTGGATTTAAGCTAAATCATTTTAACAAAGTATCAGTGTTTTATTGATTAGGACATTGTCCAAATATGCTTGAGATTTGGTAATAAATAAATACAAGTGCTTTAGATACAACATTCTTCGATATAAACCCAGGAAAATGAGGGTGGAAGAAAAGCGTCCAAGTTGATTTATCCACTGAAATTATAGTCCAGCCTACATTAAAGCTGTGCACAAGTGACGATTGTGACAGTGTTGTAGATTATGACAGTAGAGGTGTTTAGACTTGGACCCTTGATAATGATGACAGCATTCACTGATGTTGCAGTTATTAAAGTTATGTCCTCAGAGCTGGAGATAAGAGAAAAAGATATGCATGTTCTGAGGTTTAAAGTCTTTATTTTAAAGTCTATATTTTATATAAGATTCACAATTAAATGTAAAATTCAATTAAAGCCTGTGATATGTATTTAATTCACTGTACTTTGAATCCTTATGAAGGTAATTATGTATATATTTATATATTTGTTTTGTTTTCTTTGTTTCAAAGGAGTCTGAGATCTGGATGACTTCTTTCTGCTGTATAATATTATGATCCAACTCAAAAGGCAACTTTTTACTGTCATAAAATTGAACTGAAACCTCTACTCCTCTCTACTTATAGTAAACTAAGGATCAGACAATTTGAGCAAATATTGGTTTATAACAATATGAGGTTAGTATCTTTACTGGAGAAGACTTGGGCTACCCCGGACTAAATTAAGGCTAAAATCAAATGTACCGTGAGGCAGGTTTAACTTATTATTAACGTTGTTTCTCAAAGAAGACATGTTTTACTTAGATACATACAGTTATGGTCAGAATTATTGCGCCTTGGCAAATATGGCCTAACAAAAAAATTCACAAAAACCTAACCTTTCATTGAAGTAAAAAAAAGAAAGTATAACAACTGAAAATTTGTGAAGCTCAACAATCTTTCGCTGCACATCAGAACTATATTCTTTGGTTTTACTCATTGTGGAGGATGAATTAGGGAATTTGACCTATTTGTTCCTTCTTATTAACAATCCTGTAAAACAGGAAGTCATGGCTGGATATGAATAGGAATATACTTCAGATATTATACTCAGGAGTGCCTCCACCACACTTTCGTTTTACTTATTGAAAAGTTGGTTAGTTTTTTAAATGAAATATCGAAAGGATAAAAAATAGCCAATAGATTTATTGTGATCCATTTTCTGCTATTGTTCTCCTTGGATTTGCTTCTCCGTTCCATACAATTTTAACATTTTCTTTTTTTAAGTTTTATTTGGAACCTCTGTCATGGTAAATCGGAATCAGATTATCACAGTTGGTTTTAAATGAATCTTGTTTATTTTAATTCATAGTTTAGGTGTTAGTTAATCGGTAACGCTCCTTTTACAGTAGGCTACAGTACCTGGAACAGGGGTAGAGTTAGGGTACTAGTTATTACCCAGTATTGCAGTTACTAAAATAAGTACATAGTATTTACATCATGGGTAACTGGACTGTAGGCTAAAAGGAAGCGTTACCAGTTAATCTGTGTTTCAGAAAGCCATTTAAACCATTCTAGATTAAAGGTTACTAAAGGTTACTGGAAAACCGTCCTTATAATAATTTACCAAGAACACTGCTCATTCTTATGAGGTGGATTAATTACCAGATTTAACTCTCCTTGCATAACATCTACAACAGCATAAATTCCTTATTGTTCCCTCCAATCCACCTCATGCACAAACACCACAACTATTAGGGCTAAAACTTCGCTGCCATTTGACACATCTACTATGGCTCATTTACTATAAAGAAACTATGTTGCACTGACTAAGGTTGTCTAATTTGCCAACAGCCGTATAGTGTCTTGGCGCCCCCTGCTGGTTGGTTAGTTTGAAGGTCCATTCAAGATGATTTCAGCTGCTTTCTGTTACGTCATTTTCAAAGAAGAATTTTTTTTAATTATTATTATTAAAACAGAGTGATGAGCAGTGTCCAGTTGATCCTGAAACAGAAAAACGTATGTTGATACATATATTGTTATCCTATGAACAACGCCAGAGTAACATTAGGTGTGGTTTAGCGTGCGTTGACTTGACTTAGTGGATCTTTTCTGTTTAGATATGACAGTGTGTTTGGACTTGTGTGTGGGTGTGTGTGTGTTGTTTTTATTTAATTTTGAAAAAAATTACCTTAACTCTGAGTGGGTGCATTAGGGGCTGTTGAAGCTTGTGCTTCCTGTTGCTTACACTTTTCACACACATGGATGCAGTGCCTGTAGGACACCATGAACAGACATTACTAAAATTGATTTCAGTTCCCATCATGCAACACGTTAAGAACATGTATAATCCACACATTTTTATACTTACTTATGTCCAGGTCTATAACCACCTGGTCCAAATCCAGAAGGACCAAAGCCTTTTGTGAAATCTGGTCCCAGTTTATTACTGAACTTCTCTTTGCAGGTCCCAGCATAGGACGCTTTGCCTACTGCATAACCCACAATACCCGCCACTGCAGAGGAAAGTAGATTGGTGAGTTTGTATTCCAGCTGCATATTGCCACTGTATCGATGATACAAAGCAGGCATAATAACATGAGGTGGGAAATTTCATTATTATTCAAAAGTGACTTACAAAGTAGTTTAGGGAAATACCCAAATCGCTTCGGACTGTTTCCAGACACCTATAAACGAAGTAAATTACAAACTGGATTATCTATTTTCAATTAATCAAAATTAAAAAATAAAAATCAGTAAATTAAAGTCATTATGGGGCTGTTCATACAGAAAGCATGTTCAATTCCACTGCATTGTTTTTCCATTCTTGTTATGTGTAAACATGAGTTAGATGTAAATGTTGCGATAATCTCTGCACCCAAATTAAAAGTTGTTCCACTACCCTGCATCTGTCATTTTAAACACAAAAATGCGTTCTGTGTGAACACTATAGACCCTATATAGAAACACTTAAAGAATAAGTGTTTTCATTCATAAATGCATGACTGACAGACTGTTGTAACTAAGAGTTTTTTAGTACTGTTGCTCCTGAACTCTATGTTAAAACCCAACAGCTTTGTATAATGAATGCATTGTCACATTACCCAATCTTACCGCTGTATATGAGGCCACCAGTCACAGCCACGCTCCCGGTAGAGAGCGGAAGAGCTGTGGAGACATTAGGTTAGAGGTTAAAAAGCTACATTATGATTCCAAATTCAATATCTAAATACTAAATGGTTCCAACACCCATTTTTGGAAATGATTCCTGCTCTTCAAAGGGGATGGTCAGATAAAAGGGTCCTTACAGAAGTGCACTGACGATGGAAAAGGAAGCTACCGTATACCAATCAATATCTCATATCTTAATTTGTTTTACCTTTTAATGATTATTTTGGTTTCATTGGAGAACTGGATCACAGATCACTCTCAGCGACAAACAACTGGCAGAGTCAGGATTAATCTTGAGGTTTGTGTTTCCCTCAACACAAACAGTGCAGGGTTAAACCATCTTCATAACATAAGCACTGGATAATAAACACCACTGTTTTACTTTATTGGCTCTTGTTTTGGACAAACTCTTGAAAATACAGTACATACCTGTCAAATCCCTTTTTACCAAAGCAAACAACCTGTGAAGATCATGTTTTGACTTATTTTTAAAGGATGCTACCCATCACATAAGACATTATACAAATTGTGTAAGTGAACTGAAAAGAAACATCATATCAGGTCTATTTCCATTAATTCACCCAATTTAAATTCATGCTCATTTACTCACTAGATTTAGAAAAATGTCTGTTTTTGTTTCTCATATGTTCCCTGTTAGGCAAATTTATTCAAAACTTCCTCTTATGTGTTTCAAAGAAAAAGAAAGTAATACAAGTTTGAAGCAACATGAATGTTAATGATGATGGAATTTTAAATGTGGATGAACTATCACTTCATAATATAAATGAGTACATATTTCTTTACCTCGATACCAGAAGCTCTCGTACTGACATTCCTTCCATATCTGCTTCATATCTTCCCTGGGAAATTGTCGATCGGTTATGGGGCATTGGAATTGCTGTAACAGCAAAAAGTTCAGAAAAAAGAAGTCCTGAATATTCCTCTCCTCAGTCAACTTTAGCAACATGCACTCTTAGAAGAAAAGGTTCTATATAGAACCTTAAAAGGTTCTAAAGCGCTACGTATTTGGAACCCCTAAAATGCAATGCATGAATGATAACAAAATTCAAGATATGGGGGTTTAAAAATGTAATTAATCAATATCACACAAAGAGTGCCATTTCAGTTATCCTTCAAAAATCAGCATGATTAAAATGTGATATTAAATTACTACAACAGTTTAATAAACAATAATTTAATTACAACTGCAAAATGTTGCAGTAAAATATAAATAATAGCCTATAAAGAACCTTTGTGCCAAAATGGTTCTTTCTTGTCATTATCATCATTTTTTTGCATAAAAGGTCCTTTGCAGTTGAGTAAAGAACCCTATGCTACATATATAGAACCCTTTTTTCTAAGAGTGCCGGAATCACAAAGTGCAGTGAACACCTGTACTATCAGTCTGCATGCTATCAACCACATGAACATTGATCTGAACTAACATTCAGAAGTTGTAAATGCATTTGACAAGCTATTAAATACTGACACAGAAGACTGCTCTCCACCAAGACCCACATTAATGCAAAAAAATCTTATTTTTATGTAATGTTAAAAGACACATGAATATTTAGCTGCAGTCTTTTTAAAAGAGAAACAAACCTCTTAACGCTCTCCTACCTTCCACCCAGCCTGGCCGGGTTTTGTGTCCACCGGTCCTTCTGCACTCTGATGGTCTTCTGTGGTCATGTCTTTTTCAGCCATGTCTTTCTCTCTTTTCTATTTGTCTGTTCTGCTTTTTCTGTTTCTACTATGTATTTCTGCTGTTTTACTTTTGACCTGCTCATTGAGCTCCTCCTCTCCATTCCCTAACTTTGTACACACACCTTCCTGTGGGGGCAGTGCTGTGATGTCCTGTAGAACAGAGGGCTGATTTCTGTGAACATTGTTTCAACCCAAATGCAACGTCATGGTTACCCAGCAAATTATTACATGCACATGAACACTGTACTATTTTAATTTAATCACTGAATTTATTGTTTTTGTTGAAACTGTGTATTTGAAATTATGAATAAAAATAAATTAACCTTATGATTGATACTTTTCCCAATTCTTCATGTTTTTTTTTGTTGCAGACACATTACATAATGCTTAAAAGACCTAAGAGTGCTGGTGTTTTACCAATGTCAAATGTCCCCTTTCAATGTCATTTGAGTTTTTTGAAGTGTGCCAATTTCCTGTTTTGACAAATTGTGTCAGCAACCTCACCTCTGTCCAACATTCAACCTACTCTGATAAATCCTAATCGCACTATTTCACCCTAGGTACACCCTTGGGTACATTCACACCACCACAATTCACTCTGTATTGGTCTCTCTTTTTTATAAACTTGGAAGAATGGGGGTTATACTTGTACTGCCCAAAATTAATCTTTTAAACTTTAGCATTCGAGGACCTGACCAATCCAAGAAAGACATTTTGAAGACACTTGTTATTTTCAGCAGAAAGAAAAGGTCATAAATCCGTAGGAAGAAGAAAGAAGAGAAGAGAGAGGCAACATAAATAGACTGTAAGAGAAATACCGATTAGGGTGCATCAACTCAGATTTGTAATAGCTTTCATGCATTGGCAAAGAATTATGTACAGTATATGGCTATTACACTGTACTCAGAGGTGGACAAAGTACACAACTTCCTTACTTGAGTGAAAGTACAGATACTACTGCTCAAATATTACTCTGTTACAAGTTAAAACTTGTTATTTCTGAAGAATGGACTTCATTGAGCAAGGAAGTCATCAGCCTGTTTTTTGGAGAGTGAAAACGGCGGTATACAGATAGTAAATTGTGGGAAAAATACTGTTTTTTTACACGCGGAAACATGTACACGTGACGTTACTGTAAACACAATCAAAGCTTCAAAAAAACATGAAGAGCGGGACATTTAAGTATCAGATGTAAAAAGTAAATGTAAATGCATTGTTTTATTACGGTTGCAGTGTTGTACCTTATGCCTCTGAATCTATGCCTGCACCCTCATCAATCTCAAATTTATTTCTATAACACAGTTCCAGTAGTGGGATTGAATGTGAGATTGAATAAGTGCATTTAATAACGTCCGCAATGGTTTCATACAGACAAATGGCTGCTCCCTCAAATAGTGCCCTGTTTAAAGTTTATTAGCTTTTAGTATAAATATGTTAGCCTTACTGACTGTTATCTTTGAGCTAGTGTGCTTCCAACCAAAATCCAACGTCTGCAACCAAAAACGTATGTATTTTATAGTTTTTTCCATATGCTCCCCATGAAAAAAGCGATCTGAAGAGACAAAGTTACATGAACATGCTGCCGGTGTTACTATATTCAGTTCCAAGGGGTGGACTTAGGCCACGTTTAAAGCCGGGTATTTAGCTAAACTAATATTTCCCCTCTCCGTTTTAAAAAAAAAACATCGTTCACACACCCGTATAAATACGCTGTCAAGCGCCATCATAACTATGCTAAACCTATTAGCGGCAGTGTAGGGGTTAAGGATAAAGCCATGTAAGCCAATCAGAATCCTCAGAATCGAACAAGAGAACCTAAAACGCCGTTTCTCCCAGTTCACACGGCAACACATAACCGCCGTTTCAGAAATCTCCACTTTGCCCGGAGTTTTTAGAAATAATCGTTTTTAGTGATAAAAATGGCATTTTCGTGTGTTTTCCCATCGTGTAAACAGGGCCTTAAAGTCTTTGTGGTGAGCAGGACGAGGCAGAGGGCCGTGAGGGAACGGCTGTGCGTTTGCGCAGGTGTCGCTCATCAGCAATCACCACCGGCCTCAAGCCATTCTCTCACGGCCCTCTGACTTGTCCTGCACGTTTAATTAAAAAAAGTTGTTTTTTTTTACACATTGGGTCATGAATCCCCCTCTTTCAGCTCAAGTCTAGCGCACAATTTTTTGAAAAATGCGACTTAAATGGGCGTGGATAGCTGTGAGAAGAAGGGAGGGAGTGGGTGTGGTATGGCCATCACTGTCATCCCCAATGTCCCATGCATATCGACTGTCACTAAAAAGCAGTGGTAAAACTTGAGGAAATGCTAGATTTTTTTATATAGCTGGCAAAGTTAAAGTCTTATGAAATACACTGACACTTTATTATTGTCCTTTCAAAAGTAACTGATTGCCCTGCTACATATTAGCCTACAATAATCGTAATTCTATTTAAAACATCCTAAATGTAAGCTACATGTATAATTATAATGTCATTATAAAATATATAATGGTTTACATACACTATAAATGCATTTGAAAATGATTAATTTTCAGCGTTCTGTGCATAGCCTAACATTAGATCTACGCGCCCCTGAGCCCCCATAATAAAGATGGCTCTGCAGAGGTAAATTGACTTCTCATTTTAGACACACACACACCTCTGAAGGGATAGAAAAGTCCTCGGGACTTGGTTCCGCATCACTCAAGATGCAACTTGGATTGGTTGTCAGTAAGGCGAGTCCACCATTCTCCACTTCTCGCAGCTCTCTCGAAAAATGTTTGCGACACACACTATAGTTTAGATGTGTCCGTGGTTGATGGCAAACCAACCGTTCAGAGTTAGAGTCCAGCCCTAGCAGCATTGCGGGGAAACATATTCAACCCACTTGGACTTTTGCACCATGCACCATGAAAACAAACACTTGCGTCGCACTGATTGCTCTTTCATCTACTTCGCATTATCACAGTTTGACATGTCTGTCATTGGAAAGATCCACGTGGTGTCATGGATAATTAAGAGACAGTGTCTTCTCATAGGATATGAAAACTCAGTCTCATGAATATTTTAAACCCGGAAGACGAAAAAAGCCCCCTCAAATTCAACCATTTCAACCCTACTATTAAATCTAACAGATGCTAACATATTCTTCATAGTGTTCAAATCTCAGTTAAAATTTCAGAAAATTTGGTTTGGGGTTTCATGACCCTTTAAATCTTTATATCTAGGTTGAAGACTCTCATCTCTTCTCTGCTGCTATTAACTGTTCTTAGTGGTTTATTTAGTGCTTTGTTTTGTTTTACGAGTGTATTTATATGTTCAAGATTGGGTAAAGCCCTTTGGTCAACTGTTTTTAAATGTGCTTTAGAAATAAAATGATTGATTGATTGATTGATTGATTGATTGATTGATTGATTGATTGATTGATTAAAATGGCCTAATCCTGGCTTAATCCAAGCCTTGTTTGTGAAACCAGTCCATAAAGCTTCAAGCTTCAGTCACCAGAAGCTTGAAAATAAAACATAATTTCTCTACATCAACTGTTTGGTTACTGACATTCTTCAAAATATCTTCCTTTGTGTTCAACAGAAGACAGACACTCAAACTTGAGGGTGAGTAAATGATGACAGAATGTTATTTTCTAAGTGAACTATTCCTTTAAGAACTGAGTAGTCAAATTATTAATTTCCCCCAAAGTAGTCAAAACATAAAATTGAGAAACTTAAAAGGTTTTTTTTTTCTTTACTTTTCTACTTGCACAGGGTTTTTAAAACTTTCAGGAACCAGCTAATCAAGGCAGATAGTACCATCTGCTGCAATAAACGCTGATCAACATAAATAATTTCCCTGAAAAGGAAACCATAGCGAAATGAACTTTGACAAAACTTACTGACTAATCATTAGATTTAAATATTATAAAAAATATATTATAAAAAAAGTCAGTAGTGAGCTTTTATATAGATTAAAGACCATGTAATACTAAGCACTGGGTATGTTGGTAACGCTTCCTTTTACAATCCAGTAACCATTGTAAATACTATGTACTTATTTTAGTAATTACTGGGTAATAACTAGTACTAACCCTGAACCTACCCCTAAACCTACCCCTGTTCTATGTACTTACCTTATATTAGCCAGTACTTTCTAGGTAAGTACACTGCAAGTACTGTACTGTAAAAGGAAGCAGTACCGGTATGTTTTACTGAAGTACTTCAGTAAAGATAGACAAATATGCTAAGCTAAATGAGTCACTAGCTCAGTCAACATTTGCCAACATAGCATCTTTTGTCTAAAAATTAGTACAGTACTTATAGTCTACTTACAGTGTACTTACCTAGAAAGTATTGGCTAATATAAGGTAAGTACATGGAACAGGGTTAGGTTTAGGGGTAGGTTCAGGGTTAGTACTAGTTATTACCCAGTAATTGTAGTTACTAAAATAAGTACATAGTATTTACATGGGTAACTGGACTGTAAAAGGAAGCGTTACCGAAATTGTGACTGAAGCTGCTAGTTTGCACAGCATCCACAGATAAGTCATAAAGGTTTAAAACTACACGAGGGTGAGAAAATGATGATGTGGGTGAGCTACCCCCTAAATCACAATGGCTAACATTATTGTGGCTCCTGCTTCTTGTAATGTTTTCCTTTTACTTTTAAAACTTTTCAATGTTTTGGAAGACAATAGCGTTAAAACAAACATAAGTAGCCGCCTCGTTCAGTAATGTTTTTCTCTGTTTTCTCTCTCACCATTGTTTTGTTAACCCAATTGGGCTCTGTGTTGGTGTACAGTTGAGCCAATAGCGTGTCATCGTGGGCTGGCTTTATTCTATGCACGAGGAAACTATCGTAACTGATGGGTGTAGACATACCATTCAGCCAATTATATGCTTTGAGGGGAGGGGCTATAAAAGCACCTTAACCAATCACGTTGGTTTAGAGGCGGGATGTACACATTGCTTTTTGCACTATGTATTTGACACTCTTCTCGACCAATCAATGACACTATGGGCGTGGTGTCTAACAGATTTGGCCCATCTAAATCATCTGTGGGCAGGAATAATATTGACGTGTCCCGCCCACTGGCCGGTCTGCAGACTCACACAAATACAGTTGTGTGTTTCATAAAAATGCACTCAGATGCGTCAAGTAAGTACAATAGTACGTTTTCACTGCTATTCGTATTCTGTCGACCTGTGATGGCAACTGCGAACTTGCTGAACCCTGACAAGTCGCCGTGACTTCTTTTAAGGCGTATGATTCGCTGTATTGACGCATTTTGTGAGTAAAGTAGCCGTTACCCGAGCATACAAATCATCAGATTGACTCTGAGCTTGCTAGCTGCTCTCTTTGTGTTTTTACTTCGGGCGCTTGCAAGCGACAACGACCTTGCAAGGAATATCGTTGTATTTTAGCCTTCTTTGCTTGAGTAAGTTATATACAGCAATCCGAGCAAGGTATCTGATCCTATTTACACAATACACTAGTGCACTAATTACCTTTAATACCCAAATAACCTTAAGGGATCCATCTCATCACAACTCGAACGAGTAATGCAAAGCCACCGAAGAGCAAGTTAAAGGTTGCTGTTTTAGAGCTAAACGGGCCAGATATTTCCGAGAAAACTGCGGAAAAATGACAGGGGGTGAAAATTGTGACGCAGTTGTGTAAAAATTTAGTGCTTGCAAACACATCAAATGTGATCTGTCGCATTACTGTACGGCCACCTGAAAGATCAACTGCACATCGTTGTGAAAAATATTTTTGATCAAAGATAGAAAATCTTTTTGCAGCATTTGGGTCGCATTCATCAGTTGGGGAGAGTACCGATTGAAATTATGATTTGGGGAATGCTGGGAAATGTGGTTTATTCAGCCGAGCCATTCCATTGGCAAACGTAGGCGTTGTTTGTCGTTAGACTACATATCCCAGAAGTCCACAGACTCTCCTGATACTTTGTAAAGTCGTTGCAAGTTGTGTATATTCACTCTTCTGTTAACTATGTGTCAGATTTTTTATTTTTAAGAGCTGTCAATATAGAGCGGTGAATGTTTGAAAAATTTTTTTGCGAATTCGACTAGTAATAGCTTAACGTACATGTTACATTACATGTTTGGGGTGTTAATAACTATATCTAACGTACTGGTATTCCTGACAACTGCGTCAGAGGTTCATAAATAGGTCTCATTTTATGTCGAGATTGTTTTAGTAATGCACTGGATTCGATACCGGGCTTTTTTTAAATAACATCTTTCCTATACATCATTTAATGTTCGTTTCGCAGGCCTAAGTTACCTACTCGCACATATCGCTCATATACAAGGCCTGAACTGTATTTTTTTTTATCCGAATAACGAGAACGTGGAAGTGTATAATATGTGCAAAATTAATCATATGCTTACGTGATTTTCTTGGTGCTACGCCAGTCTTTAGTTTCTTTACAAATGAATAATGCATAGTTTTTATTGTCCCAAAACAGTTTTAGGCTACGTTTTACAAGCCGCATATTGTATTTATTTAGGTATTTCCCTGTGTAAGCTACATTTCAAGACTGGAAAAAAATGTACATCAAAAACAGTATAATAAAACCATAGTAAAATTACATAAAATATAACCAGTAGGCTATATGAAGCATTTACCGTGTAAACATTGGTGTTGATATACACTATGTAGTTATTTATGATGATAAATAATATCAAGAGATCCATAAACTTTCAAATTAGGCTTCTTTATACTTCATATAAACATCTTTTATATATACATCTTTTTCATTGCACTGCATGAGGAGAATTCTTTGTTCTTAGTTACTGCATTATAGTGGGCCTTTCAAAAGATGGTAACGCTTCCTTTTACAGTCCAGTTACCCATGATGTAAATACTATGTACTTATTTTAGTAACTACAATTACTGGGTAATAACTAGTACTATCCCTGAACCTACCCCTAAACCTAACCATGTTCCATGTACTTACCTTATATTAGCCAGTAATTTCTAGGTAAGTACATTGTAAATACACTGTAAGTACTGTACTGTAAAAGGAAGCGTTACCCAAAAGATGCCATTAAATGAAATACTGACAATACTCCACACTGACATTTACTTTCTTAATGATGAAACCATACTAATATATAATCCATTTGTTCGTTCATTTATTAATTCAGTAATGAAACAAGTGGCTGTATTAAATGGGTAATTAGATCATTGACTCTCATGATTCGTTCAGAAACACCGCTGCGCTGTGTGTTGTAGTTTTGCTGTGGCTTTTGTTAAAAACAATTATTTCATTGCAAAAGAAAGAGCAAACAATACTGTTTTTAAAATGGACATCACTTGAAGATGCAATAGGTGATCTGGGAAATGCAGAGTCGGGGCAGGTCGTGGAAATGGGTGTGTCGTAGTGGTCATAGTAGTATTATTATTAGTGTTTGTTGTTATTAATAATTTCTTAGACTTGCAGAAGAAAAAAATGACATGTCACTGACAATTAGACCAAATAAAAGTGTTTATTCAATCTGAGAGGGAGAGAGAGAGCGAGATAGGGGTGTTGTTTATTGTAAGTGTTTTTTTTTTTTTGCTTTTTTGGACTCCTTTACCTAATAGAGTGCCGAAGTTACAACGTCACTCTGTAGGCCAAAACGCGGTAGTGAGTTAGCATTTTAGCACTACCGGTTCCCTCGCTCTAAAGCCTATGGGATTTTTTAATGTTTTTTTTTTTTTTTTGCTAAAT
This sequence comes from Hybognathus amarus, assembly GCA_030378365.1. NCBI lineage: Eukaryota > Metazoa > Chordata > Actinopteri > Cypriniformes > Leuciscidae > Hybognathus > Hybognathus amarus. The sequence goes on along the minus strand of JAQIUQ010001283.1, from coordinate 48,489 downwards.
CACCTGAAATAAGGTCTGTGGTGACCAAAGCCTCTAAATATTTTCACATTTTGATCTATGACATAGTTATAACCTGCTTGTGGCAGGTTATAACCTGCATGTGGTGTTTTAAACTTTATTGTGTCTGCTTGTGATTTTAAAATCTTTATATAGGCTTCAAAATGTATACATTTTGGATTAACTTGATAGAGAAGATTATCTTGATAGACAAAACGTGTAAGGGTCACAACTCTTTGTTACACAGATCTTATTTTTTGCGATTTTTCCAAAAGTCTACGGGGAAAATGTATAGCTTTTCGAACCGAGGGAACCCAGGCGCTGCTAGCTTCCGAGTTGTCCTACAAAGTGACGTCATCACTTCGGCACTGTATGGGCCTACCCTTTTCGCCATCCTCTAACCTGGCCTTTTTCAGGGGGCTTTCCTCTCACGGCGAATGAGAGGATGCTTAATTGCTTTTTACCTTACATCTTTGAAAGAAAGATGCAATGATTAATGCATCCATGGCCAGGATATAATTATAAAAATGTGACATGATTTTAAAAGTCAACTATAACATCAACTTGAATTGGTTGTCATTGGTGGTTGCGGTAAATCTTACCCAGATACAATAGTGATCTTTTCTGATTGGCGATTGTGAAGCCCCTTTCTTTTTTTCTTTTTCTTTTTTTGATTGGGCAGGCTTGAACCAAGAACTCTCCAGGGGAGACGTGCTTGCATTCCTGCCGGTTCCATAGTGAGAGCGGCGGCCAAATACATTTTAGGCACTGCAGGCATGTTAATATATTATAAATATTTTTTTCCATGTGAGGAATACAATGTGTGGCAGTTTTGCGTGGCAAAAGACTGAAATGAATGACTGTCACTCTCAATGCGCGACACTTGAGAGCCCTGTGTCACTGAAGCAGATGCTTCTTTTTCCATATTCTCAATAACTTCTACATCCTAGACTGAAGACACTGTGTGAACAAACACATAGAAAATCGTGTACAGCCCAGATGCTTGTACATAACTGCCAGGAGTAACAGATGATTATTTTTATATCTCCCTCACAGATTTCCAGCTGAACTCTCATTTGTCCACACTGGCCAGTATCCACAAGATCTACCACACCCTGCACAGGCTGGTAAATATGGGCTCTACTTAAATACTCATCAGCTTTCTTGCCAGATTTAACATTTATGCCTTTAAATGATTTAAACCAAGATTTACAGATGGGATTTGTGCACATTTCATGTTTAGTTTATCCCTACATGATTTATTATTTTGTATAAATATGATTCTGGTAGTTAAACTACTAAATCTACACAAAATCAACATTTTCTAGGTTTCAAAAGGTCAAAAACTAAGTTTACCAGTGTATCATTGAGTTTAAGTCTAAGTTTATTTAGTAAAACTATTAGAAAAGACATAGATGAATCTCTCTGAAAAAAGAGATATGTTCTCTGTATGCTATATTGCTGAAGTTGAATCCAGCAAATAAAGGTTTGTGATTATGAAGTAAAAACTCTCGGTTAGATGTTTGTTTGTTCTGTCAAACAACCTAGCTTTAAACATGTTAAAGAGGCTTTAGATAATAGATGATCTATTACCAGGTCTAGATGAAATCTGCAGACTTTTTTCACACGCATGCACTATATTTAGTAATTGGTCAAATGCATTGAACAGAAATGGGGTAGTAAAGTCTTATTAAACAATTGGGCAATGGACAGCAGATGAGTAAAAAGTGAATGATAGGTGCTTGAAATTTGACATTCTTCTTCACACAGATTTTGTGTAGGTTGTTTATATATACAGTATCACATGCAGAATTTTGCAAATATGAGCCAATATTGTTTTGTGAATATTATTAGATCAGGCCGTAAATCCCCTATTCCCTGGTTAAAGGACCGATGTTCTCATATTGAGAGTAATGCAAGAGCTGACAGTGCTTTACTGACCGGTGTACCGGTTAGATTACATTGCGGATATAGTGGGATAGCTGTATTTGGCTATATAAGGGTTTAGGACTCTCAACGGCATTATTGGGTACTACAAAATTAATCTTTGATCAAGCCATTTACTTAAATAACGACCCTCATAACCCTGATTGACACAGAATTGTGTTCTGCATGATCTTATTTCCAGAACTCTCCTCCCCGATGTCTTTGAGAAAGCTGCACTTGCAGCATCCGTAAAGGTTACAGGAAAAGAAGATGATCAGCCACCTACATCACACTTGCTTACTGTCTTTTTTTGGCACGGTGCTAATAGCTGCTTATCTGCTGCAGAATGTTGTTCAGAGCAGAGCACATCCTTGTGACACCAAATATTGGAAAATTTTCCAAGATCATTCATCAAACTGTAATAATTAAAATCTATTCTTATACGTGATTTCAACATTTTAACAAATACAAAAGCAGCATCATCATCTGTAGATCCTTCAACCTTATTTTGTCTACTCATATACACTGCCATCTTTGCTCTTCCCAGAATGAAATTAAAGAGTTGACACTGCTCCCTCTTTTTTGGGAATACCTGTAACCTAAAATAAACATCTGCTTGGAAAGAGAGAGAGAGGTTGTTAAATGCAGTCTCTTTCTCACCGTAGAACCTGACAGAAGACGTCGGCCCAGAGACTCACGGCACAGGTAGTGACCTGCCCAATCTCTCCATAACCTAATCAACTAATATCAATATATATATATATATATATGTGTGTGTGTACGTGTAATTTTTACTTCTACACTACTGTTCAAAAATGTGTCAAGTAAAATAAAAATATATATTTTTTATTTAGAAAGGATGCATTAAATTGATCAAAGTAAAGACGTGCAAATATTTCGATAAAGATTTCTATTTCAAATAAATGGTATTCTTTGAACTATGTTTATTAGAACATTTTTCTTTAAAACGTATCTGTATGGTTTTGACAAAAATACTTAGCCACACAACTGTTTAACATTGATAATAATGAGAAATGTTTCTTGAACACCAAATCAGCATATTAGAATAATTTCTCAAGGATCGTGTAACACTAAAGACAGTAGTATTGATGCTGAAAATACAGTTGTCATCACAAGTAATAAATTACATTTAAAAGTATTAAAATAGAAGAGTAATATTAAATTGTAATATTTCACAATATGACTATTTAATAGGTAGTGTATTTTTACTGTAATTTTTATATCTGTCCCCTTAAGAAGCTTTATAAAGGCTCTATTGAGCTTGCAGGATGTCTTATTAGGTCCGGTTCTACAGGGGTGCTTGATGAAAGCTTGTAATAATAACATATTGGTGAAACATATTGGTGAATTAGATTCTTTGTGCAGTGTAGACAGCTTCATTGATTATAATGGAACTTTGTGAGATTGTGATGAACTGAGATGAGCGACAGCGTCTTTCAGTCTTTGCGCCGCGCTTTCAAGGCTATATGTAAACCATTGAATATTTTTATTTGTTTTTTCATGCTGCTGAGGACTGATGGCCAATTACACATGCTACAAAGTTTCGGAAGTGACTTCTACATATAAATGTGGAATTTGAATGAGCAATGTAAATGCAGACTAATAGATTAATAGGAAAAAAATATTAATATCAAAATGTTTTTTAAATTCTATTCAAATTATTTATAAAAGTAATGACTTGTAAACCTAAATGTTTTTCTGTACATTGCTATTTTTTGTCATGGTGGAGCCTTTGCTTACACTTGCTTTATTAGAGCATCCTCACTATTTTCAGAAGCACCCTCAATTTTTTGATACTGGAACCGGGACTGCGTCTCATGCAAATTATATGAGGATATATATATGAGGTTTGTGGGAGCGAATGGCAGAAAAAGTGAAACAAAAATAATCACCATCTTTGTGTTCTGTCTGTCTCTCTTTTTTTTCCAGCCTGCTGCTCCAGAGCCATGCCCCCCAGGAAAAAGAGGAGACCCACTGCTGGAGATGACCTGTCTGCTAAGAAGAGCCGGCAGGATAAGTATGCTCAAAAAACATGACCTTTCCATTCATTCATCTCTCCAGCTTCTTCATCTCTGTCCATTCCATCTGTCTGTTGACTTTCCTTTAATTCACTCATACATACATACTCATTTATCTACCCAACTTTTTGATTAACAACTAAACTAGGTACCTATCAAATCATGTCAGTTAAAGTCCCCTCTGTGGAGAAAATGAAGTTTTGAAAAAGTATTTAATGAATTCTTTAAGACAACATGCAAACTCAAAGTCAAAACCATTTCGGAGTATTTTCTCCTTAAAACTCTTGTGAAACAAAAACCGTCTAAAAAACAAGGTTTGAAATCGCCTGCATTTCTAACATCTCTAACTACGTTGTAACCAATCATGTCAACGTGCGGGCAGGCTTTAGCATATCACTACTATGCTCTAAAGCAAGGAGAATGGTATTCCTGCACAACCGGAGGCTGCAGTTTCAGGACCCCAGTTCTAGGACCACAGTTTCAGGACCCTAGTTTTCTGTTACAGCGCCACCTACCGAACTGGATCACCAAAACACTCATTTAACCCCTTTTGCTGCAAAGATTACAGATGGCCCCAGATTATTGTTGTTCAACATTCCTTACTCATTAAAACATTACACTTTTACTTATTTGATCTAGACAAACTGCAACATTAGATTTAAAAGTCCAGTTTCGATAGTTGACCACTGTTTATGATAAAACTGGTTTGCAGTGACATTCATTTCTTAATTTTATGACAGGAGTGCAAAACTATTTATCTGTAACATTTGTTATTTTGAATAGAAATCATCACTCATAAAGCATTTAAGCATTTAAACTTTTACATTTTGTCATGTAAATTAGCTTGATGCTACTTGCTCTAATCCACCTGCTATATATATATAAAAATAAATTTCTAACAAGACTTAAGATAATAGGTGGGTCTTGATACTATGTAGCCTACAAACTAAATCAACTGGATCGTAGAACTGCGGTCCTGGATATCATCCAGTTCGATAGGTGGCGCTGTCACAAAAAACTAGGAAACTGAAAACCTGAAACTGCAGCCTCCGATTGTGCAGGAACATACTAGCAAGGGGGTAATGCATCGACCGGAAGCTGAAGCCTCGCGGAGCTGCCAACTTGTAGCAGAACTTCACTTGCGTTAGCATTTGATAGCGAATAACTTCGATAGTGAATAACTTTACATCTGAGGCATTTGAAGACCCCTTTGTCCATTATTTATTTCTAAAGAAACACGAACAATGTATAAAATGCTCCATTACCTTGTAGCGTATGTTAAGGCCCCGTAGAAGCAGTTTTTTGTAAAAGTAGGCTAACGATTGCGTCATAACCATGCGACTCTCTGTCGCACAGTAGAGAGATTACCGTATGGACAGGAGGAGAAGCTCGCGGGGAAACGTGGAGGCAAAATGACAAAATAATGAATCAGAAAAATAGCAAAAGTTTCTCCTGCTCCTAGCTCATGGACAGCTCCTACTCACACTCTCCGCCTCTGCAAGTTTCGGAACGGAATGATTCAGTTTTCTCATGCCACAGCCACTAGAAGACAGACGGGTTGCTCACGTCACTTCTACGTCGTTAAGCTCTGTTTGAGTCTGCGCATCAGGAACGGAAGTGCTAAAAAAATAAAAATAAAATAATAATCGCCAAAAACGCGCTTCGCTTGTCTCAATGGAGTTCCAATGAGATGGCTCTGTCCACTTCTTATACCGTCTATGCATACTACTGAAAGCAGGGGAGTCTCGAGAGAAGCCAGGTTAACCCAATGTATTTGTTCTGTTTATTTAAAAAATTGGGTAGAAAAAAATAATTTTAAAATTACTGTTATGTGTCCGTCATTGTAAAAAAGTGATACCATTGTGCAGTGATTACTTCAATTAACTGAGTGAATCTCTGAGTGAATCTCTGAGTGAATCTCTGAGTGAATCTCTGAGTGAATCTCTATTTAAAAGGCATGCATTTTTTTTCTAAAGGAAAAAATGTTTCAATATGTAATTTTGTGATCAAAGATATGCATCTATTCACAGAAGGAACTGAATGTTATAATAATGTAAAAAGTAAGTATCGGATCTGTGTTTTTGGGTGGATTTTTGCCCTCAGAGCTTGTCTCTACATGTTTGTATCAGATGCAGCACGTTTGCGCTTGAATGTTCATACAAGTGTGTGTTAATGTATATTGAAATATCATCTGCTCAGCCTGTCTATTCATTTCAGTGTTTACAGAAAACAGGAGACATTGCAAATCCAGGAGGCTGAAGCTTTGCTAGCAAGAGATGTCTAGAGTGGTTTTATGAATATGCAGGTATGTACGCAAGTCATGTTGAGTTTTGTTATGTTATGAACTTTTTTAATGTCATTCGGTATGTTTACATGGACAACAATATTCCGAATATTAAGCAGATTAAGACAATACTCTAATTAAGAAACTACCTTGTAAATAGGGATTTCTGATTACCTTAATCCCGCTAAAGTAAATTAGGGGTTACAGCTGCAGTCCTCAGCTTTAACCCCTAATTGTGCAAATGCAGTGTGGTAATATTTAAAGGATACTCCACCGTTATTTCTTATCTAAACTATGTTATTCCTTTAACTAAGACAAGTTGATGCATACCTTTCTTGTCTTAGTGTGTGCACTTAATCGCTCTGGCGCGCAGACACTTTGATAGCACTTAACTAGCCCAGTTCATTCAATAGGATCAAAGCAGAGAAGCAACCAAACACCTCCATGTTTTCCTATTTAAATACAGTTAGACGAGTAGTGTAACTCACCAAAATGGTGACACAAAATAAAATGTTGCACTGTTTTAAGCGTGTAAAGTGGATAACTGTAATGCATGGCGGAATACCACAGTAAGTGATTGGAAGCACTTCAGCGGTGCAGTAATATCATCACTCCGGAGAGGATTTTTCACGAGCGATGATATTACTGTGCTGAGTCGAGAAAGAGAACTGCAGCAGAAACCGAATCACTCGCACGGTTTGTGAAATTACGTCTCGCAGAGAGTTTTTTCATTTAATTTTTTTTATTTTTATAATCTGTGTGGATTCATTTACTCATACAACCTACATGCTACAGTGAATAAATGTTTGTGGGAATTTCCCACATTATAAGCAAGAGACCTGCGGGGTGAAATTCGAAGCCCTGCGAACTGTATGTTAATACGAAGAGAACGTTGGAATGTGTGGCATGGTGACGTAATGATGTAAGGTCAATAATTAAATTACTGCTGTCCATGTAAACTTAGTCATTGGTAAGTTCTTAAAGGTGTAATCACATCTAGAGCTGATAAGCTCATATCACTTGACTTGAAATGTCTAGAAGGCAGTGAATAATGTCAGCTAAATTTATGCTAGTTTTTTTTCCTTTTCTTTTTTTATTCAGAATTCCACCCTTGTGACTTCAGAGACTTTCCAAATGAAGTTAAGATGTAAATGGAGTGACTATAAGTATATACTAAAATGTATTTGGGCACTTAAGTCACACTTAAAAAAATGTCCTAGCAAGTACAGTATTTAATCTGCAGTAAATCACTGAGCCATTTCAAGTTCTGGTGATAATACTTCCTATTCTTTTGTTTTCTGCCTGCGGTAACTATGAGTGAAAGTCACTTCATTGTAGAGCTTAGATTCTCTGCCAATTGTATCGTTTAGTGCAACATGGTGAAGTATTGTCAAGTATGAACTTGAAGTAAAGAAAAAAATGAAAACAGGAGAATTAACTTTGAGCTAGTATGAAGGAAAGTCGGAGGTATGGAAATATTTTAAACTAGTTTTGGTCAGTGACAACGTGTTGGCTTAAAGTGCAAATGTGGCGCACATTTCAGCACCTGCTTAAAAAATGATCTGGCGTCGACCCGGTTACTACTTGGCCCACGTATGGTCAAGTTTAAAGTCGGGCTCGGGCTCATAATTAGAGTTAGTGTAGGGTTGGGCCGGGCTCTGACACAATGTGTATGGGCTCGGGCTGGGCTTGATTTTTTTTTTTTTTTTGGGCCCGATGCGAATCTAAGCTCTACTTCATTGTGTATCAGACATTGCCACCTTGTGGAATAAAGGTGAATTGCACTTATTCAGTAATAAAAAAAAATCAATTGTTGTGCAGATTGCATAAAAACATATAATTGCACTGTTACACACCTCATTAGCATCGTTCAGCGTGCCTATACAATTTTTACGAAAAGAAAATGTGAAAACAGGCCTTATTTTATAATTGTATTGTTGTTTTCTTGTTATATTGCTTATAATGAATTGATTGAGGAATACTAAGAAGGTTGATGTCTGTTAAAAATGAATGAGGATGAGGGTCAGTGAATGACGTCCCTGGTCTCTAAAGACCCACATTATGCGTTTAGGGTGTAACACCCCATCTTGAATTGCAAAAGACAGAATGAAATCATTGTAAAGTGGTAGGGTACCATCCGTTGAGTTTTGCAGTGATTATATTTAAGTGCCAGACAAGTAACTTCAAATGTGTTGTTCACCCTCCATGCAAACACATACCATATTTACATATCAGTATGATAGAAAAACCTGAGTTTCCAACGCAGTTTGTCACAAGTCCAGCGTTCTCAAAGTCAATGATGGCACGATGATTTAGTAAATCAATATCCTCAAGAAGTTCCACATGTTCAATCAATTCAAAGATGACAGACTCAGTCAATAATCCATTGATAATTCCCATGCACACTAAGTGGTCGAACTTAGAGTAAAACAGTCCAATAGAGAAACTTGTCTCAAGACGTATTTAGCATGTGCTTAATTAGAAAATTAGGCTTAAATGAGTAGCAAAGAAAATTACAATTTCTCCTCAAAAATCCAACCACAGATGAATACCTTGAGCTACTGCATCCACTACATCCATGTTTTTGTCAACCCCCATAACTTCACTTCTTCTCTGCTTATATCCGCATCCTCACCTTCAGAACTGAGGACATCGCCCCCTAGTGAAGCGGCAAAGCACTAGTAACAGTGAACTCACTCTAGAACTGTTGCACTCCCGCCCCTTTAGGAGAAGGCTGGACAGTCCCGTAAAATGGTTTCAACTTTGCAACATGTTATGTGTCAATACCACCAGGATTGTCAAGCATTCTTACCTTATAGTTTACCCTGTTAACTTGTGCCACTATTTCAGCAGGGCCTTGCCATTTGGCTGCTATCTTTGCCATGCAAGCATTCTTATATACCGAATATATATATTTCAAAGCTCTATAATCCACGCAGAAGCATATGCTTCCATCCTTCTTCGGTACAAGTACTATTGGAGCAGCCCATGGAGAAGTAGAATGTCTGATAATTCCTTTCTCAAGCATTTTAGCCACTTTATCATCAAATTCTCCACCATTTTGCTTATGGATGGGTATTGGATATGCTCTCTTCCTCACAGGCACTTCATCTTTGATATTGATCTGATGGGTAACGATGGAAGTACATCCTAACGAAACTGTGCACACTGTAGGCCAATCGAACAACAGTTGTTCCAATTATCTTTTTTGACTCCTTGAAGCCTCTGCTACACTCACCAACTCCTTTACCATGGCTTGACTAGTATCAGTCAGCGGTCTAGTTGGAAGTGCTACATGCAATCTTGTACTTGAGGATGATGTAATAGCTGGCTTCAAGTCACCAGAGTTGGTAAAGTAATGTAGCTCCTCATCTTCAGGGAACTACATGATGTGGTGGCAAAATCCAACTTCACCTCAGAAAGAGTCAGAAATTCAAGTCCCATGACGAGAGGAAATGCCAAATCACAATTTCGCATCACAAATGCTCTTAAAGAATAAATTTCGCCATACACTATACACTGCAGAGAAACTTTACCAAGCATGTTGAATATGGCCATTTGCTAGGGAAAATGTCTGACCCTTACTTGACTGCAAAACCTCCCCTACATGTTTGATTTGATTCCCATAAAGACTCTTGGATCAAAGAGATAAGTACTACCTGTATCAATAATTGCCTCCAAAAGTTGGTTTCGAATATTCAAAGGCAACAATAGAGTAGACATGGAGGATTTAGCATACATAGCAATGTTATGGTTGTTCGACCTCCCTCGATCAGACTTTCCTCCTCCACGCAAAGCTGCTTGTTCAGCTTGCCTCTGCCTCTATTGTGGATACCGTCCCTCTCAAGATGCTGGCAATGCGCGGATTGCAATTCCTCAATATAGCTTGAAGAATGTCATGTTCTGTCATGGTTGGCTTTAACCTCAAGCACAAAGCTCTATACTGATAGACAAAAGATCAAATGTCCTCACCCACTCCACACACTTTCTTTCTCTGATCCTTCTCTCTGCCTCCACCTCATGATCGTCAGGAAAAAATGACATAATAAAAATAGTCTTAAATTGTGTCCAGGTCTTAATACGTGCTTTCTCGGCTATTCACCAATCCTTAGCCGTATGGGTAAGCACAGATGACAACATAGACAAGGTCTCAGCACTACTCAAAAGTTGGATGGCAAGATACTCTTCACACTTCTCCAAATATGCAATAGGATCTTCTCCATACAGACTACTGAATTTAGGAAACTCAAGGTTTATGGGCATTTTAAACTGAATGGAGCGAGAATACGTTCCCAGCAAGGGAGTTGAATGCTTAACTGATGTAGAAGTAGCATCTCTCCGTTTGAGGCACTCCATAACTGCACGTCCCAGATCCTGCAGGCTCTCCTCTAAGACTTGCTTCACCTGCTGACATTCCTTCTTGGACTCTGAAATTACTGATTGATCTCGTTGTCTTACAGATCTTTCACAGTCTTTGACTTGGACTTCTAAAGAACTGATTCTCTTCTGATAGATATCTAAACTATCAAGTAACTGGGTTTCAAACTTATCAAAATGGGTGTTCAGTTTTTCCTCTACCTCACTCAGCTTATTTTCCAAATATCGAACTCTGTTGGCCAAAACCATAGAGATAAGGCTTTCATCCTCCTCTTCAGGAGGCAGGGGAAGTGGTAATTGAGAAATGTCTTCAACCTCATTAGCCTCATCATCCTGCTCCTGTTCTAAATAAAGAGCTACTAAAAGATTGTATCAAATCTCGTATGGGCTCTCGATGCACCTTAAATGCGTCTGCACTATAATTAGGTGCTCTTTGATCCTTACTCCTATCCTTCTCAAGATCAGCCATTTGGAAATATTATGCATAAGTGGAATTCTCGAGAGGGTAACACACCAAATTTACAAACAGCAACTTGCACCAATTTTCTGTTGCATAAACTAAAAACATACACTACTTTCACTCAACATAATCCAGAAGGTCCCTGTTCGGGCATCATTAATGTAACATACCATCTTGAATTACAAAAGACAGAATGAAATCATTGTAAAGAGGTAGGGTACCATCTGTTGAGTTTTGCAGTGATTATATTTAAGTGCCAGACAAGTAACATCAAATGTGTTCCCCCCTTCACGCAAACACATACCATATTTACATATCAGTTCAATCATTTGTATGATGGAAAAACCTGAATTTCCAACGCAGTTTGTCACAAGTCCAGTGTCTCAAAGTCAGTGATAGCACGATGATTTCAGTAAATCAATATCCTCAAGAAGATCCACAGGTTCAATCAATTCAAAGATGACAGACTCAGTCAATAATCCATTGATAATTCCCACGCGCACGAAGCGGTCGAACTTAGAGCAAAACAGTCTAATAGAGAAACTTGTCTCAAGACGTATTTAGCATGTGCTTAATTAGAAAATTAGACTTAAATAAGTAGCAAAGAAAATAACAATTTCTCCTCAAAAACCCAACCACAGATGAATACCTTGAGCTACTGCTCACATCCATGTTTTTATAAACCCCCATAACTTCACTTCTTCTCTGCTTATATCCTCATCCTCACCTTCAGAACTGAGGACATCGCCCCCTAGTGAAGCGGCAAAGCACTAGTAACAGTGAACAAACCCTAGAACTGTTACAAAGGGTTAAGGGCCACTAGTTTAAAATGTTGTTATGCAATTCAAATACTTAAAAATAAATAAATGTATTGTGGCTTAAGTGTCTAAATACTTTTTGGGGCCAATGTATATAAAAGTAAAATTGTGTCTGCATGTGTTGTGTTAATAGGGTGTGATGATGTGGTTGGACCAGAAGGGATGGAGAAATTCTGTGAAGACATTGGAGTGGAGCCAGAGAATGTAAGAAACTAAATTAATCTGATATGGTTTTACATTTTCCTTTAAAAACATCTCATCAGTGGTCATTTTAATGTATATTTGCACATAGGTGGTGATGCTGGTATTGGCCTGGAAGCTTGATGCCCAGAGTATGGGTTACTTCACTTTACAGGAGTGGCTCAAGGGAATGGGTTCTTTGCAGTATGTCTGGCTAAACATGGACCTTGTATACATCTACTACCATGCTTCTACACTTATTTCTGTCCCAAACTTTACTTTTCCTCTTTTTTGTCATATGTAGATGTGACTCTACTGAAAACTCAGGAACTCTCTAGACTACCTGAGGTCCGTCCTCAACGATGCCACCAGTTTCAAGCTCATTTACCGATATGCCTTTGACTTTGCCAGGGTGAGTATGTCTAGGACTGATTAATGAACACTAATCATTTTTGGCTTTAAAAACTCTTGTACTCTTTTCAAACTTCAACACTATATTTGGTTTAATGATTGCCTATGACTGTGCATCTGGATCCTTTCTGAATAATTTTTTTTTTTTGCTCATCACAGTTCTTGAGTTACAACAGACAAGGGCTTGAGACTGCTGAGAGATGGTGCTATTTTAGGTTGTTTTACCTCTTTGTCTGCTCAGCAGAATCATCTCTTGTCCCAATTATTCTTTTTTTCCCATTCCCTTGGTATAAATTGTTAAGCAAATGGAGATTTGCTGAGTGAAGCTCTTACAGTAGCCATTCGATAAGACCAATAAAGTGGACGAGTACAAATAAATAGCTTGTGGCAACCTTGAAAGGATAACATGACATCCATCCTGTCTAGATAAAACAGAAATGTTCACGTTTGGGCTTATCTTGTAAAGAGCACTTAGTCCATTCTCCAGCACTGAAACCATATTTCATGGTTGTTAGAGAAGTGATTTATCTACAGTATTTTTGCTTTTAAATATTGGGCACAGAGATCCTGAAGCATTGTTATCATGTCAAGGGATTGGGACAATAATCACGTCTGCCCTCAGGCACTTGTATTATCATATGTTCAAGCTCAGACTGATATAGAGTACACAGTACAGTAATTTCAGAATTGGCCCTCCAGGAGCAACCTGGATTTAAGTACTTTGGCAATAGATTGTTACCTCACTGCCATAATTGCCAACTCAGTATTTTTATTATGATGTGTGAATTTGTATTCAAAATGTTTAAAGTTAAACATGGTTATACCCCTTTGCAGGAGAAGGATCAGAGGAGTTTAGACTTGAATACTGCCAAGTGTATGCTGGGACTTCTGCTTGGGAAGACCTGGCCATTGTTTCCAGTGTTTAACCAGTTTCTAGAAGTAAATATTTGAATCTTTATCACTTTATCAGTGTAACTTTAATAATTTTACAAGACCAGTCAAATGTTTTGACCACTTGCAGATTCAGCATTACTACTTTTCTACATTTTATAATAATATAAATGTCATAAAACGATATACATACAACACAAAACTTAAGCAGAATATTATTTGACATTCTCTCAGCCAACTTCTTGGATCTAAGAATACTTTTTAAACCGCATTGAAGGTGATCTCAAACTGGCCATTTTGTTGGCTGGTTTTATGTTCCAACTCATCTATGTTCCAAAAACGATTAATTAAAATTAAAGCACATTTAAATTGCTCCATGTAGACATTTATATGTAACCACAATTTAGTTTTAGAATAAAGCTTTAAAGGTGCAGTATGTAATTGACAGTTAGCAGTTAAAATACTATTGGGCAAATTGGCAGTGGGCGGAATCACACAGACCATTTCAAAGTAGAATAACTGGCTGTGGCATTGTTTTTTATGTATCTAAATATCTGCAAACATATTATGGTATTTTTATGGTTTAGTACAGTCAAAAACTTGCATACAGCACCTTGAAAAATATGGGAAACAAAATATGTTCAAACTTTTGACTGGTATTTAATACATATATTTGCACATTAGTACATATTCTGTGCCAATGAAATTTTTGATCGTGACATATCCCCCATTTTTATCTCCCCACAGCAATCAAAGTATAAGGTTATAAATAAAGATCAATGGTGCAATGTTCTAGAATTCAGTAGGACTATCAACCTTGATCTCAGTAACTATGATGAGGACGGGGCCTGTGAGTACAAGCACCCACACTTTAACACGTCTGTATACTTCTAATTATTAATTAATTAATACCCCATCATTATTATGTAAAATGCAGCTCGAAGTACATGTGATTTGCCTTTTGATTATTTTTTTCTCTTTGCTTAGGGCCAGTGCTATTGGATGAGTTTGTGGAATGGTATAAAGATCGAGAGATGTCGTAGCGACAGCTTCCCCATGCCTACCACCATCACCAACTAGAAACTAATCGCCAACAATCACCATGACAATGACGACAGAAACGGCTTTGAAACAAACATCTAGAAAACAAAGTACAAATCAAAACGGAAGAGTTTGGGACAGACTGATGGTGGCCTCCGGCTGTGAGGGCTTGAGTGTGTGACTGTTTGCATAGAATGTAATATCAATGCACATGTTTGTATGTCGCCCTTTTAGTCGGGGCCATAGGAGGTGTCACTGGTGGTTGTGTGTTGGAGACACAGCACCTCACCGACTCCACCTAATACCCCCCATAGCCCACAATGCATTGTGGGTAAGCACACGGCCAGCCTCGGAGCCGCCTTCCCACCCCACTGTGATGTTTCATATTGCTGTGATGTGAATGAATAGGCTCTTAAAAGGAGAGTGAATTTCTCCACAAGGCAGGGTAGGTAAAAACTCCCATACAGTCTGAAGATTTAAGACGTTTAGGTAATTTAGCCCTGGAAGGGCAGAGAAAAGAACGAACAAGCACCTGCTTGGCTTTTTACTGAAGTTCGGTGACTAAACACTAAGACTTTTTGGTTCAAAATGGAAATAGCTGACAGTATCACTCTGCTGATGTGGTCCAAACACTGTTTACTAAGGTTTCTATGTTGGAGGAGGATGACATTCAGAGCATATTACCATAGTTACATAGCGACCTATGCCGTAAGTTTTATTTTTACCAGTCTCAATGCACTTGGTTGCCATTTAATAAAGCACACCACAAGCAAGAGTGTCATAGACATTCTGCTCTAAGTACTTCCTGTGGTATCAGTATACCTTTCACCACTTCGTTTTTGATATTGATTATGAGATCAACTTGAATAGCTTTACTGTTTGCAAAATGAAGAACAGATGCTATACTTATCATGAACATAGAGCCCAGTATCTTTTTCCTGACTCGCATGTCCATTGTGCATACACACTGGCAATGGCAGATATGGCCATCTTGTAGAGAAGTGTGAGCAGGTTAAATTCACTGCAGAATGCATTAATTATATCATTTTATTCCTTAGCAATGTAACTTAACTGTGCATGTCATTAAAATGACAAGACATGGATCCAAGTGATGGAAAAGAGATGGGACAGAAGAAAGCTGTTAAAGTGCACTTTTGATTTCTGTGATGAATTGCCACAAAAATATAAAAACAGGTATTCTGCCCTAAACACTGACTCTCATTTGGCCACATCCTCGTCCACAGATCTTGTGGTCAAATATGATCAATTTAACTCATAGTGACCAATGCCTAGCAAATATTTAACGTTCTAGTTATGTTTGTAAAACTGTTGAGTTTTGTCTATGGCTGTGGCGTGAAGCTAACTTGTCATTTGAACAAGAACAAAAGCATGCATGCATTCTGCAGATAGAGCTGTCTTTGTGAATGAATGAGGTTTTTCCTTTTTCTGATTTTTTTTTTTTGCTCTTGTTTTCTTTTCTTTTTTTTGTACAGGTATTTGTAGAAGTGGACTTTTTGTGCTTAATTTGGGTGTCCGCGGTCATGCAGTCTTAACGCTTTATGAAAAACATGATTGTGTGATGGTATTTAGAGCTTAAACACACTTGTAACCTCATCTGTTGAGATGTTCTTCTCTGCATTGCCTCCTCCTCCATCTCCACCAAATGCTAAACTACCAAGTTCATGAGTGACTGCAGCATTTCAGTATATCTGCAGCGTCATGAAAATGTACTAAATTTGTTGAATGGAATTAGAGTACAGAGACAAAATCATTATTAACTTTATCAAAGCATATTTTAGGTAACAAAAGTTTTTTTTTCTGGTTACAAGACATTTTTGTTCTGTTCAGATTTTTTTTTTCTCTGAAAGATGTAGGTTGCTAACCATAAATTATTCACTCAGTATCTAAAAAGCCAACAGTCTATGTATGCTGTGCATGCTGGGGGGACTGGGGGTTGTGTGAGGGAGTATGTAATGCAGAGGGTTGAGCATTCTCATCGGACTGTATATATGTATGGATGTGTGTATAAGTGTTTTGTTTTCACTGTAACCTCTCTACATTCAATATATATATAAAGGGGTTTATTAACTAAATGTGGAGTTATTTTAATCTGTTCTAAACGTCATGGTTTGAATGAGTAATTACTTAGACTAACTATTCTGGGGTCATCCTGAGGGTCTCCCGCTGGATTTTGTTTTACTACTGCATATCATCACTGTTTATGATCTTATACAATACAGATTCTTATTTACATTTATACATTGTTTAAATTCAAAAAAACTTTTATGAAATATTGAAAGAAGTTTAGGTTATGCTCATGATTATATTACAGCATTTACAATACTTTACTAAAAAAAGCAAATCCCCATCCTCAAACCTAAGATTTTAAAAGCATCAGCTCAGAGTTGTGCAACATTGTCTGTTAGACAAGTCCAAATTACCTCTTTGTTTAAATTAAAAATTCCTTATTCTTTGGAGTTAAGATATTCTTAGTTTTAAGGCCCCGTAAAACTGGGGCTTCAGCTCCTTCTGTGTGGCTGGAAGTGGCTGTGTTTCTTGTAGAGATTGTGCTGTAAGTTCGGTCTGCTTGTAACTGTGTCGCTCCTCCATAATCTTTAGGGGATTTGTCCTGCTGGTAGCCCTCTTGTTGCATGGAGGAAAGGGATGCAATGTCGAACTTATCCATTTCCGTTCTTCTTTGCTGCAGTAATCGTCTGCGTTCTTGCCTTTGAAGGACCTCAGAATTTTCTCTGAGATATTCTCTTGCGTCCTCCTGTTCCAATAGAGGTGGGGATGTCTGTGGAACTGCTGGTAATTCATCTTGTGGTGATTGTACATCCATAACCTGATGTCCTTCAGATTGTTTGTCTCTAGACAAGGAGCTTAAACTTGACTTCCTAAATACTGACTTTAGGCCAGTCTGTTCCACTGAACTGTCCATTGACTCTTTTGTCATAATGTCCTTGAAACTAAAGCTAGACATCTGTGATTCAGATGCAGTTTTTATTATCAATGCAGACCCTTTTTCATAGAGACAGGAGGTGACCCCTCAGATGATAAACTGGGCAATCTGATTTCTAGGTCTGCATTCATTGTAGGTGTTAAATCTTTTTTCATTATTTTGGTTGAACAAGTAGGTTCATTCTTTGAGAATGTAACATACCTCTTTATCTTTGGGATTTTGTCAAGAGATATACCAATTTCTTGAAAGAAATTGTCATGATTTCTTTGTTTAACATCCTCATAAGAAGGTCTGTATTTCTTTTTTTCTTGTACTTCCCCTATATTTATCGATTTTACAGTGTTTGAACTAAGAAATGACGAAACAGCCGAGGAATGAGGTTCTGATTGTGTGAACTGAATGTACTTCTTTACTTTTGGGATACTGGGAAAAGATTTGTCTTTTTCTCCAATGATATTATAGTCCGTTGAAGATGGTTTAACATATTTAGATGAAGTGCTTGATATCCTTGTTTCTTGAGTTACCCCAGATATTGCAACTCTTTCAGTTAAGACAGCAGGTGATTGAGCAGGATATTGACTTTCAACAGGTGTGAAGTTTATGTATTTCTTAACTTTTGGGATTTTGTCAAAAGATGCACCTCTTTCTACAATGACATTATTATCATGAGATGACTTATCATCATCTTCAGATGAAGTGCTTGATCTTCTTGTTTCTTAAAACCCCCAGATATTCTTTCAGATAATAGAGCGGTTGTTGTCTGAACAAGGGGTTCACTTTCATGCTTTGTGAATTGAATATATTGCTTAACCTTTGGTATTTTGCCAAGAGATGCTTCAATATGTCCAAAGACATTGTCTTCCTTAGCAATTAGTGTAACATCTTTCTCAGATGAAGTGATTGATCTCCTTGTATCTTGATCTACCCCTGATAGTCCAACTCTTTTAGCTGAGAGAGCAGTTGTTTGAGCAGGGAATTGACTTTCAGGATGTGTGAATTCAATGTATCTCTTTACTCTTGGAACTCTGTCAAGTGATGCTCCTATTTGCCCCAAGCCACTGTCTTCCTGAAAATCATCCTCTGGATGAAGTGCTTCCTCTATATTTTTTTTCTGTCACTGTTATGGATTTTACTGTGTTTGGAGGAAATGGTGACAGATCTGAGGAATGAGGTTCAGGCTGTGTGAACTTAATGTACCTCTTTACTTTGGGAATTTCGGCAAGGTATTCACCTGTTTCCCCCATGATATTATCTTCTTTAGTGGATGGTTTAACATCTTCCTCAGAGGAAGTGCTCCATCTCGTTGTTTCTTTAGCTACCACAGATACGTTGACTCTTTCAGATAAAAGACCAGTTGTTTTCTGCACAGGAGATTGACTTTCAGGATGTGTGAATTCAATGTATCTCTTAACTCTTGGAACTCTGTCAAGAGATACTCCTATTTGCCCCAAGCCATTGTCTTCCTGAAAATCATCCTCGGATGAAGTGCTTTCTCTATATTTTGTTTCTGGCACTGTTATGGGTTTTACTGTGTTTGGAGGAAATGGTAACAGATCTGAGGAATAAGGTTTGGACTGTGTGAACTTAATGTACCTCTTTACTTTGGGGATTTCGGCAAGGTATTCACCTGTTTCCCCCATGATATTATCTTCTTTAGTGGATGGTTTAACATCTTCCTCAGATGAAGTGCTCCATCTCATTGTTTCTTTAGCTACCACAGATACGTTGACTCTTTCAGATAAAAGACCAGCTGTTTTCTGCACAGGAGATTGACTTTCAGGATGAGTGAATTCAATGTATCTCTTAACTCTTGGAACTCTGTCAAGAGATACTCCTATTTGCCCCAAGCCATTGTCTTCCTGAAAATCATCCTCGGATGAAGTGCTTTCTCTATATTTTGTTTCTGGCACTGTTATGGATTTTACTGTGTTTGGAGGAAATGGTAACAGATCTGAGGAATGAGGTTTGGACTGTGTGAACTTAATGTACCTCTTTACTTTGGGGATTTCGGCAAGGTATTCACCTGTTTCCCCAATGATATTATCTTCTTTAGTGGATGGTTTAACATCTTCCTCAGAGGAAGTGCTTTCTTCATATTTTGTTTCTGTCACCGTTATGGATTTTACTGTGTTTGGAGGAAATGGTACCAGATCTGAGGAATGAGGTTCGGACTGTGTGAACTTAATGTACCTCTTTACTTTGGGGATTTCGGCAAGGTATTCACCTGTTTCCCCCATGATATTATCTTCTTTAGTGGATGGTTTAATATCTTCCTCAGATGAAGTGCTCCATCTCCTTGTTTCTTTAGCTACCACAGATACGTTGACTCTTTCAGATAAAAGACCAGTTGTTTTCTGCACAGGAGATTGACTTTCAGGATGTGTGAATTGAATGTATCTCTTAACTCTTGGCACTCTATCAAGAGATGCTCCTGTTTGTCCAAAGACATTTTCTTCCACAGCAGTTAGTTTAACATCCTCAGAAGAAGTGCTTGCTTCTAATTTGGTTAAGTAACTCTGGTCTCCAGAGGATCTGTCAATTTTAGCTTCTGTTTTCAATTCTATCTTAGATGTAACTTTTGTAGAGGATGAAACTGATGGTGGAGTTGGAGAACGTGGTTTGGACTGTGTAAATTGAACATATCGCTTAACTTTTGGTACTGCATCAAAACCTAATTGGCCCCAAAAAATGTTCCTGTAGCATTAGATTTGTCAGATGTGCTTGAACTTGTCTCTGCTGCCACCACAGGTCTTTTGGTTGAAACCGGTAAGGATGTTAGAGTTGGAGAGTAAGGTTTAGGCTGACTGAATTGAATGTATCTCTTAACACGTGGCACTGTATTCGAAAGAAACGTTTTTCATTCTCAAGAAATTGTCTTCAATAGATGTAGGTTTGATATCATCTTCAGAAGATGTACTTTGCCTCCTTGATTCAGGTTGTGCCACTTGTTCAGTTGAGATAGTTTGTTTGGTCAAGGGCAGTGATTTCGAGTAAGGTTCAGTGTGTGAGAATTTAATGTATCTTTTTACTTTTGGAAGTCCTTCATATGATTCATCCACTTGTCCAACAATATTTTTATCTCCAATGGTTTGTTTGACATCATCTTCAGATGAGAAACTGGATCTCCTAGAGCTCAGTTGTCGCTATAAAGTCAGGTGTGACTACCCCAGTGGTTGGTGGTGAAGGTGGTAATTGGACTTGAAAATAGGAATCAGAGTAGGAGAACTGAAGGTATCTCTTCACTTTTGGTAAGTGATCAAGGGATAAACTCCTTCCCAATAGATTGTATTCATTAGTGGTTTGTTCCTTAGTTAACTTTGTCTGCTTGTTAATAGAGACACCACTAGTTCTTCCAACATCCCAACCAGTAGGTGACCTCCTCTCATCCTTTTCATTTTCTTGTCTGTTGAACAGTCTTGCACTTAATGCTCTTAGTCTCATTAGACCTTTAGAATGTTTCTTCTCAAATACATCTGTGCTGCTAGAGGAGTTATCAAAGTCAATGTTTAGGGCTTTGTTTGTATTTCTATCTGGTGTGATGGATCCTCTGTTTATCTCAGGTGGTATTGTAATCTCTAATTTTCTTGGGTACTCCATAAATGTATCTTCATCTTCACTGGAATATGATCTATCAGTATCATAGCCCCTATTCAGTCTGTTTATACTTGATCTATAGACAGGGTGGACATGGTATAGTGGAAGGCTCTCATGACTCCCATAGTATGATTGATCATTTCGTTTTTTGTATTTAGTCTTTTTCCCTGATAAACCTTTCCTGCTTGAGGAAGGTGATGATGGCAGAGATGAAGAAAGCTGCATAGACTGTATTGTTGTCTCAGTTGTGCTCTTAATATTAGTTGAAGGTCTGGATATTGACAAAGTTGGGGAAGCAGAGTCAAACTGTTTAAATGAAATGTATCTTTTTACTTTTGAAACTTCATCAGAAGATACATCCATTGTCCTGAAGAAATTGTCATCCTTAGTTGTAAGTTGAGCATCATCTTCTGAGGATGAACTATAACTTTCAGCTTCCATCATAGCATCTTTTTTGGTTAAGGAAGCTGATGATGGCAGAGTTGGGGAATGAGGTTCAGGCTGTTTGAAGTGAATGTATCTCTTCACTTTTTGAATTTTATCAGGAGACACCTTTATTTGACTTAAGCTTCTGTTATCTCCAGAGGATGCATCAATGTTCGCTTCAGATTTGACCTCCTTCTCCGATAATGATGGCAGAGTTGGGCGTCCAAAATGAGGTTTGGACTGTTTAAATTCAACATATCTCTTAACCTTTGGCACTGTAATAGGACCCACATCTAAAGATATTGCAAATTTGTTTGATTTCTTTACATACTCATAATTCCTCTGTGAATCATCAATAGGTATACCCTCATTGACACTGTCTCCGTGAGTAAAAGTCAAATTAATGTCTGAAGGCTCCATAGTCTCTTGTCTTATTAGAATGCCAGCACTAGGCATTGTTTCATTAAATGTGAAATCCTCAAGAGTGTCGAATCTTTTTAAAGTGCCCAAGTTTGCACCGTTCTCTGTGTCTGATTCATCCATTATTTCTGATTCTTCTAACTCTTTGTTTACAACATAACTGTTTGGTCCACTTACACTTTCATCACTGTCACTTGAATTAGAGAGGCTTTCAATGTCAGAGAGCTCATACTGCTTTACATCATCAACAAGAACTTCTTTACCAAATGGTTTGTCAAGATCAAAAACCTCTGAATCAAATTCTATTTTGTCTGAAGGTGATTTTACTTTGCCTTGCCTCCATGTGTCATCGTCCTTCAATGGGTGTCCCAAAGCAGAGCTGGAGAGGTCCCGGATACTTGATCTTTCAGAGCCTTCAGTGAAAGAAAAGCTCTCTCCACTGTCATTCCACAACTCTGGGTCCAAATCGTCAACATTCCGTTCAGTCAGCCTTGATGTCAATTCTGAAAATGGATCTGTAGTAAATCCTGGAATACTGTTCTTTGTATTTTTGTTTGCAGGTATCATGACAGGAGGAGGGTCAACACTTGATTCCCTTAATTCTCTTGAAAAGTTATCTTCCTCACTTGAGTGGGATGATGCTGAAGAACTGCCCCTTCTTTTTAACTTGATATCATTTGCATCTGGAATTGGCTCAAATTCCATGGATTTTGGCATGTCTTCGGTTGTGATGGGTGGCAGCTTCTTACCATTTATGACTAAAGCATTTACTTCGCCTTCCTTAAGTGAGCTGCTGCTACTACTACTCTCTGCTCTTCCTCTATGATTCTCCACATCAAATGCCTTCTGTTTTCCACCAGTTATTGATGATTTATTTTGTTCAATTTCCTCATAAAGAGTAACCGCTTCTGTGTTGCTCTCGGAGGAGCCATCTGCGTGGTCATCCTCTACAGTGACATAGTAAAGCTCTCGATCTTCAACTGTGATTCCACCGAATGTAACTCTTGAACCCACTCTCGCTTCTTGTTCTTGGTCTTCTACATCAGAGTACCCCTCATTCACATATGGCTGGGGTTCAGTTGAGGAGGTTGTTGGTGGTGGTGGTGAAGATTGTCTCTTGGATCGTATTCTTCTCCATAACTTGTCTAACAGTGGTCTCAATAAAACACCAAGAATAAAGGCTAAAATGAATGTAATAATGACAGATAGGCAGACAGCAAGAACAAATTCTGACTGGGTTCTTGTCCCTTGCCGTGTAACTGGAACATTTTGGGGAAATTTAAAATTGTCTTGCTCATCCAAGATAATTGCTGCTTCCCTACGTGGTCTTGAGCCACTGTGTTTTTTGTAGACCTGTAGATCAAATACTAATATGTGCTCCCCTCGGACACCTGAAATACATATATAAAGTCCTGCATGCTGCTCTGTGATGTCCTTAATTAGTAGTTCTGGTTGGTTATTTGTGACTTGGCCCCACGGAGTCCACCAATGAACCTGCATGATATCTAGAATAAAAAGTGAATTTATTACTAAAGGTAGATTAACATTTACATTGTTTACACATGCAGGATTTATGAGTTACTTAAGTAACTAAAAAACTGTTTAAATATATTTTAAAATGAATTAAAATGGTAAATTAGACTATGGTTTTATTATTTAAAATACAGAAGTAGCACCTTTACTGTCATTGCGGCAAGGAATTGATATTTGCATCCCCTCGAAGACAATCATGTTATGATGGTGACCAGATATGCTGTATTCCTGTGTTGGACAAGTGAGCTCAGAGTCCTTCAGGTGAAGCAGATCTTTTCCAGAATGATGTGGTGGAGAGGCACACAACACTTTCCAGGAAACATTTACCCATTTCATAATCAAAGCTTAACCATCTTCTCAAGGTCTGCAAGTTGCAGTCACACTTCCATCTGTTGAAGGAGACATCGACCAAGGCATTCAGGTACCGCAGGGATTGGTAAGCAGGGACAGGAATGGTGACCAGCAGATTATAGCTCAGATCAAGGACCTGGATGAAATTAGTGAATTAGTCAATTAAAATGTTTTCCCAAGTTTTAATCCACACTGGGCTAAATATGTTGATCTACTTTTTAATTACAGTCTGTCAAAAGACTGGTGGCGCATACTGTCAAACATGTAAAATCACTCTTATGATGAGTTTCTGCTAGGATAAAAAAACAACAACAACAACTAAACCATCTGACCAGTATTTACATATCACACAAATAAGCGAAATATTGGATATGTTACCTGCAGCTGTTTTAGGTCTATAAAAGCATTTGGGTGAATGCTTGTGATGCTGTTATGCTGGAGATGTAGCTCTTTCAGATAACTGCAGTTGTCCAGGTCAGTAAGACCTATTTTGGATATCTGGTTATAAGACAGCTGTAGAATCTGCAGGGACTTCATGCAGCCCAGCCCTGGAGGAGAAGTGGTTTAGAGCAAAAGGCAATGATTAACAGCCATGCACTGATAAACGTTTTAGTTAAATATAAATGTGTTCTTGGAGGTACAGAGTTTATATTAGATTGCAAAGTCAGATATTTTTCAGTTGTTTTTAGTTGTAAAAGACAAACATTGTTGTAACAGTTATAAAAAAAATTTTCAGCTGGCCATGATCCCATAAACATAAGCATCTTTTTGTGCCAATATTTGTCCATCACAACACCTAACATAATACTGCACACCACATGAGCACTATATGAATGAACTGGCTTTCTGGTCCCTAACATTACCCAATATCTCCAGTTAAAGCGATAGCTCACTTTTAAAGTTCACTTTTAAATTAATTTTTTAGCTTACCTCAAGGGCATCCAAGATGTAGGTGTCTTTGTTTCCACAGTATTTAAAATTTTTATATTTTTAGGTCAAACCGTTGTTGTCTGTCAGTCATATAATGGAGATGAATGGGGTCCTCCTCAAAGAACATGCACAGAGAAGTCCAAATTAAACATGATTTAATGACTCGTAAATGTAAGTACACATTGATGGCCTAAGACACGAAACGAGCGGTTTGTGTGAGAAAACGAACAGTATTTATATCGTTTTTACCTCTTGTAACCACAGCCACGGCCAACTGATATAAGTGTGCGGAGATTAGACAGAGATTTTGGAAGTTTTACCTTTCACTGTGAAGGTCTAAACATATTTAAATATATCGAAATCAGTCTTCCATTGCAATTTCCTGTATATCTAAATATGTGTATATCTTCACAGTGAAAGGTAAAACTTCCAAAATCTCTGTGTAAACAATGAGTGACGTACGCGCGAGAGATCACTTCCGGCGCATACGCAGACAGAAGAGCCCTCACACTTAGATCAGTTGGATGCGGCTGTGGTTACAAGAGGTAAAAGCTATATAAAAACTGTTGATCTTCGTACCGACTCAATTTCGTGTCTTAGGCCATCAATGTGTACTTATATTTACGAGTCATTACATGTTTAATTTGGACTTCTCTGTGCATGCTCTTTCAGGAGATCCCCATAGACTTCCACCAGTTTGACCTAAAAATATCAAAATCAATATGAAAATACTGTGGAAACAAAAACACCTACACCTACCTGCCCTTGAGGTAAGCTAAAACATTAAAAATTAATTTTTAAAGTGAACTATCCCTTTAAATGTCCTAGGCTTAAGAAATTTAAACAAAATAGATGGATTAAATATACTACAGAGCAGGAAAGCTACAGTATAGCAAATTATGGTTGTGTTCCAAATCATATACTATGTACTATTTACGCTACTGCCTAGTTTATACATTTTATACGATTATTTTGCCATCCAGCATGCACCTGATAGCCCCTACGTAAGGAAAGCTGCGACAGTTGAGTGCATGAGTGCACATTGAAAGCAAACAAGCATGTTGATCGTTATTTGTGCAAACTGACTAATTAGGGTATACGTTTACCTCATGGAATATTTTAAATTTGAAAGTAAGAAATTGATCTATGGAACTTAACAATTATACTATAGTGACATGTTTGCTAACAAAATAAACCAATTAAGAGCCATTTGTGTAATATGGCTTTTGTGTTCATGGTTAAGTGCTAATGTAATTTGCATTCCCGCTGAAAAACAAGTGTTCTAGCGCAAAAATGTAGCCAATAATTGTGTTGCGTGCCTTCTTATCAAATTCACATGATCAGCCTCTCCTCTATTTTGCTTGGGAACTATGTGGTCGAACCTAAGTTTACTTGACTGTGTTCTCTGGAATCCTCTCAAGCAGAGGACTTCTAAATTCTGATTGGTTGCTGCCGAACCGTGTCATAGCTCATTACCATAAAGTTGACCAGACTTAACTCTCCTAGACGCTTTCACCGTCCAAGACGCCCGCCCTCACCAGAGCTCGCCACCGGCTCACATTGAAAATGAATGAGTTCCGGTCACTTAGATGTTCTCGTCAGGGGCGGTGTGAACGCACAGTAAGTGCATATCAAGTGTGCAATTTGGGACAGGGCCATACTTTATTTTTCGGATTAATTACATTATACATATTTAAAGTACACTTTTCTTTGTGAATGCACTCCTCATTTTGTAGCATACATAGTGCAAGTACACAAAGGCTTTAAGACACCTTTGGACAGACTAGAATCCCATGTTAGAGTTAATGTGAAGGTTGGTCAAAATATAGGCCCCTAATAAAATTCACTCTCTGGAATGTTTAGACCATTATTACCCTTTTACAGCCCGTTACAAGGCACTGGAATGCCATTGCCCAACCCTTGTGACTAGATGATAGATTTCTTTTCACTTCATCCCGAGGGTGGACTGGTTTAAATGGAATCTAACAGGTCAGAAGAATGTGTAATCGCAACAGATCAAAGTTCTACTGAGTCATTTACACCTGGGTGGAGAGTGTGTGGGCTTTATGAATGTCACAGATTACAGAGTACAGAGAACCAATTATTTAAGAATTAGTTTCAAAATTTGTAGTAGTTCTAATTATTTAATTATTAAAAATTAATAAATCAATCATTCCTTAACAGCAAGAATTTAAACGGTATGATTAATTTTAGAATTTATTTTGTTTCCATCTACCCATTACATGAATTAACACTAACGATGGGAATGTCATCAATATAGTAATGTGTTAAATTAAGTTGCCTTGATTTCCTTTATAATTTAAATATATTTTTCAGAACAACGTAGAGCAGATGTATTTTACTGTATACATTACTAATGCTGTGTGCTCCTGCTGCATGCACGTACCCTTTGGTAGATGTTTTAGATGGTTTCTTTCTGCAGACAGCAACTGAAGGTCAGATGCCCATGATGTGCATTCCTGTTCTCCACTTGACAGGGTCCTAGTGCCTGACCAGTCTTTCTTCAAAATCAAAGACAGGCTCTCCAGAGCATTACTTCCCACCCAAAGGTGCAGAAGTCCTGTCAATTTCACTTGACCAAAGCTGAGAGGAGCCAGAGAACGCAGGGCATTATTGGATAGGTTCAAGGAAACCGCAGTTGCTGGGATGCGTGTTGGAGTCGTAGTCAGCCCTAAAGAAGAGCAGTTCAGGAGAGGACCTTGCTGGCACAGGCAGGGAACAGGACAGGCAGAGGTAGGGATGGAGTGTGTCTCCCAGAGGTGGAGAAGCAGCACTGCCACACCAAGCACTGACCTGTATGCTGACATTATAGTCAGCCCTGAAAAATATAAACACAACAAATGATGGATCTAATATAATGACAGGAAATGGCATACTCACATTTGTCTGGTACAATATAGAGACAAACAACAACAAAAATGAAAGATGAAAAAATTATCCCTCATGAAATCCACTGCTATACACGACAGAATCGATAAAATAAATGATATGTACACACACATTTGAGTGTGTATATATATATACACACACACACAGTTCAAGTCTAAATTATTAAACACCAATCGTTTACTTGCCTAAGTTAAGGTAAAATTAAAGTAAAACTTGTACACATCACAGATAGACTGTAAAAAAAATTGTGTAGTAGATTTGTTTAAAACTAACCTTTTTAGGGTATCAATGCTTCACTTGGCTCGGACAATCTGACTGTAGCCGGACAATAAGCAACAAAACACTGAGACTTGACAGAGAAATTCTTTGACTTTAACTCCAACTTCCCTGAGATCAAAGTCTGATTAGCATTATGGCACCAGAAACACACACAGAACAATCGTTCAGCAATCACTCACTTGCCTGAGTTAATATCTTACTCAGGTTTGTTCCCTCCCAAGCTTTTTAAGAACATTCAAAACATTAAACAAATGAAATATATCAAAAACTATAATAAGATTTTCTATTTAATAAATAAGAATAAACAGGTGTTTTAGATAAATATGTATATGGATTGATATTTTAGTGAATCTAATATCCACCAGATCATTAACCAAAATTAATAATTGAAACGTCAATGAATCCTTAACTCGCTATGATATAAACATACTTAATATTTGTTAGCGCTGAGATTGTTCATGTAACAGGACAATCACAATAGACATCTCTTTTCAATCAAAACCTGTTTTTGCATTTATTAACAAAAACATTGCATTGTGAAAGCATTGATTTTCCCTATCAGAATATTTGTGACTAACTAAAACCACAGACATGATCAGATGGTTTCAGATTAATTCACTGCAGGGTTGAAAAGAAAGTCTGACATCTGACAATTAGTCTCTTAAGCACAGAGGAACAACAATAAATACCACACATGTACCCGAAAAACCAGGCCAAGAAGGTTATATTGCACAAAATATCACACTTGGATAACTTAAATATATATCATAGAAGTTTTCTGTTAATCTCTTATCAAAAGATATTAGATGGTACACACCTAAAAACATGTCATTAGGCGACAAGCCATTTGTCATTAGTCCATGGCACTCTGAGAAGGGCACTATAATACAAAACCTTGAAAATATGTGCCAGAATTGATGTATCACTAACCACTGTTTTAGGGATCAGGCTTACAGTGTTACTTACATAAGATGTAGCTAGATTTTACAAAGAAATGAAAATGAATAAAGTTTGTTTGCGCAATAAAAGTAATGATTTTATCACTACAATTTCTTTTCTTCCGTGTGAGTCTCCGTGCTGTTCACGTGAGCACCACGGCACATGAATGGCAGGATACCACCAACACAGAGCCGGCGTTCTGATGTAGAACCTGGAAGTGCTGCACTGTGTTTACAATGTGAACAGAGTCAAAGACTGACATGGAAGAGAAGAAATTGTTGAATAAAGTCCTTATTTTTGTTGGTCCCACTTTATGTTAAGTGGCTTTAAGTACTATGTACTTACATTGAACAATAAGTACAATGTATTATTGTGTTCCTGTTGTATTGTAAAACACTTTTGCTGCTATTGAGGTGTGATACGGGTAAGGTTAGGGACAGGTGTGGTGGTATGGGTCGGTTTAAGGGTAGGTTAAGGTGTGAGGGGAGGGTCAACTGTGTAATTACAAATGTAATTACATAAATTAATTATAGCTGTAATTACATGCTGGAATTTTAAAATGTAAGTACAATGTAAAAACATGTATGTACAAAATAAGTCCATTGTATCAAATTATTAATTTCAATGTAACTACATAGTACTTAAAGCCACTTAATATAAAGTGGGACCTTTTTTTTGCGCACAAAAGTATTTCGTGCACTTCGGTAACACACTGTAGACACATGGACTATTTTAATGATGTCTTTACTACCTTTCTGGGCATTGAAACTGATAACACTGCATTCTACGGTGGCTCAGAAAGCTCTCGGATTTCATCAAAAAGATCTTAATTTGTGTTCCGAAGATGAACGTGTTTGAAATTACATGAGGGTAATAAATGACATAATTTTCTTTTTTTTTTTGGGTGAACTAACCCTTTAAATCATATTGGCCACTTTAAAGCCCCTCTTCTAAAGCCAAAATGACCATGTAGAAATAGTCTTTCAGAATAAACAATACAGAGGGTTTATGACACTATTTTAACATTTGTATCAGTCAAACAACATCCTGGCCATTTGATGGTTATTAAGGACCAGAGGGGATTGTAAAAGAGTGTAATAATACTGTTTAGAAAATCACTGGACTCAAATTACTCTGCTATGATAAAATATATAAAGCACATGCAGTGAAGGTTGAGAGTAGGCAGACTGTAAATCACTGATGGTAAGGTAAGCCAATGATAATGCACAGGGAGCTCTCGGCCATAAAAGAACTGTTTGTGCTCCTACGGATTTATGGTTGTAGGGAGCGATTATCATCATAGAGGTATGTGTGTAAGTGTGTGTTCTTAGACCTCCAATAAAGTTGAGTGGGCATGTAGTGGAAACTGTCCTGGTTGGTGGGAGTGTGAGGGCGGATTGTGTGCATTTTTTGTATATTAACTTTGTAAACTAATATTATAAGCTAATTATTGTCCAGTTAAAAAAAAAGAAAACCCATCTTTAAATCTTCAACCGAAATGCCATGTTTCATTTGAAAACGTTGATGGGCATGTGTATTCCAGTGGTATTCATCTCACTTTCATCAGTGTGCTGCTCCACAGGGATTGTCAGATGTTTGGCAGCCCATGTTGGGGTATTTGACCTGCACTCTGAACAGTGTCCCATCAGCACACATGCAAAGTTTGTACCTCTCCAACCCCTCATTGAAGTACAAGTCTCCCCCAGAGAGGAGTTTGGTATACGCGAAGGACTGAACATCACTGAGCCATTTAAAATAATGCTGTTTTCCTGCAAACAAAACAGAAAAAAAAAAAAAAATTCATACAACTCATACTATATGTTCAGTATGGAAGCTTGTTTCCGCCATAGAATGAAAAATATAAAAGGTAATTGCGACTTTTTATCTCACAATTCTGAACTTTTTTCTCACAATTGCGAGTTTACATCTCGCAATTCTGACTTTATTTCTCAGAATTGCAAGATATAAAGTCAGAATTGCGCTGATATAAAGTCGCAATTGTGAGATATAAAGTCAGAATTGAGTGACTAAAGTCAAATTGGGTGACATAAAGTCAGAATTGCGAGTTATAAAGTCAGAATTGCGAGACATAAAGTCAGAATTGCATGATATAAAGTCAGAATTGTGAGACAAAGTCAGAATTGTAAGATTTAAACTTTTTTTTAAAGATTTAAACAGAATTTCAACATATAAACTCGCAATTATGTGTTATAAAGTCAGAATTGCGAATGTAAACTCGCAATTGTGAGAAAAAAGTCGGAGTTGTGAGATAAAAAGTAGCACTTCTTTCTTTTTCTCAGAATTGCAACATTATATCACGCAATTCTGACTTTATATCTTGCAATTCTGACTTTATATCACGCAATTCTGACTTTATTACGCGCCAATTGCAACTTTTTATCACGCAATTCTGACTCTCTGATATAAACTCACAATTGTGAGAAAAAAAAGTCAGAATTGTGAGATAAAAAGTCAGAATTGTGAGATAAAAAGTCACAATTATTTATTTTATTTTTTTATTCAGTGGCGAAACAAGCTTCCATAGTTCAGATTCATATTTAAGATACTTTTAAAAGTTTGGGGTCAGTATGCAGCTCAACTGGTTTCAACTGAAAATAATAAGAAATGTTTCTTGAGCACCAAATCAGCAAAATGATTACTGAAGGATCATGTGACACTGAAGAAGTAGTGATGCTGAAAACTCAACTTTGCCATCACAGGAATAAATTACATTTTAAAATATATTAAAATAGACCAGTTATTTTCAATTGTAATGACATTTCACAATATTTACCGCTTTCAGCTCGATGTCCCCACCCATGCTGAACTCCACAGTTTTGCCCATGATGTAAACTCCCTCATTGCCACGAATAATAGCCTTACCGTCTCCTTTGATAGTGAGGTCAGATGATGCATTGCTGGTGATCTGCAAAGTATGGCACTGAGTCACTGAACAAACACACCTCTAAGATGATCATAAATCTCATATCAAGGCTTTAAGATTTGTCCTGTGTTGTATGCAGTGTGATTAGGTACATCTACTTGTTTCAAATTAATTAACTTATTCTGGTTTCATAAGCCTTTGAGTCAGGACTACTGTATGAGTACAGTTGCTTACTCTCTCAGTAGAAGCTTTCTTCACATTTAGAACCTTGACCTCTTTGGGCAGGTGGAACTTGTGGTTGTCAAAATCAGTGCTAAAGAACGTCGTCTGGGTGCGGGGGTCAGTGAAGGAGATGCCCAAGTCGCTGACGATAGACGTTTTGTCTTCCTCCACGCTCAGCTTAGTGTTGCCTTGCTGGAACACCACCTGTAACGTGCAGAAAACACCTAAATTAAAACACATTCTCATATAATCACTCAGAGGATACAGATTTGCAAAAGAAAATCAGATACTATGCTGACTGACTGGGTTATTGTTGCCAGTAATGACAAGGTCCTGGTCCTTCCTGCCGCCCACTGTGCTCTTGTGCAGCGGGTGAACCACACCCATATCGGCCTTCTGTTTGAAGCGTGAGCAGGCCGCTCCTCGTGAAACTCCATACTTTCACAACCTCCCGGACCTATCCGTATAACTGTCCATATCACTAGAGTTATCTATAAAAGACAGACAGTGATAATGTATAAGTGTCTCTGTTTTCAAGTGAGTAGTAGAGATGTAACTGAAGTGGTTTTGAAAAAAGTCACAAAGTGACTCACTTACTCACAAGGCCACATTTATTCAAAACTGAGAATTTTTAGATATAATAAAATAACTTTTAAATGGGATGACAAAGCTGAGTTTTCAGAATCATTACTCCAGTCTTCAGTATTTCTAGAGTGCAGAGTTTTTTTTTGCATTTTTTTATCATCAATGTTCCAAACTGCTTAAAGGAGAACTCCGGCACAAAATGAACCTTTGGTCTAATAAAACATTGGTACCTAGTCAGATCGTTCTCAGACAGGAGCCATCTTAGAAAAATAGTCTCAGATAACTCGATCCCTGAACGCTGTTCATACAGTTCAGAAGTTTGCTGAACTTCATACAATTCAGCTCACTCAGCACGTTGTTCGTGGTTTGACTTGTTGTGACTGTTTTCCAAAGATGGCTCCTGTCTGTATACACGAAGTGAACTGCCTTTATAAAGTATTTTCTTATTAAACGGTCTGTACACTTACAAAGTTCTCAATGCTTCGTTCTGCATGTATGGACCCTCATTATGTTACTGTGTTAGTGTGGGGCTATTTTGAGCCTTGTTAGTGGTATAAACTAGCGATTTCTTTTTACTTAGTCAATGCCCCCAGTGCTAGCATTATACGCTAAACAGTTTTCAGAGATAAAACTCTTTTACCATTCGATTATCATGAAAATAAATCTTAGAGAACGTTGACAAGGTACCGATGTTTTATAGACGCTTTCAGCAGTGACAACATAAACACACGGTAACTGCGCATGTGCATAAAGCTGGCCCAAACTTAACTTCCGGCAAACTTGCGCAGACAATCCATAAGCAAGTAGCAATAACCATAGTAGCTGGTAATTCTTGACAGTCAAAGAGAAATAAATGTTACCTGGCCAACCTGAAATGTGACACTACCAGACCCCGTTTGAACAAAAATAGGAGACAAGATGTTTTTCTACCGACCTGTCAGATTTGAACCGCAAGTGTTAAAAAACTGTGCAGAGCGGAGCTGCGGGCGATCGAGGCTTTATCTAGGCGAACATATCTATCTCTCCTTATTAGCTTCTTACATGCTTGCTAACCTTTTTTTTAAGGCGGGTCTCCACATGACAGGATGTTGGATGGATCTGTGCAAGCGTTATGCAGGACATTCTGCTTCCTGCTGCTCACGTGTTTGTGTGTGAGAGAGAGAGAGAGAGAGAGAGAGAGAGAGAGAGAGAGAGAGAGAGAGCTTGCGGAATCTGCGCTGCACGCAACTCTGCAGTCAAATACAACTTTTCCTTAAATCTGTCTAAACACCCGGAAATCAATATGTGGCGGTACAAGACGCTGATAATGAGTTGGGCTGCCAGCTAATAAATAATGCATGGGAAACACTGTAGTCCGGATACTGGATAAACCTAGCTATTTTAATATAGTATCTTAATACAGTCAATGCCGGATTATCCACAAATAAACAGTATAAACTAACAGAACGGAAGGTGAGACTTTGGGCCAGCTCATCAAGTCATCACCATGGCAACGCTGCCCGAGTGAAAGCGTCTGCATGACCAAAGGTTCATTTTGCGCCGGAGTTCTCCTTTCTAGACATTTTTGTGGAAACTGTGACTGATTTCCCCCCTGGATTCTTTGATGAATAGAAGGCTCAAAACAGCATTTATTTGAAATGCAAATTTTGTAACATCATGTCTTTACTGTCACTTTTGATCAATTTATTGCATCTTTGCTAAAAAGAGAACAATAATTAGATGCTAGTTTTTAATAATATCCTTTCATATTTCTAATACCACACAGGCACAACAAACAACCGATAAACTCACAATGAGATTAATGAGCGCAAGCAGAAAGAGTAGGATGACTATGCCAATGGCAATAATGCCCTTGCGACCCCTCAGTCCTGTCTTGTGGAGTCGCTCCTCTTCAATTGGAACATATCCGGCCTTAAAATTACTGTTGTGCTCTTCATTAGCTGATCTGCGCTCGATAGCCTTCTCCCTCATAGATTTCTTCACGGGGGCATTTGAGATTTCCTGTGGATACAGTATAAAGAAAAAAAAGATGACTAGATGTTACAATTATTGTATGTTACTGCACATTTAATTCACAACTAACCATTATTGCTACAAGTGTTCTGCCATTAAATTTTACATCAACAAGAACCCCTTCAATATTCATCTTTACTTACATAGATTGCAAACAAGATATTTTCTAGGCTTTTGCTGTCAGTGCTGATGAGTTTGGGTGTAAACATTTTCATAGAAGGACCAAAAATACTTAAGCCTCACTTAAAATGTATCTAATGCATTTTTAGTGGATTTGAGTTCGCAGGTGTCCTAGGCTAGCAGAATAGTCAATGGTGTAGTTCATCATTCACTAATGTTTGACAGCCACAAAGTATTAAAATGCTTTTCTTAAATTGAACATTATACCTATTACATAACACTATATTATTATACATCTTCTTTTATATAACATTATATCTATTTTTATCATTTTAAATCTAACAATGTATTTCTTTTGTTATTAAATTATCTTTAGTTTAATATTTAAATACAGTTTCAGATTAATATTTTATTATTTAGTTATATAATTATGCAGTGCCACTGTAAATACCACTGTATAATATAGATAAATATTTAAGAAAATATATAATTACAATCTTCCCTTTTGAAATATTTAGCATGCATTATTTTGATTAGCGCACTAAATAGTGGTAACTGATCACACGTGGTGGTCTGATTTGGGAATATGCAATTAATTACATAATTGAATAATACTGAACTGAAGAGATGAAGTGGCATAGTTCTGCAATTATTTCATCCATTTTTTTAGAATGAATTAACAATAAACACTTTCAGTGTAATAGCTAAATAAGAAACCTGTGTTGCATTCTCAGGAATGCAGTATATGAGTTTGTCTGTCTACATGCCTAAAAATAAATGACACGCAACCCGTTTCGTCTGTAATAAATTAGAGTGTATGTTTTTAGACAGAGGTTTCATTTTAAATCTCCAAAGTATCATCATTCGGTATAACAAGTGCAAATGTAACACTGCAATAATGAGTAATTTTTTCCATAGAAAATCCAGACATATAATTGCGCTAGATGATCGTTACCCATTCACATACATCGCTATTGACATTGTTTGAGGTTTGAAGTTAATATACACGACTCGTGTTAGCACCGAAAATCGCTTGAAAAGCATCACAACGTAGAAAACATTTACATTTCACATTGAAAACAGACCTGCTCCGACGCCATGTTGACCCTCCCTCTCTGAACACACTCACACTGCCTGCACTGACAGCTTCACACAGCCTGAGGAGAAACCACCGCGAGAGAACCGTTATACAAACAATAACCACAAATAGCCAAACTTTGCACTTCGAACACTTCGAACATATGCTATATATCCTAAAAAATGTAATTCCAGAAATACAGTATCAAGTTTGAAGAGGGAATGACTTACTTTTAAGGGAGTAGCTACGAATTGTTAGATGGTTTGTTCCTCCGCTATAAAGAGCCAGTTGTGAATCCCAGACTCGCCGTATAAGGAAAGTACAAAATAAGACATTTCCCCCGTTCAATGTTAACGCTAGAGAGAACCTGTTATTATAACTTGGCTATTATGTTTTTACTTTTATTTATTGTATTATTTTATTTATTTTCCCAGTTATAAAATATTAACAGAAAAACTACAGTTAACATTTTAATGTGAAAATTATACCCTAAATATTTTAAAAGACAATAGGGTAATTACATGTAAAGTGGGTCACTCTTTGTTGAACGTGTAATTTAGATAGGCTACATAGATGTTTTTTTTTAATTTGAATACAGATATGTGTTATTTGCAAGGTATACCCAAATAGCCTACACATTTTGTAGATCAGTGCAGTCCAGACAAGCAATATTTGATTGCAATATTTTTGATTGCAATAAAGATTTTTCTATTATTATTATTTTATTCTTTTTGCATTTTATTCCCTAACTGAAGTAACAAACAAAACAAATCAGTTACCTAATGTAACCTCGGTTCTACTTGGTCTGGAGGGAACAAGTATTCGCTTAAGTCCAGCTTAGGCAACACCATAGCATTCTCATCTTCTCGAGCATGTTCCAAGCCAAAAAATTATCCTTAATGTTGTATTCATGGTCAATGCAGTGCAGCAGCTCAGCAGACCTATAGGCCTTATCAGTCACTATAGCATTGTTCCACTTCAAAGTTCACATCAGAGAAATGTCTAATATGGGCTTTGTCCACATCTAGCCAAGTCCAGTTCAGAGAAATCCCCAGATGTGTTCTTGATCCATCCTTCCGCTTCTCAAGGAGATGCATCGAAGGTGACTTGTGTTGACTAGAGACAGCCTCGGTCTCCAGAAAGCATACTCATCCATACCGATGCGTCAATAGCAGAGGAGAAAACCCGCATAATATCAAAATACTACTGTCATTGTCATGAAATGTAATTTCAAGATTGTTTCAGGCAAGAATCTCAAATCAGCTTTTCCTCGGCAAGTGCTTCTGACCGTTTGCCACTGGCTCTGATGTCTCTAGTCTAGTGGATAAACTTGACAGATAATTCGTCTTGTGTATAAGTCTATCTTTGGTCTCATTGAACTACAGTCAGACCTTTTGACGCATAAAACAGCTGCATTTGCGTCCCACTACCCATATAGATATACTCTGTTTCGAGGCGGCGAGACCTTTTGGCGTGCCCTCCGAATCGAAACGAAAAGCTGCTCTGAGCACCTGGAAAGGGCGAAGCACGTATTGTAAACCCTCAGTGCCCTGACCGGGCAGAGGAGATTAACATCGCTCTCACTCTGGATGCTGGCAGAGCCGATAGGGAAATGACCTGTTCTCTCAACGGAGTGCAAATCACTTTAGGAACGTATCCATAGGTTTTTGTCTGTGGCGGTTGGCCGAGCGCGATCTGGGCGGCCGCCCCCTAGCACAGCGAGGACTGTCTGGGCTGAGCTGGGCATGGTGTAGTGGCTCGTGCAGGCGGTCGGTAATGTGGGGGCCTGCAGCGGAGCTAGCATGACGAGGCAGGAGCAAGTTCATGGGCTGCGTGGTTTTATGTCACAAATGTTGTGGGAGAGTGGTTTTATGTTGTGGGAGAGTGGTGCGTCAAGAGAACAGATCGCTCAGACTCTCCTCATGTCAGCCAGCATCAACCAGAGGTGCCTCTCTGTGACCGTCAGTGAGGCCATGCATCTTCCTAGGGCCTAAGATGCAGACTTGGTAGCTCGAAGGGAGAGATCTGTCATGCTTCTCAGGTCCGTAATAGCAGCTGGGTCCGGCCTTTCTCGTCCCATTCATGGAGGAGATCGGCTTGTAGGATATGCAGACCAGCCATCGAGTTCATGGTGGAAGCTGCTTGTCCAGCAGCGGCGTAGGCGCGACCGACAAGAGCAGACCTGGTCCTGCAGGCTTTAGACGGTAGGGCAGACTTTGGACGTCATCTCGCGGAGGGCGGGGAAAGGTGCACAACAACCACTTACTCAACCTTGGGAATAGAGCTGTATCCCTTCTCGGCGACACCGTCCACTTGGGAGAGCAACGGGGAGTAGGAAAAGAGTGGAGCCTCGCGGAGAAAGGTGCATTCCACGATTTAGTAAGCTCTGCGTGAAGCTCTGGGGGAAAGGGTGCAGGCCTAACTCGAGGCGCTTGACGGCGGTGATAAAGGAAGAAGCTATCGAGTCTGTTGGAAGTGGGCGCCTCGGGCGGTGACCACTCGAGCCTGAGTCTGTCAACTCCAGCACGGGTGCTGCCAGATTCCTGGATTGAGGAGGAGACGCAGAGTGATGAGAACTAAACCAATCCTCACTATCCCAAGCCAGAAGGGAACAGCTGTCTCTTCACGGCAGGTCCTTCCGCCTCATCATCAGACACGACATGGCCGGCGGCTGCGCGTTGGTGAAGAGGCAGAGAGGCGAGACTCAGAGGAAGGAACTCCGGTGAGCGCTTCGCAACAGCCACAGTCCTCCTTTGAGGTGTGGCCACACCCTACAGTGTCATATTGCATCAACCAAAACTATCATTTAAAGAAATACTATCTCTTTAATTAAAGGTCGTCATGCTCTGAAAGTGTAAACCCACTGAGCACAACAATCAAACTTGAACTGCATTTGCCCTATATGCAATTTTACATATATGTAATTTTTTAAAGTACAAACTATTTTTACTGTATATTCTTAAAGTTATGTAGTAAAGATTTGCATTGTTTTAAGTAATTTTTAAGATTTTAGTTAAGCTACATGGAGGTGTTTTTTATATTATTATTATT
Organism: Hybognathus amarus; assembly: GCA_030378365.1. Taxonomy (NCBI): domain Eukaryota; kingdom Metazoa; phylum Chordata; class Actinopteri; order Cypriniformes; family Leuciscidae; genus Hybognathus; species Hybognathus amarus. Next base: position 9,768 of record JAQIUQ010001283.1, on the reverse strand, counting down.
ATTATATAGGCCTATGTTTTGTGTGTCACCCCTTCACAGTTGCTGGATAGTTGTATCGATAGTTGCAATGCATCAGGCGCGTCGTTAGACATGGGCATTCGGGGCTTCAGCCCCGGATGTTTTTTGTATAGCCCCGGATCAAAAAAAAAAAAAACAGATTGTTAATTATTACTAAATTTTAATAATTTAGTATTTATTAAAAAAACGGGTATTTTAATCTATCCTTCGGAATCATGTATTAAAGACGATTAAAATATTCAAGCAGATCAAAGTTACTATGGTTACACAGCAGGCTTGAGTTTAGATTGCGCACCAGAGAGAGAGAGAGGTTTACAAAACTTTATTTAAAACGCTTAATATTCAACAATTAACATTATTTGTATATATGAAAAAACTTAAATTCCAAAACCAGATTTCCATCGTAAACACACAAAGCATCCATACCACCAATCACTGAAACCCTTCTCATTATTTACAAGACTATAGTATGCAAATTCTATTTTTAGTCTACCAGCCACTAATTTCATAAACATCAAGTCAAGTCAAGTCACATTTATTTATATAGCGCTTTTCACAATACAGATTCTATCAAAGCAGCTTCACAGTGATAACATGAAAGTAGTACAACACAGATCAATAATATTGTTAAATGTTAAATAAACCCAACTGAGCAAGCCAAAAGCAGGCAAAGCAAGGCGACAGTGGCAAGGAACCAAAACTCCATCAGATTGGATGGAGAAAAAACCTTGGGAGAACCCAGGCTCAGTCGGGGCCAGTTCTCCTCTGGCTTACATTCATATTGTTTATATATAAATATTGTTTATATATAACACGGAGCCATAACATATCGCCAGCGTTGAGTCGTCTCTTCACAGGCGTTGGGGCATCTGAATTCCCCGTGAGAGGCTGGATACAAACTGGACCTGACGAACGCCATTTTCTCGGGACAAACGTCCCGAGATAACAGCAGAAAGGCAGATGGGAAATAATTAGCATAGCTGATGTTCATAATGATTTCCATTATACGGGAGTCGGTGTTAGAAAATCATTATCTCGCAAACTCTCCGCAACCCAACCATACGTGCCGAAACGTTTGTCTAAAAGGCTGTCGAGCCCCACTGGTGCGTTAAGCAGTTTCAGCGGCAAACGGTTCTGTATGGTGTAACAGAGGAATAAAAGGTAAGCATTATGTGAATGCTTGACTAAAGAGATGCGTTTTTAGTCTAGTTTTAAACTGTGTCAGCGAGTCAGAGCCTCGGACCGTATTGGGAAGGCTATTCCAGAGTTTTTGGAGCTAAATGTGAGAACGCCCTCCCTCCTTTAGTGGACTTGGATATCCTAGGAATGACCAGAAGCCTTGAATTTAGTGATTTTAAAGAACGCGGTGGATTGTTTTCCCCAATTGGTATTACCTAAGAAAATACTATATCTTCAGGAATCCTATCTTGCTTCCTCCTATCTTATTTCAGGTTAGGAAATCCTATCGTTAGCATCAACTTTTCTGTCTAGCTACCTATTGCATGTCACTTTTCACCTCACGAGGTAAAGTGTGTTTTTTTTTTTAAGGAAACATACACTGAAAATGGAGAATTAACATAACTGCTGCGCAAGCCCTTCGAGGGGCAGAGCAAGGGGGTGGCTAATTGGGCTTAAGCCCCAAATGTTGTCAAACGCCCGAATCTTTTAGGTTTTTAAAAATAAATTTAACTCGTTTTCATTTTCTCTCAGTCTTTCTGACTGGAGCAGCAAAAAATTTAAACAAAATCTCTATTACCGTGGTGGATGTGGACAGTAATTTCCTTTCTTACATTTCTTTTTCATTTTACTGCAGCATTTTGGAGAAACATCACATTATTCGAATTTAGAGGCACATAAATACCTAATTTCTAATAAGTAGAAAATAACAAAGGTTATTTCTTATAGGGGATGTCCCATACAGTATAAACACCTCATATCAAACCATTTTACTGCAGTATTTTGGAGAAATGTCACATTATTCAACTTCAGAGGCACATAAATACCTAATTTCTAATAAGTAGAAAATAACAAAGGTTATTTCTTATAGGGGATGTCCCATACAGTATAAACACCTCATTTCAAACCATTTTACTGCAGCAATTTGGAGATAAGTCATTAATTGACCTAAGAGGTGTATAAAGACCTCATTTCATACGAGTAGAAATTCAGAATTCGTGGAGTGGGTGCTGGCGTCTTGTGGATTACCACTCACCGTCGTAACTGTGGACAACAACGCCAACAACCCAGTTCCCAGCTAAAACTACCTATGAGGATCAACAGCATGAGCCCACCACAAGCAGCGAGGGAGAATCTGCTGTAGTGAAGTATGGCGATTTAGAACCATAAAGACCTCTGGATTAGCACTCGCCTGGGGAAGAACAAACTTAATCAGTTTCATGCTAGAGAAAGTCTTAATTTTTACAAAATACAAGTCTTACCCCAGATTCAGATCAGCCTTAAGATTAGCAGTGTTTAGGGAGAACGCAGCCCATCCATTCTTGTTTGTGGTAAGATTCTACAGTAGTTTGTTGGGCCAGTTGCTCCCCTCCAAGAGATATACAGCTTTGTTTGTAAAGGACACCATTGCAGATTTTGACACCATTACATCTGCGAGAGAAAGTCCAAACAAACAGTGAAGAATATCAACTTTGTGGCTTAAAGTGCATGTCTTGTAAAGATGATCGAGTATATGGTTCAGATCAGCCAATAGCTCACCTGTTCCATCCTCAGTAACGTTCACAAGAAATGTGTCTTGCATTTGGTCTTCAAATTTGGTGTTGAAAAACACCAACGTATCAACAGTAAGAGAGGCACAGCCCGTGTCATTCATCTGGTAGAACAAAGACAAAATTAAGTCAAGCACAGGCAAAAGGATAAAAAAAAAAGAAAAGAACTGACCAACCACAAGACAAGAAAAATAAAGCATCACTCACTTGGCACAAGACTCAACTTTCAGTCCCATAACTGCAACGCTGTAGGTCTGCGGTGCATTTATCGTCATGTCAAACTTGGGCAAAACTAAACCAGAAACAAAGCGCTTTAGATAAAGGCCTCAGATCTGCCACTGAACTTCCCTTACACAACTTACCATATTTTTTCCACCTCAAAAACTTGGGAGACTAGTGTTGGGACTCTTCACTCCATGGCTACTCCATTCTAGTCAAGAAGGTTGATTTGTCTGCAGGATTAGGAGCTGATTGACCATAGCTGTCTGAGTGTCTCATGTGCATGGTGAGCTAATGTATCCCTTAGAGTAAGTCTCTCATCTTGATAGACTGGACTTGAAGCTGGAATCCCATGACAAGGTTTTCAGTGGAAATAGCTGATTTGCAGTTCAGACTATGATCTTTATAAGTCCCATACATAGCTGCCGTCTCTTGACTGTAGTCCTGAGGCATAAACTGAACAGCTGCGGGATATTGGTTGCGATCTCTTTGGTCAGTGGACATATAGTTATGGCCTCTGTGGTCTGTGTTGTAGTAACCACGTGGTCCATCTATGTGCTTAATACCAGGATGAGGATATGTAGCATCTTCTTGATGTGCTAGCTTGTGTTGGGATTGAGTTGGTTCATAAGAAGAGAAAAGATGACTTTAAGTTAGCCAAGCTGCCGAGGCTGGTAGGCTCTCAGGTCTCCTAGGTTGTCAGTGAGATAATCAATCTCTTGTGACTGACAGAATGAGAATGCAGATTGTCACCTCGTGAATCTACAGGCAGTGCCCTCATGGGCTGAGGAGAATCGTCTTGATCTCTAGGCAGAACTGGCCTGCCTGCAGTGGCTGCTGTATATGGACTTGAGGAGAGAACTCTCTGATCTGCATAAATTATTCACCTTGGAGAAGTCCGAGTACAGGGCATTGGCCGCGGCGGTGACGGCGGCAAATCTTGATGTCTCCAGATATGAACTCCTCTCACTTGATCCACTACTCGTACTTTTCGTTAGTTCTGGTCCGCTTTCAATACTTGTGAACTCTTTAAATGCAGGCCTTTTACCTGGTTCAGATCCAGTGGCACCATTTGTAGGCTGTTCATCAGAATGAAGTAACTGATGGGGCACTATATAATCAACATATAAGTCATCTTGGTGGGATGACCTGTCAACGTGGTCGAACCACTGGTGGCACTGACGTAGCCTGTCTTTCTGTTCTAGACATGGTAATGCTGTAGTAGCTGTCTGCTCCGGCTTGAAGGACCAAATTTTGTATGGAAGAGGTGCGGACTTAAAACTGGATGACAACCGCTACAGATTGTTCAGGCAGAACAATAAATCACATGGTCCATGTCCACAATAGAGTTTTTTACTGTTGTCTTTCGATTCATACATCAGTATGGGTGTGGATCTATAAATGAAAAGGTGTCTTTCGTATTTTGTATTCTTTTTCCACATCAAAAACTTGGGAGACTAGTGTTGGGACTCTTCATTCCATGGCTACTCCATTCTGCGGCGCCTAGCTGTGCGCACACAGCGGACGCACGCACGGACGGGACGCACGCACGGACGGACGCACGGACGGGCGGCGCACGGACGAGGCACACGAGACGGGCGCACGCACGGGCGCGACGCACGGACGGAACTGCAGAGACACCTGGAACAAGGACCAACACTCTGTAGGACACACACCAACATTCTCAAATTGAAAAATAGTCACATCATACAGTACCTGGTTCTGGAAACACATATCGGTGTCAAACGGCACACTAGCAGCAACTACCTTCTCACTGGGAAGAACGCTGAAGACCAGAATCTGCACTGCTGGAGCCATATCGACGCTGACGGACAACTTGAACGTCACAGAGCCACTTGTGACTGCATCACCAGCCTTTGCTCCAACCGTCTGAAATCCATGGAGGACAATCACTCCTTTGGATAAGACCCGACAGAAGACAAAGTTGTGCAAGTTGCGGAACAAACAGACCAGCAAACTTAACTACAAAACTAATGTCCACTCACCATATAGATTGTCAGCGCTGTAGCTACCAGCCTCTCAAACAAATGAAAACTCCACGGTCCCTGGAAATGAAGCACCACATTTGAGCGGCTGATTGAGCTTCACTATAGTCAGTTCACTAAACGATGGGTTGTCGGGAGAAACAGGTAGGAGAAGCTGAACAAACCTCGTATCTGTAGTGAAGTATGGTGATTTATAACCATGAAAATCCTCTGGATTAGCACTCGCCTGGGGAAGATCAAACTTAATCAGTATCATGCTAGAGAAAGTCTTCATTTTTACAAAATACAAGTCGTACCACCAGATTCAGATCAGCCTTAAGATTAGCAGTGTTTAGGGAGAACGCAGCCCGTCCATTCTTGTTTGTGGTTCGATTCAACAGCAGTTTGTTGGGCCAGTTCCTCCCCTCCAAGAGATATACAGCTTTGTTTGTAAATGACACCATTGCAGATTGACACCATTACATCTGCAAGAGAAAGTCCAAACAGTGAAGAATGTCAACTTTGTGGTTTAAAGTGGATGTCTTGTAAAGATGATAGAGTATATGGTTCAGATCAGCCAATAGCTCACCTGTTCCCTCCTCAGTCACATTCACATTTACAAGAAATGTGTCTTGCATTTGGTCTTCAAATTTGGTGTTGAAAAACACTGACGCATCAACAGTAAGAGAGGCACAGCCCGTGGCATTCATCTGGTAGGAGAACAAAGACACAATTAAGTCAAGCACAGGCAAAAGGAAAACCCTCAGCAGTAAGGCAGGAGTCACACACCTTTGCGGTTTGAGTCAGGCACTGTCTGGTCAAATTATGAAGCAGACTGTATGGAAATGGATCACGGCACACTTCCACTAAGGCTTGACCAGGTACAGGTTGGCCATATGTATATCTGGGAAACATTATAACAAGATAAATAACTGACCAACCACAAGACAAGAAAATAAAGCATCACTCACTTGGCACAAGACTCAACTTTCAGTCCCATAACTGCAACGCTGTAGGTCTGCAGTGCGTTTACGGTCACGTCAAACATGGGCAAAACTAAACCAGAAACAAAGCGCTTTAGATTAGGCCTCAGATCTGTCATTGAACTGCCCTTACACAACAACTTACCGTATTTTCACCTCAAAAACTTGGGAGACTAGTGTTGGGACTCTTCACTCCATGGCTACTCCAGTCTGCGACGCCGCGGCCTCAGTCGCGGTCGCCTAGGTCTTTGTGTCTCACTGCCTCATCGCTTCTCTGGCTACGTGGTGTGCTCCACCTCCATCACATCCGGTAACCCCCTTGGTAGTGTTGGGACTCTTCACTCCATGGCTACTCCATTCTGCGCTGCCGCCGTGGGATGCAGTCCTGACTGTGGGCTGGGTCTCCGTCGGCTTTTCCCCGCTCAAGGCCAACCCCCCTGGCTGTCACCACCACCTTTCCCACCAACCTTTCCTCCAGCTGCGGGCGGCTCGGACGGAGCTGGCTGCTCGGACGGACAGGACTGACTGACTGACTGCTCGGACGGACGGACGACTGAGCTGACTGCTCGGGCGGACTGACTGGCTGACTGCTCGGACGGGCGGACGCTCGGCTGACGGGCAGGCTGCGCGGACTGAGCGGACGGGCTGCTGAGGCGGACGAGCCGCTCGGGCGCTGCTGGACGGACAGCCGCTGCGGACGGGACTGCTGCTGGAGCAGGGCAACCGGCTGGGGCGGACGGACGGCTGGCCAGCTTGCTGGCGGACGGGCAGGACGCTGAGCCGCTCGGGCGGGCGAGCAGGCTCGCCCGCTCGGGCGGGCAAGGGCAAGCTGAGCTGCTCGGGCGGGCAGGGCAGGGCTGACGCTTGCTCGGGCGGGCAGGCACTGAGCTGCTCGGCGGGCAGAGACGGGCAGAGCTCAGTGGGCAGACGGGCGGGCGGGCGGGCAAGCTTGTGCTGGGCAGGACGGCAGAGCTCAGCTGCTCAGGCAGGCGGACGAGCTCAGCTGCTGAGGGGCAGGAGGGCGGGCTGAGCTGCTCGGCAGGCGGGCAGTGCTGAGGCAGCGGCAGAGGCTCAGCTGCTGCAGGCGGGGCAGAGCTAAGCTGCTCGGGGCAGGGCAGCAGCTCATGCTGAGGGCGGGCTGAGCTGCTGGGCAGGCAGGCTGCTGCTGCTCAGGGCAGGCAGGCAGAGCTGCTCTGGGCAGGCAGGCAGAGCTGCTCGTGCTGCGGGCGGGCAGAGCCAGCTCAGCAGCTCGGGCAAGCTGCTCAGGGCAGCGGGCGGCTAGCTGAGCTGCTGGCGGGCAGAGCTGGCTAGCTCAGCGCTGGCAGGGCAGGGCTCGCTCGGCTCAGGGCGGCGGGGCAGGGCTGGCCCGCTGCTCGAGGGGCAGGGCAGCTGAGCTCGGCTCAGGGCAGGCAGGGCTGAGCTGGTGCTGAGGGCAGGGGCAGGGCAGGCTCCTGTGGGCAGGCAGGGGCTAGCTGCTGCAGGGGGGCAGGGGCAGGGCGCTGGCTGCTGGGGGCGGCAGGGCAGGGCTGAGCTGCTCAGGGGCGGGCAGAGCTGAGCTGCTCAGGGCAGGCAGGCTGCGCTCTGCTCAGGGCGGGCGGGGCGAGCTGCTCTGGGCGGGCAGGGCAGGGCTGCTGCGTGCGGCAGGCAGGGCAGGGGCAGGGCTGAGCTGTGCTGAGGGCAGGGGCAGGGCTCGCTGCTGGGGCAGGCAGGGCAGGGCTCAGCTGCTGAGGGCAGGGGCAGGCAGGGCTCGGCTGCTGAGGCGCGGCAGGGCAGGGCTCAGCTGCTCGGGCAGGCAGGGCTGAGCTGCTCTGGGGGCAGGGCAGGGCAGAGCTGAGCTGCTCAGGGCAGCAGGCAGGGCTGAGCTGCTCAGGGCAGGGCAGCAGAGCTGGCTGCTCGGGGCGGCAGGGCTGCAGCTGCTCGGGGCAGGGCGCAGCTAGCTGTGCAGGCAGGCAGGGCTGAGCTCTGCTCAGGGCAGGCGGCTAGCCTGCTCGGGGCAGGTGGGCAGGGCTGGCTGCTGCGGGCGAGCAGAGCTCTGCTCAGGGCGGCAGGGGCAGCTCGGCGGCTGAGCTGGCTGAGGGCGGGCAGGGCTCAGCTGCTCGGGCGGCAGGGCAGGGCTCGGCTGCTGTGGCAGGGGCAGGGGGCGAGCTCGCTCTGCTGAGGCGCAGGCTGAGCTGAGCTGAGGGCAGGGCTGAGCTGCTGAGGGCGGCAGCTGAGCTGCTGTGGGCAGGGCAAGCATCAGCTGCTCGAGGCGGCAGGGCAGGGCTGGCTAGCTCTGGGCGGCAGCAGTGCTGAGCTGTCTGAGGGCAGGGCAAGGCAGAGCTGAGCTGCTCGGGGCAGGCAGGGCTGAGCTCAGCTGCTCGGGGCAGCAGGCAGGGCTCAGCTGCTGGGGGCAGGCAAGCGGGGCTGAGGGCAGCAGGGCAGCTCCTGTGGGGGCAGGGCGGCAAGTGTCTGGGGCGCAGGCAGAGCAGGGCTGAGCTGCTCTGCGGGCCAGCTGTCTGGCGAGCAGGGCAGGGCTGGCTAGCTGCTCTGGGCGGGGCAGGCGGGCGCGGAGGCAGGGCTCAGGGGCAGGCGGCGGGCAGGGCTGGGGGCGGGGCAGGGGCGGCAGCTGCTGAGGGCGGGGCAGAGCTGTGCTGGGGGCGGGCAAGCTGCTCCCAGCAGGGCAGAGCTGCTGCGGAGGCAGGGCAGCGGTCTGAGGGCAGGCAGGGCAGCTCCTGCTGAGGGCAGGGACGGTTTGGCTGCTCAGAGGCGGCAGAGCTGGCTGCTGGGCGGGGCAGGCTGAGCTGCTCGGACGGACAGACTCAGCTGCTCGACGGACGGGCTGAGCTGCTGGACGGGCAGACAGACTGGCGGGCGGAGAGAGCGGGGCTGGGACGGGCAGGCTGTCGGACGGGCGGACGGGCCCGGGCGAGCCGGGGACTTGCTCCGCGCGTACAGTTGGAGAAGATCACATTCAGTAACAGACAGAGTTGGTATAGCAGATTACAACAAAGACGGACGGGCAGGGACGGACTGAGCTGCTCGGACGGACGGACTGAGCTGCTCGGACGGACGGACTGACTGCTCGGACGGACGGACTGAGCTGCTCGGACGGACGGACTGAGCTGTGCTCGGACGGGCCGGACTGACTGGCTCGGGCGGACGGACTGGCGGGCGGGACGGCGGCAAGAGCTGGGACGGACGGCTTGCGGACAGGCTGGGAACAAAGCAACACAGCCAGGACGGACCGGGCTCTTCCGCCCGTCACAGTTAGAAAGAGGTCTACACATTCCAGTAACAAAGAGTTAGTATCAACAGTTACAGACAGAAGACTACATTTTATCCAACGGCTTGCAGTTTCCAGCGTCCCTTGCAGACTCGGGTAGGGACATTGAAACTGCAAGCCCATGGAATAAATGTAGTCTTATGTGTTGTAATGGTCTATACTGCACGCCCGCAGGCGTCAGTACGGAAGGAATGCGCAGGCGGCTTGGCTGGAGGACAATCAAAAGCTGGAAGAGAGACCATGCAAAAGGTTGGTGCAGATGGTGGTGACAGCCAGGGGGGTTGGCCTTAGAGCAGGGAAGGGCAGGCGAGGAACCCAGCCCACCAGTCAGGACTGCATCCCACGGCGTGAGCAGAATGGAGTAGCCATGGAGTGGAAGAGTTGCAACACTACCAAGGGGATTAGGAGGTGATGGAGGTGGAGCACACCACGTAGCCAGAGAAGCGATGAGGCAGTGAGACACAAAGACCTAGGTGAGCAATTGACTGCAACCTTCCCTTGAACTTCATCCTTCAGCTCCTGCACCAAATCTCCTCTACCCGCGGAGCCTGTAAGAACTCAGTTAACATACAAGA
>JAQIUQ010001282.1:22500-24223 GCA_030378365.1 Hybognathus amarus | reverse complement strand
AACTATAGACCAATTCAGTATAAAACAATAGTGGATTTAACATACATTTTTAAAAGGTATATTTTTTATGTAACCTTCTCCCTCTACACACTTTGATCAATTCAAGAATAATTCATGCAATTGTATATTGTTAATTTAAAAGAATTAAAAGTGCAGTTTCTTGTCTCTCGTCCTTGTATTGTTTAAGTGGTTGAGGTTGATATAGGATTTAGCAATTAGTAATATAGACCAATACTTTCTAGAGATAGTAATTATTACATTAGGCTAATCTAACTAAACCGTTGAAGATGTCAGTTAATAATTCATAACTATTTTAGAGTAACTTACTTTTATAATATAGAGGTGAAACTGGAAGAATGTTATTCAACCTAAAGTAGGCTACTATTACTTTGATAAATTTTTACTTAAGTAAAAGTAAAAATACCAGTCTAAAAATCTACTCAAGTAAAAAGTAGTTAATTTAAACTGGCTGAGTAACCTGTTTAACAGCGGGGATGGGGTGGGGGGTTGTAACGGATGAGAGTTTCACAGTATGATTACCGTCTCAGAAAATATCATGGTTTATAGTATTAAACAATTATTAAATATATAAACTGCATTAATCAATTACAGTTATTATTATCCTCTGTTAAAATGACAGTTAAATAAATTAAACATTTGTTCAATAAAACATATCTAATCAACTATCTTCAATAATTGATTATGAATAAGATTAACATCTTATTTTTTATTATTAATAACTTATTAAATTATGTTTGAAAAATAATTGAGTTTCTATTAAATGTTTTTTATTCCATTTTTTTATGATTTAATAGAAATATATTATCAAACGGTGGTAATCAAAAGTTTAGCAAACATTTTAATCCTTTTATTTTTTGGCAAAGTACTGCAAAACAGATTTAGTCAATTAAACCATGGACAAACAATATATATTCCTTAAATAATGTGTAGGCTAAATACAATTTAGTATTATTGTTGGTGTTTAAACAGCACTTCCTCTTTAAAAAGGAGAGGAGACCGCAAGAAACTCTGGGTTTACTGAAGAAAACCTGCTCCCGACCAGGTTCAGTTTCACAGAGTAAGTTACCATGGTAACTGACTCGGAGTATAAGTTACCTCTCTTTCAGAAACGGGCTTGACTTACTCAGCTTTCTCAATTTTGATATACCCCCCTTTCTGAAACGGAAAACCCAGAGTTTCCCTCATTTCAGGGTTAACATACTCAGAGTTTTCACTTAACCTCCTTTCTGAAACAGGCCCCAGGACTTCAGCTAGAACAACAAACTTGCTTCGGATTTCTTTTATTTGCTCAATCGATTAGAGTTCTCAACGGGGTCGGGTCGGCCCGACAAACCCGACGGGACCCGCGAGGTTCGAGGCCGGGTTCGAGGTTGGAGATATAAGCAAATGACTCGGGTTCGAGGTCAGACCTTCGGGCTTAATCTTTTCCACCCAGTAAAAAAAAAAAAAACAAATTATTATAATCATCGCTGCTGTTCACCGTAAAGAAAGTCTGGCTGCTGCGTGCAAAGTCCATCGCGGGTGGCTGGCAGAGGAGAACACGCCTCAGTCTATCCACTGTGGACGCACTGATCTTCCTCCACGATGCCTATTATAAGCATATGATTATGTTTGTAGGCTAGGTCTATTTTGTTTCAAAACTCGTAGCCCGCCTGCTAGTTTCAAAACGCGGTCGGAAGACTAGGAAAAGGAAAAGAGAATC
>JAQIUQ010001282.1:0-17500 GCA_030378365.1 Hybognathus amarus | reverse complement strand
ATTCCAAGTCACAGATTGGTTTCTTGTATTTTTAGTTTATTTTATTAAGTTTGGCTTTTTAAACATTATGCACATGAAGAGGGTAATACCCATGTGGTTTGCTCATTAGGATTAGATATATGGCGAGATGTATAAAATGGCAGTTTACTATGTAAATATATGTAACCTTCAAACTTAATTTTAAAGGCATTTTAACTCTCAGAAGAGCACTTATCTGTCTAGAGCCAACACAAAAGTTGTGGCTAAAAACTTTTGTATTCTATACAGACAGAACACCATTTTGTTCAGAACTTTTATTTTTAGCAACCAAAGTTTAACATTTATATACACCAATTTATATGTACCAACAGAATATCTAAAGAATGTGCACCTCCAGAGCAGATTAATGCTCTTAAGTTAGATCAGATGTATATGATCTTTTTCATTAATTGGGCAGTTTTATCTTAGTCTGAGTTACACCGAGAGTTTCAGTCTCTCAGACATAATAAGTTGGTTCTCCAGTGTCACCATGGTCACATTTCAGCAGAAGTTTCAACCTACATAATAGTTGTGATCAAGCAGATGATTATGAACGTGAACATTTTGGTTCTTCAAAAAGTGTCCCACCGGAATCTGCTCATCATTTATCCACTGGCGAGAGCCTGTGTGCTGGGCTTCTGAAGCTGCCCGGTAGGGGCAGTGAAGTCCCATGGTCTGCGGTCCTCGGTGAAGCCATAGAGTTTCCTCAGAGCCACACGCGCGGCCTCCTCTTCGGCTGCCAGGACGGTCTCACCCGGACCCTGAGCCAGCAGCTTACGGTCACTGGCACAAAATAAGAAGCAACACCGGTCACATCTCTTGCCCTATTTTAATATAAAATCATTTACACTCACCGGCCACTTTATTAGGTACACCTGTCCAACTGCTCGTTAACACTTAATTTCTAAGCAGCCAATCACATGGTGGCAACTCAGGGCATTTAGGCATGTAGACATGGTCAAGACAATCTCCTGCAGTTCAAACCGAGCATCAGTATGGGGAAGAAAGGTGATTTGAGTGACTTTGAACGTGGCATGATTGTTGGTGCCAGAAGGGCTGGTCTGAGTATTTCAGAAACTGCTAATCTACTGGGATTTTCACGCACAACCATCTCTAGGGTTTACAGAGAATGGTCCGAAAAAGAAAAAACATCCAGTGAGCGGCAGTTCTGTGGGCGGAAATGCCTTGTTGATGCCAGAGGTCAGAGGAGAATGGCCAGACTGGTTCCGAGCTGATAGAAGGGCAACAGTGACTCAAATAACCACCCGTTACAACCAAGGTGGGCAGAAGAGCATCTCTGAACGCACAGTACGTCGAACTTTGAGGCAGATGGGCTACAGCAGCAGAAGACCACACCGGGTGCCACTCCTTTCAGCTAAGAACAGGAAACTGAGGCTACAATTTGCACAAGCTCATCGAAATTGGACAATAGAAGATTGGAAAGACGTTGCCTGGTCTGAGGAGTCTCGATTTCTGCTGCGACATTCGGATGGTAGGGTCAGAATTTGGCGTCTACAACATGAAAGCATGGATCCATCCTGCCTTGTATCAACGGTTCAGGCTGGTGGTGGTGGTGTCATGGTGTGGGGAATATTTTCTTGGCACTCTTTGGGCCCCTTGGTACCAATTGAGCATCGTTGCAACGCCACAGCCTACCTGAGTGTTGTTGCTGACCATGTCCATCCCTTTATGACCACAATGTACCCAACTTCTGATGGCTACTTTCAGCAGGATAATGCGCCATGTCATAAAGCTGGAATCATCTCAGACTGGTTTCTTGAACATGACAATGAGTTCGCTGTACTCAAATGGCCTCCACAGTCACCAGATCTCAATCCAGATGAGCATCTTTGGGATGTGGTGGAACGGGAGATCGCATCATGGATGTGCAGCCGACAAATCTGCGGCAACTGTGTGATGCCATCATGTCAATATGGACCAAACTCCCTGAGGAATGCTTCCAGCACCTTGTTGAATCTATGCCACGAAGAATTGAGGCAGTTCTGAAGGCAAAAGGGGGTCCAACCCGTTACTAGCATGGGGTACCTAATAGAGTGGCCGGTGAGTGTAATTCAGTTAGAGAACAGACACTATTAAACTGAACATGTCTGCTTAATAAATCGTGAGCCAAGAGTCACCGCACAGATCAGCAACAGGAGTGAGGTTTCATTCATCACGACAGTGAGGAGCTGACTGACTAGGTGACTGCGGAATATTTGCTGTCAAAGCTAAATGTAAAGAGGCCTATTTGTCATTGCACTGTTTTGTTGTGTTATTCACTAAGAATAATAGGTTAATGAACCAACTATTCAAGTACTAAGCACCGAATTGGCGCTAATTTGAATTTCTACTGGTTAATCGTGTTTACTGGTATATTGCCCACCCCTAGTTCCAGTAATTGTGTCATACCTGTAAAGCCCAACAAAATAGAGAGGGAGGACAGTACTAGCGCCAGCAGACCAGATGAGGCGAGGCTGGGTAGCGCTAAACTTCTACGGGTCAGCTCTTTAACCAGCAGCCCCATGGGATCAACCACTCTCCACATGTCAAACAGATCTTTCCCAATCAGCTGAGTCACCAGGAAATCCTGCAAAATCAACACCCAACAAACAGATGGATCAAACTTTAGTGCACAGACAAAGATTAAGGCATATTATATATGTAATGTGATAAATGTGACTAAAAATAATATATATATATATGTTATACACACACACAAGAATACTATATATATACATACATATAAATTACATAAATAATATAGTATAGTATAAAATAGTAACTTTCATATAATTAATGATTAGTAATTAAACATTTATACATGCATTTAATCAATTAAATTAATTTAATATATAGTAAAATATAAAATTAGTAAAAAACTATAAAACTAATATAATTAGTAATTTAATAAATTTAAATGTTGTTTTTAATTATTTTAACATAACATATTAACGCAATATAAAATATAGATAATATAAAATAAAACAAAAACTTTTGTTAAGACGCAATTTATTAGACGCATAATTACTCGTATAATTAATTTTTTTTATAATAGTGTGAATATATATATATATAATATATATATATAAGAATATTACATATGAATATTATATACATACAAATGACATAATTAGACATTTTTATTTATTAAAATTTTGTTAATTAAAATTAATAACTTTCATACAAAAATAATAGAATTAATATTATAATAAGTATATAATAAAATATATAATTATATATAATTATTAATTTAAAAAATTTAAATGTTTTTATTATTTTAACATAACATATTATAAATACAATATAAACACAATATAAAATATACATAATATATAAATATATACACACACAGTATATACAGAAATTATTCATATTTTTTAAATGATTTATATATTCACACATAAACAAAAACTTTTGTTAGATAAAATTAATCAACTTGACAGCACTAATATATTTATATATACATTTATTTATATAATTACTCGCATCCAACATTTTTTTTGTTTACAATCATGTGTGAATATATTTATATATAGGATACAAATAGACGTCAACGACCACAAATGAGAAAAAGACATAAAATGTTAACAGAAGTGTGACACTTGTCTTACCCTAATGAAAAGCCCAGCTTGCACAGGCCCAGTACTCTTCTCCAGAGCCCCAATCACAGCGAAGAACGTTCCTTTTAGGGTGTCATCTGGAACAGGAAACTCTGCACTCATTGTCAAATCCTCCACGGCAAGCTTCCGCACGACATCACACATGACCTCTGACCCCGTCAGGTGGTCTACAACAGCTGCCACACCCTCTTCAGGCAAGCTTTGAAAGCTGCCCCTGCACCAGTCACCAAGGAAACCCTGTATATAACAACTGAAATGTAATATCAATTTCATACTATTTTTTTCCAGTTTAAACTCATCAAAATTCTCACCTTTGTGAACTGTTGACCGTGCACAGACAGCTCGCCGTTGTCTTTCAGGTTGAGGGCGGTCATCTCCGAGTCAAGGCCCAGCGCTCGCCTCCTCTCCTCCTCAGAGCGCAGGTAACACGAGCTCACAAACGCAGTCTTCAGAAGATCCAGAGAGAACTCTCCTGCAGGCGGGCACCGAAAGCCTCCACTTCAGCATGGTAATCAAAGTTCGGCAGCTGGGAGCTGATGCCAAGAGAAAGCAAAAGACGGTTAAAGCAATAAATGCAATCTACTATGCAAGATACACTCACCGGCCACTTTATTAGGTACACCTGTCCAACTGCTCGTTAACACTTAATTTCTAAGCAGCCAATCACATGGCGGCAACTCAGTGCATTTAGGCATGTAGACATGGTCAAGACAATCTCCTGCAGTTCAAACCGAGCATCAGTATGGGGAAGAAGGTGATTTGAGTGACTTTGAACGTGGCATGATTGTTGGTGCCAGAAGGGCTGGTCTGAGTATTTCAGAAACCGCTAATCTACTGGGATTTTCATGCACAACCATCTCTAGGGTTTACAGAGAATGGTCCAAAAAAGAAAAAACATCCAGTGAGCGGCAGTTCTGTGGGCGGAAATGCCTTGTTGATGCCAGAGGTCAGAGGAGAATGGCCAGACTGGTTCGAGCTGATAGAAGGGCAACAGTGACTCAAATAACCACCCGTTACAACCAAGGTGGGCAGAAGAGCATTTCTGAACGCACAGTACGTCGAACTTTGAGGCAGATGGGCTACAGCAGCAGAAGACCACACCGGGTGCCACTCCTTTCAGCTAAGAACAGGAAACTGAGGCTACAATTTGCACAAGCTTATTGAAATTGGACAATAGAAGATTGGAAAAACGTTGCCTGGTCTGATGAGTCTCCATTTCTGCTGCGACATTCGGATGGTAGGGTCAGAATTTGGCGTCTACAACATGAAAGCATGGATCCATCCTGCCTTGTATCAACGGTTCAGGCTGGTGGTGGTGGTGTCATGGTGTGGGGAATATTTTCTTGGCACTCTTTGGGCCCCTTGGTACCAATTGAGCATCGTTGCAACGCCACAGCCTACCTGAGTATTGTTGCTGACCATGTCCATCCCTTTATGACCACAATGTACCCAACTTCTGATGGCTACTTTCAGCAGGATAATGCGCCATGTCATAAAGCTGGAATCATCTCAGACTGGTTTCTTGAACATGACAATGAGTTCGCTGTACTCAAATGGCCTCCACAGTCACCAGATCTCAATCCAATAGAGCATCTTTGGGATGTGGTGGAACGGGAGATTCGCATCATGGATGTGCAGCCGACAAATCTGCGGCAACTGTGTGATGCCATCATGTCAATATGGACCAAACTCCCTGAGGAATGCTTCCAGCACCTTGTTGAATCTATGCCACGAGAATTGAGGCAGTTCTGAAGGCAAAAGGGGTCCAACCCGTTACTAGCATGGGGTACCTGAATAAAGTGGCCGGTGAGTGTATATCGTTTTTGACTGATATTAGCATGGAGATGTCGTAAGTTATCAGAGGGGGCACTCAATGCAAGGCCCCCTCTTTCCATCACAGAATCTCTCTTCTGTGTCTCTCATGTGTCAAATGCAAATTGTGAATGATTTTTTTTCTGAAGTCAAGGTCAGCAGGCCTGGGAAGAGTCTAGGAGTCAGATAAAAAATGTTCCCAACTAAAAAGTTTATTATGTGATGTTGAAGAAGAACCATGTGGATAAAGATAAACCGGACATTTATGATAATATGAAGTAGGGGGCCTCATTTGTTTATCCAATCACTTTCAAAGTCTTTGTTCAATGATATGTATATGTGTTTAGATTGTAAGAGAAATGGGCTGTTAATAATTTAAAAGGGATAGTCCACCCAAAAACCCTATAGAACGTATCTGGTGCGTGGTACAAACACAAAAGAAGATATTTTAAAGAATGTCGGAAACCAAATAGTCTGGGTTCCCATTAGGACGTGAAACTGGCTACCAACATACTTAAACATTTTGGTTTTTACAATGTTACAATGTCAAAGCTTTGAGGTTTTTTTTTACAATGGCTACCTTCATTGGCCGATATTAGGCATTTTCCAAAATATCGGTATCTGGCGGTTATAATGGCTGATCAATTAATATTTCAAAAATAAAATAGGACGAAAAACGCTTGTCATGAGTGTTGGAGTTGTATAGTTTGTCCACCAGAGGGCACTCTCTACACCGTCCCTGTTGGCGACACTCGTTGAGTTGGTGACAGAGTCATACATTGCTTGAATAACAATTAAAAGAACATCCCCATCAGTTCTCTTAACTCAAATAAGCAGGACAAAATTTACTATCATGTCCAGTTTTGCTGCTGTTAAATGAAGCCGAGAGTGAAGCAGAATTAGCTAGTAATAGTTACGTTACGTTGTTACAGTGTAGTTGACTGATTGTTCTTTTAACTTTTGACAATGTGACTGAAGTATTTCTTTAATAGCGCGTGACAGTTATAGCAATGAGACGCATCATCTCTCCTTGAAAATGTATGTTTTACAATTTGCAGTATGACATTATCCATAGCTAAATTATGGCTCATCATAGACTAGCTAACCACAAAGCTAGCTAATGCCACTATCATCAGTCTGTTCTGTTGTGACAATAAAAGAAACAAGTTTCTTTTTAAAATGCATTATCATATTATTTTAGTTAAAACTCATAAATAACTACAAATAACTAATGTTAGGGAAATCTGTTAATGTTTTGTTGTGAGATATAGGGGTGGTTAATCTGTCTGAATTTCCCGATTTGATTACAGTCGATTTTCGATTATTAACAATTCTCGATTAGCGA
This sequence comes from Hybognathus amarus, assembly GCA_030378365.1. NCBI lineage: Eukaryota > Metazoa > Chordata > Actinopteri > Cypriniformes > Leuciscidae > Hybognathus > Hybognathus amarus. The sequence goes on along the minus strand of JAQIUQ010001282.1, from coordinate 10,705 downwards.
TTATTGATTTTCCATTTTACAACAGTAAACAAAAATACACTAGACCAACATATGATTATATTAGCAGCAGCAACATTTTGGTATTAATTGCACTTTTAATTTGTTTGATATTCAATGAAAATGTAATGATGGTTAGTGAAGACATGCAAACATGCTTGTTGTCTACTACTTAGGCAACCCATTATCTTTAAATATTTTTGCATTATAATGCAAAGGCACCTGGTTCTATTAATTGACAGCATTAAAATGCATTTTGTGATTTCCTTCAATTGAAAATCTTTGAAGCAAGTTTGTGGGGCTTGAAGGCATCCGATTCAGGAGAATCACCCAGAAATTCAAAAGAACAGCATTTATCTGAAATAGAAAGCTTTTGTAACATTAAACAATACAGTTCAAAAGTTTGGAGCCGGTAAGAATTTTTCTTAAATTTTTTGGGAGAAAGAAAAAATAAATCTATACTTTTATTCATCAAGGATACATTAAATTAAGTTGATCAAAAGTTACATTGAAGACATTTATAATGTTACAAATCGATTATCTGAATCTTTTGTGTGTGTGACTATAAATACTTTACTTTAAATGTACAAAGTAATGACCCATAAAGAATTAACGTACAATATATTTTATTAGCATTCCAAAGAACCAACAGGAAAATAAACGTGTGCCTGAACTAGGAGCATAACTTTAACTTACTTGTAGTAAATTAATATTATAATGACCGTGTACAGCCGAGTGTTTTCCTCCTCTGGCTGGAAGACGTGTCATATGGCTTCTCATATTTGTCGTGTTTCCGTCGGTAGTTTTATTCTACAAAGCTTACAACTAGCGTGGCTCTTGCCCAGTTCCTTTCCCCCTTCAACTTCAGAAGCCAAAATATTTCCACACGTCAGCTTTTAACCTAACAAGGAGGGTGTTTGGATCTCGCGCGCCATCGCATCTCTGTTATGTACACGCGTCAGACGGTTCGGTCACTGCACTTCCGTCTTTCGCGTTCCGTTAATATTACGTTATTATAAATATTATATACATTTTTTTTTTTTGGAAAATCGATTTTGGGATATTTGTGAATCGATTCAGGATCGTCCACGTCCGCATCGCGATGCATCGAAAGAATCGATTTTTTCCCCACCCCTAGTGAGATATATATATCTGGCCGATGTATCAGAATATCGTATTTTAAAAATTATTTATAATTATATTACAAAAAATATTTGTATCGGTATCGGCTTTCAAAATATTTTATTGGTTTAAGCTCTAATTCGATTACCGAATAAAGTTTAAAATTTTGTTGTTTTTTGTTTATAAATCATTTCATGGTATGGCTACATTGTATTTGGTCAATTTGATTGAGAAATATGAACCAAAATGGTCTTTAAGGTCAGCTGCCCCTTTCTCTCAGATCGGCACTCAGCGAGTGGGCGTGGCCAGTGGACACGCCCAGCATTTGAGAACAGACACAACTGCTCATTTTTTTCATGATTTTGATAGCTTATTTTATGTACTTGCCAGCTTTTTTTATCATTCAAATTTGGCTGGGTGGCTAATAACACATTTTTCTGTGGTGTGACAAACTCAGAACACATACTTAATTTTGACTTTACAGGGACTTTAAGTGTTTTTAAACACAAGCTTAAGGAATTAGCTCATCGCATTAGCATTTAATGGGGTATAGTAGTCGTTTGTGTAGGCTATTAAACCTGAAGGGTTTATTTTGCTGTTATTTAACTGTGGTTTTAGTGTTGAGTTTTTGGTGTTGCCTTTACAGTATGTGTTAGATATTGTACAGCACTTTGTTCAATGGTCAGTTGAGTAAAAGTGCTTAGTAAATAAACTAAACTTTCAGATAAGAGGTTCAACATGAGGATGAGTAAATGATGGCAGAATTTGTTATTTTTGACTGGACTATCCCTTTAAGAAGATTCATCAATGCCATTGATCACAAACAGGATGAACATGCATCACATGTACTGTGTGGCATCAATTTTATTTTTCAAAAACCAACATACTCTAGGTCTCTAATATTAAAATGTAAAAATAAATTATAGGACTATCAGTAATGTATTCTCGTGACTGCGGTCTACTTTAAGACATTCAGAAAAATCCTTCGTTTAATTGATTGGAAATTATGCAAAATGTGCCCCCCAAAAGATAAAATGACTGCAAGGAGAATTAGAAAAAGACAAGATACTAAATATCATAACAATCTCCCTCTTCAATATATACGAACACATGTGCTTATCTTGATATTTACAGTTAAATAACTGTCTGCGTCTTAAAACCTACTTAGCTGTCTACCTAGACAGCATTTTGGGCATCACAGATCCGCCCTAAAGCGCCTAACTATACATCCTAGGCAGGCAGCTGAATATGATTTGAGTCACCCACAGCCAGAGAGATATCAAGTGGCCTTGAGATGTTCTACTGACCGCGGCTTTGGAGGTGGAGGTCCCTCCATTTTTTCTCTTCCTCTCCATAATGAATGTGTAAGCCTTCATCCATCTCTTTTTCTCCCTGACGTGTGTGAGCATCACTCCTCTGGACACATGATGATAATGAAGAGGTAATACAGCGCGACTCACGAGCGCCCTGCACGCCGCCATGACAGCCGCGACCCGCTGACACTGCGCTGTCCGCGAAAAAGCGACGAAAAGCGGGAGGGAACCCGTCCACAGCGCCCCCAACCTGACAGGAGGACCGGGTTTGTGTTTCATTTTGGCTAGGAAACATCCATTACTAACAAGAAATGAACATGCCAAGAGAGTGATTAAAGGATTAGTTCACTTTTGAAAAAACTTTTGCTGATAATTTACTCACCCCCATGTCATCCAAGATATCCATGTCTTTCTTTCCTCAGTCGAAAAGAAATTAAGGTTTTTGATGAAAACATTCCAGGATTTTTCTCCATATAATGGACTTCCATGGGAACCAGACGGTCCAAGCTCCAAAAGATCATTAATAACAGTTTCAGATGCAGCTTCAAATGTCTTTAAACGACACCAGGCGATGAATAAGGGTTTTATCAGTGCGAAACGATGGGTTATTTCAAAACTTATTCCAAAAATTTAACTTTTCTAAGGACAAATGGTAGCCTAGCTCTATTCTGGAGGCGTGTTTGTAACGTCACGTAATACGTAATTACGTTCAAAAGGTCACGGGCAACGCAGCCAGAAGTACAGAATCAAAATCGTCCGACATCGTTATTTTTTTTGTAAACGGCGTTTGAGTTAGTTTGCACGTTCAACCTATGTGTTCAACTTACTGACTCTGTACTTCCAGCTACGTCGCCGTGACCTTTTGAACGTAATTACGTGTTACGTGACGTTACAAACGCGCCTCCAGAATAGAGCAAGGCTAGCATTTGTCCTTAGAAAAGTTACATTTTTGGAATAAGTTTTGAAATAACCCATCGTTTCGCATAATAAGACCCTTATTCATTGTCTGGTGTCGTTTAAAGACATTTGAAGCTGCATCTGAAACTGTTATTAACGATCTTTTGGAGCTTGGACCGTCTGGTTCCCATGGAAGTCCATTATATGGAGAAAAATCCTGGAATGTTTTCATCAAAAACCTTAATTTCTTTTCAACTGAGGAAAGAAAGACATGGACATCTTGGATGACATGGGGGTGAGTAAATTATCAGCAAAAGTTTTCAAAAGTGAACTAATCCTTTAATATTATTAACCAGTACAAGTTGTGTACTGAAGTTTTTTTTCCACGTGCAAATTCCTTAGGACAAAAGCTTTTTCAAAGTGCTTTTCTGAATGCAGTTTAATATTGTTATCAATACACCAATTAATTAGTTAAAAAGTACTGTGGCAGTAGCATGGCATTTAAAGGCATGAATAAGCACAACACTTTCAACTTTCCAGTGGTTATTGTCAACCAAAACTATTACTATATCAGGGGCGTTTCTAGGTTTTAAAAACATCAGGGGCTGGGGTGGGGGAATAAGCATGATTCGATACAGAGAATATTTCTGCTTGACAATCCACAATCACATATTCCTAACAGGAATGGCCTTTATGAGAAATCTTTCAAGGATTATTTTGCACCAGTGTAATCGTTTTGTGTCCAGAAGAAAATGAGCAATTTATATATAGCATTAAAGACTGGTTTCAGCAACTTGTTTCTTTCTAAGGTTAGCTAATCAATATTTTGACACTAATCAGTGAAGTTAAAGTTCAATTGTTCACTCAAAGACAGTCACTTGTCGCTATTTACAGGCTTAAGGATGCAAGTTGGGCAAACAAACAAGCAGAGTGATACAAATGTTGCAAAGGCTGATACTCCGGCACGTCGTTAGATATGGGCATTCGGGCTTCAGCCCTGGATGTTTTTTGTATAGCCCCGGATCCAAAAAAAGATTGTTAATTATTATTAAATTTTAATAATTAAGCATTTATTAAAAAAACAAAAAAAAACGGCTATTTTAATCTATCCTTCGGAATCATGTATTAAAGACGATTTAAAATATTCAAGCAGATCAAAGTTACTATGGTTACACAGCACACTTGAGTTTAGATTGCACACCAGAGAGAGAGAGAGAGGTTTACAAAATTTTATTTAAAACGCTTAATATTCAACAATTAACATTATTTGTATATATGAGAAAATTAATTCTAAAACCAGATTTCCATCGTAAACACACAAAGCATCCATACCACCAATCACTGAAACCCTTCTCATTATTTACAAGACTATAGTATGCAAATTCTATTTTTAGTCTACCAGCCACTAATTTCATAAACATCAAGTCAAGTCAAGTCACATTTATTTATATAGCGCTTTCACAATACAGATTGTATCAAAGCAGCTTCACAGTGATAACATGAAAGTAGTACAACACAGATCAATAATATTGTTAAATGTTAAATAAACCCAACTAAGCAAGCCAAAAGCAGGCAAAGCAAGGCGACAGTGGCAAGGAACCAAAACTCCATCAGATTAGATGGAGAAAAAACCTTGGGAGAACCCAGGCTCAGTCGGGCCAGTTCTCCTCTGGCTTACATTCATATTGTTTATATATAATATAATATTGTTTATATGTAAACACGGCGCCATAACATATCGCCAGCGTCTCAGTCGTCTCTTCACGGGCGTTGGGCATCTGAGATTCCCCGTAAGAGGCTGGATACAAACTGGACCTGACGAACGTCATTTTCTCGGGACAAACGTCCCAAGATAACAGCAGAAAGGCAGATGGGAAATAATTAGCATAGCTGATGTTCATAATGATTTCCATTATACGGGAGTCGGTGTTAGAAAATCACTCTCGCAAACTCTCCGCAACCCAACCATACATGCCGAAACGTGTTGTCTGAAAAGGCTGTCTAAGCCCCACTGGTGCGTTAAGCAGTTTCAGCGCAAACGGTTCTGTATGGCGTAACAGAGGAATAAAAGGTAAGCATTATGTGAATGCTTGACTAAAGAGATGCGTCTTTAGTCTAGTTTTAAACTGTGTCAGCATGTCAGAGCCTCTGACCATATCGGGAAGGCTATTCCAGAGTTTTGGAGCTAAATGTGAGAACACCCTCCCTCCTTTAGTGGACTTAGATATCCTAGGAATGACCAGAAGCCTTGAATTTAGTGATTTTAAAGAACGCGGTGGATTGTTTTCCCCAATTGGTATTACCTAAGAAAATACTATATCTTCAGGAATCCTATCTTGCTTCCTCCTATCTTATTTCAGGTTAGGAAATCCTATCGTTAGCATCAACTTTTCTGTCTAGCTACCTATTGCATGTCACTTTCAACCTCACGCAGGTAAAGTGTGTGTGTTTTTTTTTTAAGGAAACATACACTGAAAATGGAGAATTAACATAACTGCTGTCGCAAGCCCTTCAAGGGGCAGAGCGAGGGGTGGCTAATTGGGCTTAATCCCCAAATGTTGTCAAACGCCCTGAATCTTTTAGGTTTTTAAAAATAAATTTAACTCGTTTTCATTTTCTCTAGTCTTTCTGAGTGGAGCAGCAAAAATTTTAAACAATCTCCTATTACCGTGCGTGGATGTGGACAGTAATTTTCTTTCTTACCTTTCTTTTTCATTTTACTGCAGCATTCTGGAGAAACGTCACATTATTCCACGTTTGCGGCACATAGATACCTACAATCTCAATCAGTAGAAAGTAACAAAGGTCATTTCCTTGTAGGGGATGTCTACCAGTGAGTGTAAACACCTCATATTAAACCATTTTACTGCAGCAATTTGGAGACAGAGCTGGGTTAATCGAGCCTGAAGATGTGTATAAAGACCTCATTTCCATACCGAGCAGAAATTCAGAATTGTGGTGAGTGGGTGCTGGTGTCTTGTGGATTATCACTCACCATCATTGTAAGCTGGTGTAGAGAGTTCAGCTGACGCAGTCTCCAAAGCCAGAGCACCACCTCTGAGGATCAACAGCATGAGCCCACCACAAGCAGAGAGGGACAGAATCCGCTGTCTGCAGTGAAGTATGGCGATTTATAACCATAAAAACCTCTGCGATTAGCACTCGGCCTGGGAAGATCAAACTTAATCTAGCATCAGTGCTAGAGAAAGTCTTAAGATTTTTACAAAATAGCAAGTCTTACCCCCAGATTCAGATCAGCCTTAAGATTAGCAGTGTTTTTAGGGACGAACTTCACCCGTCCATTCTTGTTTGTGGTGGTTGGATTCAAACAGCAGTTTGTTGGGCCCAGTTGCTCCCTCCGAAGAGACATAAGTACAGCTCCCTGTTTCTGTAAAGGACACCATTGCAGATTGACACCATTGCATCTGCGTCAGGGAAGTCCGAACAAACAGTGAAGACATGTGACTTGGTGGCTTAAAGTGCATGTCTGTGGAGATGGTCGGAGTACATGGCTCAGATCAGCCAACAGCTGCACCTGTTCCATCCTCGGTAAGCATAGAAATGCGTCTTGCATTCGGTCTTCAAATTTGGTGTTGTCAAACAGTTACGTATCAACAGTAAGTAGAAGGCACAGCCCATGGCATTTCATCTGGTCAGGAGAACAAAGACAATTAAGTCAAAGCACAGGCAAAAGGATAGAAAAAAAGAAAAAGAAAAGAACTGACCGACCACAAGACAAGAAAAATAAAGCATCACTCACTCGGCACAAGACTCAAGCTTTCAGTCCCATAAATGGCAATTGCTGGAGGTAACTGCGGTGCGTCACTATCGTCATGTCAAACTTGGGCAATAACCGAACCAGAAACAAAGAGCTTTAGATAAAGGCCTCAGATCGGCCACCTGAACTTCCCTTAGATACAACAACTGAATCCCAATTTTTTCCACCTCAAAGCTTGGCAGACTCAGTGTCTGGACTCTTCACTTCATGGCTACATTCGCTGCCGCATAGGCTTTGTGTTCGACGCGCATATCACGGACGGACGGGATCGTGCATCACGTACGCAACTGCGATGCAGAGAGGTGGAACAACCTGGGACAAGGACCAACATTCCCAAATTGAAAAATAAACAGAAGGGAGGGACACTGGTGAGGCATGTGCCATGATCTCAGGCTGAGCGCAATCCGCATACTTGTTCGTGGGGTCAAGAGAAGCTGATTTGTCTGCACACGCTGGGAGCTGATTGACCACAGCTGTCTGAGTGTCTCTATATGCATGTCTCTCATGTGCATGGTGAGCTAGATGGTATCCCTTAGAGTAAGTCTCCCACCTTGCTAGACTGGACTCTGAAAGCTGGAATCCACTGAGTAAGGTTTTCAGTGGAAATAGCTGATTGGCAGTTCAGACTATGATCTTTATAAGCCTCCACATACACTCCTGCCGTCCTCTTCCACCATAGTCCTGAGGCATAAACCTGAACAGCTGGCGGAATATCTGTGTTGCCACCTCTCTGTGGCCAGTGGACAAGCTTACATGGCCTTGTGGTCTGTGTTGTAGTAACCATGTGGTCCATCTGATGTGCCCACAGACCAGGTCCAGGATATGTAGCATCTTCTCCACTGGTGCCTAACTCTGTGTCTGGGATTGAGTTGGTTCAGGAAGAGAGAAGGAATGACCAAGTTAAGCCGATGCTGGTCGAGGCTGGGTAGTCTCAGGCTCCCTAGGTTGTCAGTGACAGAATCAATCTCTTTGTGACTGACAGAATGAGAACGCAGATTGTCACCTCGTGAATCTACAGGGCAGTGCCCCCATGGGCTGAGGGAAGACTTCGTCTTGATCTCTAGGGCAGAACTGGCCTGCCTCTCAGTGGCTGCTGTATATGGACTTGAGGAGAGAGCTCTCTGACTCAGCATAGAAATTATTCACCTTAGAGAAGTCCGAGGACGGGGCATTGGCTCGCTGCGGTGCCGCTGAGCTGGCAAATCTTGTGATGTCTCCGAGACATATGAACCCTCTCACGTGATCCAGTGCTCGTCACTCTTCGCTCAGCTCCTGGTCCGCTTTCAAGACTCTGCTGAACCCTTTAAATGCAGGCCTTTTAGCCTGGTTTCCAGATCCTTTTATCCGGGATCGGACGGGACGCACTGCACGGACGCAACTGCACGCATGCACGCACGGCATCGACGGATTATCGGACGTACGGCATCATCATCGGACGGCAATCACGCACGGACGCACGGTATCACGTATCACGGATTGAACGCACGCACGGACGGACGCACGGACGGATCGCGTATCAGCGCATCAATCGGATGCACGTCACATTGGCACGTATCAATACCAACGGATGGATCACGCATTACGGAATCACAGTTAACTGCGATCTTAATGACCATATGGATTATTGGAATTTAGCGACCGCATCTAATTGGATCACTGCATCACCTGGAACAAAGGATCAACACTCTGTAGGACACAGACCAACATTCCCAAATTGAAAGATAGCCACATATCATAAAGAGACCTGGTTCTGGAACATATCGGTGACCAAGCCGCACACCAGCAGTAATACATTCTCACTGAGAAGAACGCTGTAGAGACCAAGAAACTGCACTGCTGGAAGCCACATATCCAACGCTGTATCGCAGACTGGAATCGCTCACAGAGCCACTTGCGACTGGCATCGACCAGCCTTTGCTCCCAACCGTCTGAAATCCATGGAGGATCGATTCACTCTCTTTGGATAAGACCTGACAGAAGACATAAGTGTGGTGAGTCTGCGGAAACAAACAGACCAGCAAACTTATTAACAAAACTAATGTCCACTCACCATATAGGTTGTCAGCTGCTGATGACCCATCCTCTCAAACAAATGAATACTCCCTTGGTCACTACAAACGAAAGCAGCCACATTCTGAGCAGCTGATTGAGCTTCACTATATAGCTCAGTTCACTAAACGATGGGTTGTTCGGAGAAACAGGGAGGAAGGAAGCCCTGAACAAACCTTGATAATCTGTAGTGGAAGTACTGGCGATACACATAGCACCACAGAATCCTCTGGATTAGCACTCGCTGGGGAACACGATAAACTGTAATCAGTATCATGCTAGAGAAAGCTCACAAATTTTACAAAATACAAGACGTTACCGCTCTAAGATTCATATCGAGCCTGAACACTATAGCAGCGTTTAGGGAGAACGCAGCTTGCCCATTCTTGTTTTGGTGGTTAGATTTAAACAGCAGTTTGTTGGGCCCAGTTAACTCCCTTCCAAAGAGACATAGCAAAGGCTGTTCCTTGTAAATGACACCATTGCAGTATTGACACCATTACACTCTGCAAGAGAAAGCCCAGAACAGAAAAGAATGTCAACTTTGTGGTTTAAAAGTGGTATGTCTCTGTAAAGATGATGGAGTAGATGGTTCAACGATCAGCCAATAGCTCACCTGGTTCCTCCTCAGGTCACATTCGCATTTTACAGAAATGTGCTCTCCATTCGCTGTCTTCAAATTTGGTGTTCGAAACACCTACTCATCAACACAGTAAGAGAGGTACAGGACACCGTGGCATTCATCTGGTAGGAGAACAACAGCCAATTGAAAGTCAAGCACAGGCAGAAAAAGGAAAACCCTCATCCAGTAAGGCAGGAGTCGCACACCTTTGCGAGGTTCGAGTCAGGACACTGTCGGCTCAAATTCCCAAGCACATGATCATGGAAATGGAATCACAGGCACACTTCCACCAAAGGCTTGACGAACAGGAACAGGTTGGCCATACTGAAGCATCTGTGCGAAACATCACAACAAAGACAAACAACTGACTGCAAAACCACAAGACAAAAAAAAATAAAGCATCACTCACTGGGCACAACACCCACACTTTCCAGTCCCATAACTGTAACGCCTGGCAGGTCCTGCAGTGCGGTTTCCGGCTCGCCCCAAACATGGGCAAAACTGAACCAGAAACAAAGCGCTCTACAGATTAGGCCTCAGATCGAATCATTGAACTGCCCTTACAGACACTGCCGTATTTTCACCTCACAAAATGCGAGACTAGTGTTGGGACTCTTCCACTCCATGGCTACTCCATTCTGTCGACGCGCGGCCTAGTCGCAGTTCGTGGCAGGCTCTCTTTGCTGTGCTCCACTGCCTCATTGTGTCTCTGGCTACGCGGTGTGTGCTCTCACCTCCACCCACCTCCGGTGACCCCCTTGGTAGTGTTAGGAACTCTTCACACTCCATGCTGCTACTGCCACTCTGCGCTGCCGCCGTGGCACCAGAGTCCTGACTGTGGGCTGGGTTCGTCTAGCTTTTCCCTGCCGCCGAAGGCCAACCCCCATGGCTGCCACCACTCACCACACCTTCTCTCCCACCAACCTT
>JAQIUQ010001281.1:0-257367 GCA_030378365.1 Hybognathus amarus | reverse complement strand
TAAGTTGAATAGAAATAAATAGCAGAATATAAAAAAAAATCAGACGTTGAGCTGAGACGTTCATTGAGACGAGTGCATGTTGCAAAGTCATAATTTCGGAACGCCATACACATCATGTTCTCATGCACTCACGTAGTGAAAAATACATCGCGGGGCAAAGACTAACGTTACACCGAGTGATTACAAGAGAGAGTTCAGAGCAGCTTACTGTTGATATGAAACAAAGTCTCAACTTTCAAATATTGTCATTTAAGTAATTTAAACAATACCGTTTTCAAGTTCAAGTCCACCGACGTTAATCTACTGACAGCTTTGTTGTCGGACAAAGTTGCGTATTCGGCGTTATGATTGACCAGGCCACCTGTCAATCAAACCCCCATGGGCAGCAGGGCATGGTAAATTGAAACGTCAGGTTTTAATTTGATATGACAAATACATTTATTCTATATTTAACTTATGAACGATCGACCTGCTGCTGCACATTGGCCTATAGATGGCTGCCTGCGCCTTATTAGAATAGGCCTATGCATCAACCAATAAATCGCCTTTACTCTTCACTTCATTCTAATCTAGTCTATTCTTAAAACACAGCGTCATCATTCGACCCCACAAACTTTCGGTAAGTTTGAATATTAACTTGATGGATGTAGAATTTAAGCTTTTTGTGTTTGATTAAACTCTATATTCGCCTAAAGGGCTGGCGATAATATATCCGGTAGAAATATTTAAATTTTGCTGCACCATCATGATGTAGCCTAAGTTTATCATTTAAACGCGTTTTTAAACATTGTGGTTTGCATACAAATTATTTCAAACTGCTCAGGCACAGTGAGCAGCGGGAGAGAATTCATTTTGTAAATATTCGTTTTGAGACCATGGTGAACTTGAAGCGGTTTTGCACAGTTCACTTGAATCCGACTCTGGGGCCTGATGTATAAACGTTGCGTACGCACAAAATGGGCATAGAAATATGCGTACGCATTTTTCCACGCACATATCGGGATTTATAAAAAATAAACTTGGCGTAAATAAGTGCGCACCGTAAGGATGCTCTTGACCGTGCGTACGCACTCTTTTAGAAGAGTGTGTTTTAGCGACACCAATGGTGAGCTGGAGTCAAATGTCTTTTTGCTCACTATTAGACAGAGAATCTAGAGAAAATTATACATCTACAGAAATATAATTCAAATATAATTTCACAAACCTACCATCACTTGAAGCAAACATCCATCCCTTCTTAAATGACCGCGCCAGCACGCGCGCTGGGCCGTTTAGTGAAACTGACGCACATATAGCCTATAATCTAATGGCTGCATGTTCTCAATAACAGTTTAAATAAATAAAAAAATGATTTAAACTATGTTTTACTTCTGATATAAACACTTAGATTAAATATGCCACTCTCATTAATGGAGTTAAACACTTAAACTACATGAAATCATTACTAAGAAGTTTCAAAAAAATATATATTCAATAAATAGAAATAGACCTATTTGTTGTGGATGCAATGCTTTTGAACACTTTTCTTCTGGCATGCTGTGTTTTAATGTTTTAACTAGAGATAATTGCTCTTGATAATAGCAGATTGTCTGAGAAAATTGTTTCGTGCAAATAATGCACAACCACGTCTATCTGTTTCCGTTAAAATATAAATCAATTAAAGATACTATTTGGCCAGTGGAAAAGATTGAGAAAAACTTTTTCTGAAATGTATTTAACACTATTTGATTTATTCATTCAAAAACAAGGCAATTATAGGCTATTAAAAAAAATTATGTTTGTAATAATGTGATGGCACATCCGCATTTCATATTTTCCTAACGACTTGTACCGTTAAACTTGGTATCACGTGGATGAATAATCATATGCAAATGATATGACGATGAGGATATGCATATTTAAACTAGGCGTTGTAATCTCCATATATGGTTATTTCGGGGAGAAGACGCACGTGCGCACTATCTCCCGCTGACTGGGATTTATAAAGTGAATTCTGCACAGGTTCTGGCGTACGAATGGTTTTATAAATCTGAAAACTTTTGTGCGTACGCAAATTCTGCCTTATGTGCGTACGCACACTTTAAGGATGAAATCTACGTAAAGTTTTATACATGAGGCCCCTGAGGTCTCAAAGTGACAGATGCTGCTAATAAAGCTGCTGTCGCCATGTGTGTCAATAATGTTAATCAAACATCAGAAAGAAAGTAATTTACTGCATTTGACTGAATTACTTTTGCAAAATTAACAAGAATGAATGTTGAATTTATAGTGAAAACCATGTATTGTATATTTGATTACTTATATATTGACTACTTAATATAATATTATTCAGTGCTTTAAGTTTTTCATAGGTCGATTTATTGTGCCTTTGTTCTATTTTAATTTGTGACTCTTGTCATCAGTAAGCTTGAGATTATTTTCTTAAGCTACTATTATTTTTTGTGATACTGAAATTGGTCACAATAATTATAAAATTTTAGTGGCAATACATTTTGATATGATAAAAACAATTGTGTTAAAAGTAACATAACTTAACTGTGAAGTATATCATAGATGGATAAAATGACTCTATAATGGTATAATAATATATCATTTAGCTCATGTAGTTGGTGACCTAAAGTGGTGGGGGGGTGGCATGCAGTAACTCATAGCCCCGGTGCCCAGTGAGCTCTTAATACGGCCCTGACCATGTGTCAGATGATCGGTATAGCCTGGATCATCAACACATCTTACAAACACAGCTGAAAACATTTCCATAATTAAAAAAATATATATATTAAGCATAATTTGCATTATCATCTCAACCTTATATGTGACTTACAAGTCACATATAAGTCACTACGCATGGCAGACCAGATGACTTTGACAAATGTGCGACTCAGCACCTCACGTACCACAGAACAGGATCTGTTCTAAAACAAAACTAACGTTCAGTCCCAATTGTTGCCCTTTCACCCAGATACACACCCACGTGAAGCAAGTGAGGAGTTTCTGTTGATCAGCCTGTTCTTATGAATTGCCTGTGTGTGCTGCCAAAACACACACACACACACACTCATATCCCCAATACCTTTTAATGACTGCTGCTGTCTTGAGATCTAAATAAGAAAAAATATGGAATGTAGAAAATTAGAGGCCTAATAAACACATGCTGTATATTGAAAGTTACACAAACATGAGACCAGATTGTGTGAATAATAAAATAACACCTCAAGCACAGTAGTATATTTAACATCTCTAAAAATAACTGACCCACGCTCTTCTCTAAGGCTGAAGCCGTTATGTGAGAACTGGTGTCGGGTGCTGGGAGGATTGGGGATAGTGGGAATGGGTTGAAGTGAATAGCATAACCTTTCCTCTAGTTTCCTTTCTCTGTCAGTGTGGCATGCTTATATCACAAGCATGCCTCTCAGTCCTAACATAACTCCTACACATCCCACACACCACTCGCTGATCGTCACAGGTCGTCTGAGCTTACGTGATGCATTCTGCTGTCTCTGACCCTGCTGCTTTCCTGAGTGCCCACCGGCAGACAAACTGACATGTGGCCTACATCCTAGACAGCCAGTTGAGGAGGATATTTACTGCTATTCTGATTGCTAATGTAGTGATTTGGATAATTTCATTGATTAGAGCAGTGATTCCCAACTTCGTGGAACCTCAAATATGAAGTGGGTTTAAGGGGGTTATTAAAAATATTAGATTTTTTTTGGAAATAAAATGTTTATTGAAATATTAAGGCAAAAGTTTAAAATCATGAAGGTTTTTTTTTTATTTTTTTATTTAGGCTTAACAACGATAAACATTTTTTCCTGGTAACACTTTAGCTCCAATTCTCACTATTGACTTGCTTATTATTAGGATGCATATTACTAGGATATTGGTTGTTAGTACTTATAAACCACATATTAATGCTTTATTCTGCATTATATTCTACATCCCTTAATTCTACCCAACACCAAAACTTACCTTACTAACTAATAAGCTGTAATTAGTAGTTATTTTAATCTAATATAGCTTAATGTGTTTAAACATGGCATGATGATCTTACCATCTTAACTTATTTGAGCCATTACTGTGATCAGTATTAATTCAGAAAACTCTGTCACATAGGACCAAATGATGAGCCTCCATGCTGGAATATTGGAATATATTGTTTCATGAATATTTCAGTGACTTTAATAATGTAATAATGCAATTTAGGGGTGTAGAAACCACCATAACATGTTTCTGTTCATATATCTCATTTTAAAGGGTTAGTTCACCTCCCAAAATATTGTCATCAATTACTCAACCACATTAATCAGCGAACATAAATAGAAGCAGTACTTGCGCTTGATGTGAGAACAAACCTCAATGGTTCTTGCGGAAGCTCAAACGTGCTGCAAAACACTATATTATATTATTATTATTAACATTATTATATTATTATTATTTATTATTAAAATATACTTTTGTTTCGAATATGAACTAAAGTCTTATGGATTTGGAACGACACAAGGGTAAGTGAATGTTAATTTTTTAAGTGTACTAACTCTTTAAGGAAATTCTCTTCAAAGACAAAATTTAATTCAAATGACTGCTAAATGGATTTAGGTCAAGATAACAAGCTTGGACCCCTGACAGCATTCATGCTCAGTGTCTCAGTATCAGTGTGTATTTCTAGCAGGGACTAAAAAAGAAATTCCCAGAAAAGATTTTTCTTTCAAAGAATAACCTCATCTTTTACAGCATCATCTATCACCTGCAGAAACTGTGATCAGAACGTCCTGACATTTTCCAAGATGACTTCGTTGAACATTGACTCACTTAAATGCCACTGCTTATAAATGACGAGTTAGTGTAATCCCATCCTCTCAGAGAGGGTGTGGCTAAAAAACGTATGAATTCAAGCTAGATAAAAGGATTTTAGACACATTATTATAAACAATGTCAGTTATATCCACCTTACAACTACAATAATTATTGTTGTTTTTTTTAAAGTCATTAAATGGGTTCAGATCAGACTAGAGATTGAGGTAAGAATGTTTATTGTACTAGCACAGTCTCATATTAATTGCTCTTTCAGATTTGAATGAGGTGCATTACATATTGAGTTAACTAGAAAGACTATTTTCACAGTTTGTTTCATTGCACGATCTATATACTACAGGAAACAATTGTAAAATTCCAGGCCTGGAAATTAATAAAATCGTGTTCATAATATAAGTTGAAATATTTTAGATTAAAACATTCAAAATATTGATCTTTTTTCTATAAAATGTTTATTTTTTTTATGTGTACGTATTTATTTATATCTGGAAAGTGATGGAAGTTCACTGTTCACATTTTAGAATTCACTTTTGTGTGCAGTCATGTTATGAAATTATCTATTCATTTGTTCAAAAATATGTTGAAAAGGCAATCTGGAGAGCAGAAATAATAACAACAATAAAAAAAACTTATTAAAACGCATGCAACAAAGAGAACCTGCTTCAAACTGTGTCAAAAGTAAATGAGGTAAAAATAGCACATATGTTGCTTGCTATTTTTTACCTATAAGAATACTTGTTGGTTGATTTAAAAAAAAGAAATACAGAGAAAAAAACTGTTATTGTTAAATGACAGTGTTATCGTAAAAATGACAGTAAAAACATTTTTTTTAAACATAATAGATTATAACTGTATTAACCCCATAATCATGTTAAAAACCATTTAATGTTATTAACACGTTTCAATAAGAATTGTTGAATGACGATGAGGCTAACTAAACGCTAGGTAATGCATATGTTAACTAAATATTTGCAACACATCTGTAAATATGTTACAGCAGCCATTTATTAACCTTTTTACAAGATAGTTAATAAAAATACATCACGAACAGACACAACTTAATGGTGTTAGTACATTTTGGAATTAACCTGACCTAAAATGTAAAAATGTTTTAGAAGTATTTGTAATTGTTAGTTCTTGTTGGCTGATCTTACAATAAAAATGTTACAAATTGAACCTTATTGTAAAGTGTTACCAACTAGTTCTAAGTAGCCTATAACTTGTTGTTTTTGCTTCTCCGTGCCTGCTAAGCTAATTTGGCTCCTCATGCTGTGTGTTTAGCCGTTACCTGTTTAAGCTGACTACAGATGCACAAACATGTTTCACTATTATTTGTCTCCTAAAGGCTGCGACCTTTCGCCCAGTTCCGTCCTCTCATAGTTCAGCGAGTTTACAGCGACACTGTTGACTCCCTCCACACGCCCATCTGCAGCCACGCACCCCTGTTCCTCCAATCGCTCGCCTATCACGCACTGATCACGCGCCGGCCTTCACACCATTGGTCAAGGTCTCACACACATTTGTTTTTCATTGGTGGCGTGTTGCCACCCGCCAGACTGTTGTGAATTTAGTTTCTCTTTTTTTCGGAGGCTTGTTTTACTCAGCTGCTGGTAAAAGCGAACTGAATTCCGGCGTGAGTCGCGTCACTGAACGGGCGGAGCTGCTCCATGTCTTTGTTCTGCTTTACTTTACATTTCATATTTTTTTCGCACGTTTGAATAGATGTCAACACACCAGTTTTCTAACATGGAAGAATTATGTGGGGTAAGATCGGAATATTTCGTTATATTGCTATTTATATAATATACATTTTTTTTAATGAGTTGCTTGTGATTTACTGACACTGACTGGTCATATGGTAGGGAAACTGAGGCGAATGACGTCAACTCTTACTTAATGTTACATTGCAACTGTATTTGCTTTTTTACCAATAAATGTTACAATGTATAACATTGTAAAGTTCTGAAAACATGTAACTTAGCCGTCTTCGAGTTGACTGGCCCTTTTACAGTAAACAATACGCTGTTGTAGTCTACATTCAGTTTTAGTGGGCACCGTTATTCCTGTCGGCTTCATTTAACCCTCAATTTGGCAACCAAGGAATCATTGTGCGCAATTTTGTATCTTTTAAATTCTCTTGTCTTTTTCATTTATCTGTAGTTTTTAAATGTGTGTATACACTCACTCACTCCCTTTCTCACACAAACACTTTTATCATGTTTTTTCTTAGTCTCTTGTTGTTATTTTTCACAGTGGATTTCTAGTGTTATATTTATGAAACTTTAAATGTTATATTTGGTAAGAGTGATGTCTTTAAAAAAATCACGATTTTCATTTAAACTTAGAAAAATGCAAAAGAGAAGAGGTCTTTTGGAACCCACTTAAACGTCCAACCAGTGCATTGTATTATGTAAAGCAGTGAGGCTGGTTGAGATGTGCAGAAGTCAACCAGGTGTGCAGGACCTGTTGACACTGCTTTAAAAAAAACTGTGCATGTTGCTTTCTATTGGTGTTATTTCTCTGAAGAGCATTGGCTGGGAGGAGCTTTCAGTCAACGTTTTCTGGCCTCTGGCACTGCTCCCGTGTCAATCAGGGGGTTTCAAGTTTTGCTCACAGCCGTTTCACATGGCCAGCTTGTGAGGACGTCACTGTTTTGGCTTTGTTTGGCAGTGGGAGTTGACTTCAGCACTAATGATAAGGGGTCCCTGCAGACGGGCTGCAATAAAAAGGGCTCCTCTGTTAAACTGTCTTACTGCTTTGGGATCCATGAATAGATAAAGACTGAGAAAGACTCATTCAGATCCACCCAGCAGCTGAGCTGTATGTGTCAAAACAACCAGAGGGTTTTCTTTCATCTTAACACATTACATTACATTAGTTCTGTTGTTTGTGGTTCTCAGGGAGCTCGGATGGAGCACTGTGAGGATTTTCTGGAAGGGAAAAGCACAGTGAGCACTCTTCGTGCAGTGTTCTGGAATACAATGATCTTGAGGCTGCTGAAGCTCTGGTCTACATGAGCTTCTGGAGTCAGATGTCTCCAAAACCCAACACCTTCAAACCTCGCCCTCTCACACCAGCTTCAGACTCCTGCGATTCTTTCCCACCCCCCGAACCACCAGAGAGCCAGAGGGACTTCGTCTCACTCTCCTCACTGGTAAGCGAGTCTTCTTTTGTTGAAATTATCTGCTAGAAGGTAAAATAGGTACTCTTCAAGCTCTGTTTAATTTGCCAACATTCACACCGGGAACCTCAGGCGCCGCACAGCATAGCACAAAGCTCTTATCAGAACCTGATTTGTTTGCTGAAAACTTTGGGAAGGTTTTATGACACCCTGGACAGGTGGTAGTCTTGAGATAAGCTACATCTGCAAACTGAACTTCAGCACAGGCTCCTTTACTGTGTTTACATCGACTCACCTGTGCTGTAATGAATGATGCTGAGAGATGAAAGGACAAAATAGTACAGCTATGATATAGTGTATAGTAGGGCTGCATCATTAATCGCACAATGTTGATTATGCGCATCTAATCATTAAAGCCGGTTCCTTGATTAGCAGTAAATCACCTTCACCTGCTTTCAGATGGAGCAGCATTTACTACAAAGAGCCGTAGTTAACTGACAAGCTGAGCCATATCGCATTAAATATCGCCGGCGATACGTCCTCAATATTAACGCTATTTGGCTCAGCTTGTCAGTAAGTTACGGCTCTTTGTAGTAAATGCCGCTCCATCTAAAAGCAGGTGAAGGTGATTTACTACTAATCAAGGAACTGGCTTTACTGATTAGATGCGCATATCAACATTGTGCGATTAATCGTCAGCCCTAGTGAATAGAGCAGCCATTCATCCATAAGGAGATTCCACTAGTTGTTTGCAAAATAGCTTGATTTTTAGGGATGCACCTATATTATGGTGGTCGATACAATAATAAGCCGATAATTATTTGTATGTTATGTTTGAAAATGAAAGAAAATCAAATATAAAACACTAAAACTAAAGTTTGTACATGAACCAAAAACTTGAATTTAGGTAGAATGTATAGTATAATGTAAAGTACGAAAATGTATATTTATTTTGAGATTTGCTAAAGCTTACACAGTGTAATTAAATTATTAGTGTTTTTATAGAATAACTTATATAGAGTATTAAATATATTCAAATTACATAGAATAGTGAGAAATGCTAATCTTAATGTAAAAATAGGGCAAATGAGCATGCGCAATTAAATATACAAATCTTAAAATTAATATAAAAGATTTTCATACTATAGATTGTTTATAATTTGTGTAAATTTAAGTTTTAGTCTTTTATTTTTTATTTACCATTAATCTCGTATCGATCATAACATGAAATAATTATCGATGTGTATCTGTATTGGCCATTTTAATATTGGTGTACTCCTAAAAGCGATACTTCACCTCTGGAAAGATGAATGTGTATTTAAAATGGGAAATTTATGTAAAAGAAATGTGCAATTATTTTTGAATTTGGAGCTTTCTAGACTGAGAAAAGCCAAAAAATGTAGTTTTGGCTTATGTTTATGAAACTCCCAGAATGCACTTGCTTCGCTGCCCTAGAAGGCCACGCCTACCGGTAACAGAGCGCAGCAGTTAAACAACAAGTCTAGGCTACTAGTGAGTCTTCGTGATGAGTCAGGGACTGCCAGGGATTTTGAGATCCTCCAAAATGTACGAGATTCGGCTTTTGCGTTCTACAGTCGCCATTCATTATGTTTACTGTGGCGAGCAGGACGAGGCTAGGGCCGCGGGAGAACAGCGCGAGGCTGGTGACGTGATTACCGATGAGAAACACCTGCGAGACGCACCGGTCTCGTATTCTCTCACGGAGGAGCGGGAATTTTCTTAGCAATGTTAAAACGCACATCAACCGATCACTTGTTTAGCGTTCAAGTAAACACTACATTCAGATCAGTGATGCGCGGGTCAATGTATAAACAACCCGCAACCGACCGAACGTTTTCAACTACCCGCCCGAAACTCGAACCGCAAAAAAAGTAAAAAATATTGTACCCGACCCACTTTCCTGACCGCATTTTTTAAAAGTAGTAAATGCTCATCGTAGCGTCATTGATTGGGCTATAGACGTGTAACAACACAGCATCGCAAGAAGACGTAGGCCTACACAAAACAAAGCCAGCATTTTGGTCATCATCTTTCATTATTTCAGCAAATGTCTCCCACACTTTTACTCTTTCTATTTGTGTATTTGCGGAGCTTCCACTCCCCAGTGTTCACCTTTTCTCTTGCTGCCTCCATCTCTCTCCAGACTGTAGTGATCATAGACATGGCCGGTTCGTGAACGAATCGTTCTTTGAACTGGTTCTTTTTAGTGAACCGGTCGAACCAGTACACTAAATCGAACTGAATCGTTTGAAACAGTTTGCGTCTTGTGTCAGTGCTGATCCACAAGTTACTAAAGTTACTCACTTTCAGACATGCCTGACAGTCCCTCCGAATCGAAATAAATCAATATCCTGAATTATATTTTACTCTAGTAACTCCAACAGTTCACTGAACCGAGACATGTTGGTGCCACTGTTGAGAGAAGTGATGAGCGCGAGCAGCTGATACTGCGTATCCGCGTACTACCGAACGCACAGGGACAGCAGTTCTCGAATCACCAGTACAGAACCGAGAACTGTTTCGACTGAGCTTGTGTGTTATCTTCGTGCCAGTTATTCAGCCAATAATGTGTAGGCCTATATATTTCATAGAAAATTGTTTCTAGTACTATATAAATACAAAGGTTTAATTGGCATCTATTTTCAAGCGACCCGAATATCATTAAAAATATTTTTGGATGACCCGCAACTGCGGGTGACCGCAGGCACCCGCTCATTTCGGATCAAACCCGCGCATCACTGATTCAGATTCACCAATCGCAATGAATTCAGTGAGATTGAAACAAAAAGTGTGCATGTAAACAATGAATGGCGACTGCAGAAAGCAAAAGCTGAATCCAGGACATTTTGTACGAAGGATGGTAAGCCCTACTACTCAGCTTTCTCCACAGAACAAGAGCCTGCTAGCAAAAAATAAGATGGCCGACACTATAGCTGTGTCCCAATGTGAAGGCCGATTGCGTCACAACGGCGCGACAAAGTCTGTCCCAATTCAAAGTTATTTTATTTAAATTGTTAGTGTTTTAAAGGTTAACTTTAAGTGAGTATTAGAAGACAAATTTAATTTAAATGTAAAAATAGGGGAAATGAGCATGTACAATTAAATATACAATATTCGACACAGAAAAAATAAAAAAATCTGATATGGCCTTGATATGCTGGACACTTGTTAACTCTGATTGTCTTCTCTCCTTGCAGTGCATGACCCCACCACACAGCCCCAGCTTTACGGAGACCTCCAACACCACATCAGTGCCGGCCTCCCCTTCACCACTTACCCGGTCCTGTCCCAGCCTCCCCAGCCCCGAGATCTGCATGCCCCACCATGGCCTCCATCACTCAGGACCCCACAGAAAAGACCGCACCCCTGCCTTGCAGAGCCATGGCAACCAGCGTAATACGGCACACGGCCGACAGCTCCCTGTATCAGAACATTCCACAAAAGACTGTTCCATCATCATCATCATCATCACCACCCTGTCCTGCCAAACCCAGACCGACAACATGCCGCCATGCCAAAACCACAGCAGACTTCTTTCTAAGGATGATAAGTCTCTCTCAGCCACCGCCCCCAACCTCTAGTCCACCAATCATATGCCAGATGTTCCCGATGGGCCAACCTGGAGTCATCTCAGCGACCTTCATTCAGAAGCCCAGCCCTGGGGTGAAGTCTATCTTACCACAGCCGCTCCTGATGGGCTCTCCGGTGCCTCAGGGGACGGTGATGTTCGTGATGCCCCAGTCACCGGTGCTCTTCGGCTCCACCGTGCCAACAGACTGTTATGACTCTAGGCAACACCAAGCTCCTGCCTCTGGCTCCCGCGCCTGTTTACATGCCCTCGGGGCAGAGCAGCATCACACAGGTCGACTTTTCCCGCAGGCGCAACTACGTCTGTAATTTCCCTGGTTGTCAGAAGACCTATTTCAAAAGTTCTCACCTGAAAGGCGCATCTCCGAACCCACACAGGTAAATAATGATCAGTATGTGTAGCCTCAACGTCTAAAGTCTAGGTCAAGCAGGTCATCTAACATGTCTTGTTCTGCCTTCCAGGAGAGAAACCTTTTAGCTGCAACTGGGAAGGCTGCGATAAGAAATTCGCTCGCTCTGATGAGCTCTCTCGGCATCGGCGAACGCACACGGGCGAAAGAAGTTTGTCTGCCCGGTGTGTGATCGAAGGTTTATGCGCAGCGACCACCTCACCAAGCACGCACGGCGACACATGACCACCAAGAAGATCCCGTCCTGGCAAACAGAGGTGCGGAACCTTAACAAGATCACCGCTGCCAAGGCCTTGCCCACTGGCACAGCACTACCAGTCAGCATGTTGCTGCCAGCCTCAAACTGACTTTGATGGAGACTGAACTCTAAACCCTCACCAATGTTATGCAGGGACTCGTGTTATGAGGGCAAGGCTGCTAAATCTCTCATGGGCAAAAACTTTATTATGCACTGGACTCCTGTCTTCTTTGCTGCACATATTTCACACATTTTGTTTACTATTGTGTAAAAGATTTATGCACTCTTTTTGCCAGTCTTTGTACTATGTTTGTCTTAAAATTTCTTACTTTTTCCTCTTCATTTTTTTTGTACATATCTAATGGAAATGTATGATGTATGCTAAACTACACAAAATTTGAAAAAAATATATATATATATATATATATATATATATATATATATCTACACTGTGATTATCATATAATACATTTATTTAATACTCCTTTTTTATTAAACAATGAAGATTAAGTGTGTTTTTGTGATTATTATAAATTTATTTTTAGGCACTATAGGTTAAAAAATATATCAGAAAAATTTAGCAACTCCTATGTGGTTTGGGATGGAGTTTTTTGGCTGTTGTTCTGCTTCCCACTGCTCTTGGCAGTAACAGTTCTTCCACTCTCACATTGCTGACGTGATGCATCACTTCCTGTAGGATTCGTGAGGTCTGTGTACAGGATATTTTTGTCTCATGCATCACCTTTAATAGGCCTTTTCAGCAGCAAATTGACAGTCATTTCATTTGCTGCCAGTAGCCATTAAGTCAGTAAAAAGTTAGCAAAGTTGCTCTTTATTTAAAATAAACTCCTATGAGCAAACAATATATCATTAGTTTATTATATAAAATTGACTGTTGACATGTTTGAATAAATGACCTAGTTCCTTCTCTTATAATGTATAGATATTGTTTGTTCTTGTTTTTTAAGTTATGTAGCCTACTTTTATGACGAAAAGCCTTCTTCATTTGCCAAACACATGCTGTTCCGACGAGCAAAAACAACTTATTTTAGTTTTGGAAAGGGACATTGTGAAATAACAACAACAAAAAAGAAAGAAAAAAAGAGTTTTGTTCATTATTGCTCACCACAGGCATGGAATAAATCGTGTGCTTTCCAGTGATACTAATGTTCCCACAGAGATTGAGACCGGATGCCTGTAATTACTGCTGAGACCACTGTCAAACATATTTAAATGAAAAAAATATGCATTATACTACTGCGTTTAAACGACACCCTATCAGATTCAGAGCCTGATCAGATTACAAGACTAACTGTAGGTGTGGGAGGCGCGACCAATCAGCGTTCAGAACGGTGTCCCGCCTCCTGCCTTACTGACCCACTTTCCCCAACCATAAAGAACCCTTCAATCGACCGTCCAAAAATGCAGCAACAGCGATCCCGTGTGGCTTATAGCGTGGTCTTTATTCTTCATTTCGGAAAGGTGCGTTTATTGAGAAGGTATTAAAATAAACACGTCATATTGTGCTATTTAATTTCTGCTATCAAAGGTCAGGCAGTTTAATATAGTTTAAAATAGGCTATTGACTGCATAAAACAAGCTTCAAACCTAGTATCTAGATACTCTTCTATTTTGTGAATGTGTTTATATCTCATATATATATATATATATATATGAAATGTATATACACGAAATGGCCCCTGCATTTAATACATGGGAGATATATATATATATATATCTCCCATGTATTAAATGCAGGGGCCATTTCGTTTTTATGGTGTTGCAATAGCTACTAATAGGTTACTAGGTTACCTAAAATGAAATAAATCATTTTAAAGGAAACTATACAAAAATACCTGATTAACTGTGAAATGCAGATTTTCATTGTAGACCCCAGGTCCCAGCTGTAATCTGAAAAAAACAAACAAAACAAAAAACTATTTGTACATGTATGTATGTATGTATGTATATATATATATATATACATACATATATATATATATATATATATATATATAATTAAGTCGTTAATTCAGAAAAACAGAGCAAAAAAAATTTTTCTCATGAAAAATTAAGTCGTTAATTCAGAAAAACAGAGCAAAAACTTTTTTTCTCATGAAAAATTAACTCATTAATTAAAGAAAAACAGAGCAAAAAATTTTTTTCTCATGAAAAATTAACTCGTTAATTCAGAAAAACAGAGCAAAACAAATTTTTCTCATGAAAAATTAACTCGTTAATTCAGAAAAACAGAGCAAAAAAACATTTTCTCATGAAAAATTAACTCGTTAATTCAGAAAAACAGAGTAGATTTTTTTTTCTTCAAGTGAATGCAATCACGCCACCGTAGTAATCAAATAAAAGTTTAGCAAACGTTTTAATCCTTTTATTTTTTGGCAAAGTGCTGCAAAACAGATTTAGTCAATTAAACCATGGACAAACAATATTCCTTAAAGAATGTGTAAATACATTTTAGTATTATTGTTGGTGTTTAAACAGCACTTCCACTTTAAAAAGGGAGGAGACCGCAAGAAACTCTGGGTTTACTGAAGAAAACCTGCTCCCAACCAGGTTAGGTTCACAGAGTAAGTTACCATGGTAACTGACTCTGAGTATAAGTTACCTCTCTTTCAGAAACAGGCTTGACTTACTCTGCTTTCTTGGGGTTGATATACCCCCCTTTCTGAAACGGAAAACCCAGAGTTTCCCTAATTTCAGGGTTAACATACTCAGAGTTTTCACTTAACCTCTTTTCTGAAACAGGCCCCAGGTTAATACAGGGGTTTTGAATTTTTAATAGACATCCAAAGTCTTTAAATAATACTTTTTTTCTCTCTTGAAGTGGCTTCACACAGTTTATCTTACATTTAATGAATATACAGGCCACTCTCACCAAACATAGCACTGGACACAACCTTACTTCTTTCAGTGCAAATAATGTAAGTTAAGATCAATAATAAATGAAAAACACTTACGAAGCTGTTGCTGTGCTCTCAATTTTGGTACAGCTCAACAGGTTCTTTGGAGCCATGATCTATTCAGAGAGCAAGGGAAAAAGATAGGGATTAGTTGTCATTGGCCTACTGGCGAGGCCTTCAACTAAAAAAAGTTGCAGCAGCCATACCTTTTCATGAATGTTTCAGGTTGGTTAGTTCACAGATTTAACTTTATTTTTGTCCACTCGCCACTTTTGTTTGTATTCGCCACTCACATAAACACCAAACTGTGATTCATCATGTGTATTGCCAATGTAAACGTTGTTGCTGTCTTGTCTTTAGGCAGAGTAAAGTCCAGACGACTCTGATCCAAATATTAGCATATAATAGGAAGACTCTTCGGCTGAAGTGTTTTGTTGTTTGAGTGACCAAACTGACTTTCAAACTGACTGCATTTCCGGTGACTGCCACTGGTGTTTTTCTCCGTCACTGACGTACAAACTTTTTGAAATTTTTAATCTTATATATATATATATATATATATATATATATATATATATATATATATATATATATATATATATATATATATATATATATATATATATATATATATATAATAATACAGTCGTTGCAACCAGAGACGCTACGCACGCGACGCGCCTGTCTGTGATTTGTGGATGACGTCAGCATTCCTTCGACCAATCAAAGACGTTGTTTACAAACCGCAAGCGTCGCGAGTGAACTGAAACAAACCAAACATTTAAAATAATAATTAAATAAATATTAAAACATTAATGCAATTAGTATTACACCTATGTTTTATTATTATTACACAATTAATTTTTAATATCAAAATGTAGGGAAGTGTCTGCTTTTCTGCTTTGTTTTAAGATTCCCTAGATGTTTGCATCACTGCAGTGTTCAGTTTGACGCAAAACATAATTATATATTTAAAGTTGCAGTGGTATTTGGGCATGTAACAGCTTAATTAATATGATGTAAATCAAGTAGATCATTTCAGACTTTATTCAAACTGTATGAGAGCTTTATAGGAAAAAAAATCTGAGATCCAATATCAACACTTGCAAAAACACTTTTGTGTGAATTATCAAGGTGAAGTGAAAATTAATTAAAGAAAAATTATATTAGTTAAACAAACGCCTTACAAATAAATACATACAACTGGAAAATATAATAAAAAAAAATAAAAAAATCCAGTCTTTTACAGCTCTGCTGCACTAAATAAAACCATTGTGAAACACAATCAATGCAAAAAGGAAAATAATGTTCAATTGTGCAATCCTGATGCACATGGCTAAATCTGCTAACTAGTAGCTACAGTTTATAAAATACATTAAAGTCAATGACAGTTTATTCATTAACTACTGCACAGCAGTAGGTCATTTAAATTGTTATAAATTCAGCAGAGAAAAGACAACAGTACAAACTGTTATTTCCTAGAAGCATTGTCCCGCTAAATGTTTTTCCTGCACGCCCTTTGAATTTAAGCAACAGATTACACAATCTGTTCTATTCTTAATCATTATTGATTAATCAATCAAACTAATTTGGTGAGTCTATTGAGATTCCTCATTGTGCCTCACATATTCCAAGGTTACTGTATAGCAGGCCAGCAGTCTAAGCATCCTGTTTGTACACAATGTCAATGTCAGGGTAACGCAGTGGCAAGGTATGCCATTTCCCCAGTCACTGTATGGTACAGCGCTCATGGGGCTGCTCCTCACTGGCAGGGCTGCTGGAGGTCTGGGATTTTCTTATGCCTTTAGATGGCGCAGCTGAACCATGATCTATAATGTGCTGCAGTACGTCTTTACTCTCACTAGGTGGCAGGTTATAGAAGAAGTACTGTGGCGCCATCTGAATGAACCTGTCACAAGCAAACAGCAAAGAAACGCTAAAATTACAATGCACAGAAGAACAATTTGCTCAAATGGTCAAAAGAAAAGAGTAAATGGCATGCTAAACATATTAAAAAGCTTCATAAGGAAATTTGAAATAAATATATTTGTAAGTTGTAAGAGACTGAGCTAAATTAAATTATGGTTATTATTACATTATTTACTAATGAAGTCACTTTCTGAAACAAATGCAGCTGGAGTTGTAATTCTGTCATCTAGTTTTCTAGACAAAGCAGATGATCCAGTACTTACTCATGTGCTGAGATCTGAAAGGACGGTTCTGATACAGTTGTTCTCTGATAGCAGTGTGCTCATGGTACAGAACCCATTCTGGCAGATTCTTCTTGTTCATCTCGGTTCCGTCAGCCAGACAGTGGGTGGATCTGAGCCACATGTTTATGGGTTAGCATGAAGTAATTCCCTGACCCATCAATGTCCCTCGCCACCTGGAAAACCCAACACAGAGATTAAACATTTTAAAATGCAATAGAAAAGCACCCAGGCAGTGTTTTAGGAGCACTAAAGATACTTAAATATGTAAATCACTGTGCCGTTTGCTAATCTGCCTTAATCACAGACATTACTGTCCCAAGGCAATAATTTAAAAGAGAATTAGCGCACTGATTTTCACTGCTGTGCATTACTACAGTGCATTTGAGAAAGAGATGAATCCTCTTTGTTGTTCAGTTTTAGAGAAACTCTGACCTTTTACCATTGGGAACAAAGCACATTTACAAAATGCAAGGTACAATATTATTCTGTATTATGTATAGAATCTCTATATCCATACCTGCATGAAGAAGCCAGCTAGTAATGCACGTTTGATGTTCAAGTTGTTGTTTTTAGAGCCAAAGGCAGGTAAGGACACTGGCAGCTCTATCCGTTTCAGGATTTCTGTTAGCTCAGAGCGTATCGCATCTGCTGTCTGAAGAGCAGCCAGACTAAGGAAATGGTCTTCACACCACTGTTCCACACTAGAGTCTGAAATGTGAATGTGAAATCGACTCTTTATATGTTAATATGTCCTGTTTAATTCACCACATTGACTATTATAGGCTATACACTTTGTGTGCTTTGTATTTACTCACATGGCCCTTCCTTAGCATATCTGTAAGCATTAAATATGTTAATAAGGGTGAAGTGGTCTCCTTCTGCATGCTGGAACCTCTGATGACACAGCAAGGCCTTCTGTCTCATTTCCACTGGGGGTGTAAGGAAACTGCTCGGAGCTAAATTACGAGATTAAGAGAGAGAGAGAGCAATTTAAAGCTTTATAATTAATCATACAACTTTTTTTTAATCATTAAAATTAATGGCCCTTTTTGTGTCTGTGAGAAAGTGACAGTTGGGATTTGAATTTTTGAAAATTCCCCAATGTTTAGTCAAAATCGCTGATACTTGGCCTCGAACAAACCTTCCTAGAGACAAAACTATAGGTTGTATCAGCAAAATGACCTGACCGTGAGCGAGACAAGGCCTTTGTGAACGCTGTGATATATTTTTTGTGTGGATAGAGTTGAAAAAGGGACCACTTTGGCAAGTTAAAAAACTGGTCCGTAATGCTCTGATTACTAAAGTTTGACCTGAATTTATAATTGCTGCCAATGGAGGATTTTCTGTCACTCCTTTCGTTTGGAAGGACACAGAGAAAAACTATAAGTCCGAGGGATTTACTAAACACACGAGAGGAACCACAACAAAAATACCTACGTTTTAAGTATAATTTGATGGCCAAAGAGTGAAGATTGTGGCCAGGCCAGCGATTTAAAAATTATTTTTTAGCATTAGTTTTCAAGCTGGCTCACTCTAGCTTATGACATCACGTGCTCTAGCTCTGAACAGTCTCCCCAATGTAATTCAATGGGATTTTTTTGGCCGCGTTTTTGTCCGCTGTGCGAACATCGTACACCCGATCTCTTAGAAAAGTCATAGCAGTCTTCTCCTAAATGAGCCGGTCGATTTGATGCCTCACCCATGGGTCTGTGACAAAAGCTGCGGGAGGAGTAGCAGTGCCAAAAAACGCACGGAAGATAAAAAAAATAAATAAATAAATAAGTATGCAAGAGAACACTAGTGTTGCTTTGCAAGCACCACTAACTAGAATGTACATTTCCAGAAGAAAATGTGAAGTGGTGCTTGCAACCAGTGGCAAAAAGCTCGCTCGGTTGCTAGAGTGTGGTACATTATTGCATACAAGCCAACAACCATGTCTGTACGATATTAAGGTGCTGAGATATGGCTCATTCATGTGTTCAGGTGGTTACTAGGGTACTCTATATGGTTGCTATGGTGTGATTATACAGTTTATGAGATCACATTTAAAGACTAGTTGACAGTTTGAGTCCAAAAAGGCAAATTCCATGTTTTTTCTATTTTCTGGAGCTGAGATATGGCTTGAATATGTTGTTTTATGGTTGCTAGGCTGGCCTAAGTGGTTGCTAGGGCGTGAATATGAACTCATTTTGTCACTACTAGTTGGCTGCATGATAGGCCGAGTCAAAAGAGGCCAATCCCAAGTCTCTATGAGCTTCTGGTCAAAAGATATGATCTCACAAATCTTGTGCCAATGTTAAGTCTATGGAACTTTTTACGGCCAATTAATCGCCCGCCAGATGAACATCGTACAACCGATTGCTTAGAAAAGGCCTGCGGCCTCATGTCTATCGCCCACAGTTGCTAGGGTGCTGTAACAAGCAATGTTACAACTTGCTTTGCAAGCAACACTAATAAGTATGGACAATAACAATAGTGTTGCTTTGCAAGCACCACTAATAAGTATGCAAGAGAACAATAGTGTTGCTTTGCAAGCACCACTAATAATAATAAAACTAAATATTGTATAAAATAAATATTTGTTAAAGTATTTTGTATTTTTTTTTAGTATTCATAATAATAATATGAATACTAAGTGGCGGAGTAACTGAATTTATCAGCAGAGGTTAAATTATCTATACATTTTAATGGGGTAAAAAAGGTACAGTCACTTTGGTACAACAACAGTGATCTGACATGATTTCCAAATATAACTGGATGGAGCAAAGTCCTATCGGAAGTGCTGACACGTGGTACACCTGTTGAGTGGATTGTACCGAACAAGGATTACCTGTTAGCATGGCAGCGATGGTCAGCACTTCACTCACACAGTCGAATTCGCAAGACGCAAGCAAAGTCTTAGCCATCTGTGGCTCAAGAGGAAACTCTGACATGATAATTCCAATCTCAGAGAGATTCCCGTCATCATCCAAAGCAGCAAGATAGTCGAGTTCCTCTAAAGCTTGCATGAGGCCTTCTGGATCTATGGTAGGGTGGATACAAATATTTAGTATATTTCAAAACTATTAATCACAGTTTTCCAAGTGTGGCATTAATCTCTTCTGGAAAAATATACAGAGTAGTTGATAGGCTGATTTAAAAAAAAAAACTGACCCAGTCATTCTTAACTATAACCATTGAAATCCATTTCTTTAAATTAAATAGCACTGAAATAAAATAACATTTTAGATATTTTCGTTTTTTTCTTTAGTCTAGTTGAAGTGTTATAATTACTGAAACTTAAGCTGAAATAAAAATAAATTAAAGCTAAATAGGAATTTAAAGAAATGACAAAAGCACATAAAATTACTAAAACTTGACAGTAAAAAAGAAAACCTGTCAAATTTATATACAATTTGTGTTATTTATAACACAAATTGTATATAAATAATGATAAAATAAATAAAGCAGTTAACTCATAAAAATAAATGAGTAATTGTTTTAAAAGTAACAGACTGGTTAATTTCAATAATATAAGAACAAAAAAAAGGTAAAAATATGGGCTGTCATTTTTACATTCAAAACTATATACCTTACTCACAGCAGCGCCATCTTTGATTTGTAATGGGAATAAAGGCGAGGCTGTGAGGGATAGACATGCACCTCTTAGGTGGTTTGTACTATTAATAATAATAATAATTATAATAACTCATTACATTTATGTAGCACTTTTCTCTGCCCTCAAAGCGCTTAAAAGAGTTTTATTTAAAGTGTTTTTGGATTGTAATATCAGTGGATAAAAAACTCCAGACAACATGAGCTGTGGAAAATTCTAAGTGATCTAGAAACTTCATACAGCTTTTCACAGTGGATAGTATTGCAAAAACAGCAGCAAGTCTTTCCCTCACAGCCTCGCTTTCATATCTGTCATGGCGCTGCTCGGAATAAGGTAACTGAAAGAAAAAACACCTGAGCAAGAATTATTGTGGGAATAAATCAAAAGGTTATCAACTGTAAGCTGCGATGCATGTTCTGAATAGAAACGCTTGTAAGTTCGAACAGAGCAGACAGTAAACAAACAATGAACTCTCACTAATTTGCGGCATCATAACAAAAGCACCCCACATATTTCTTCAGTTGCATCATGAGATAAACAAGTTCATCTAGTTCACCGCTCTTGTCGTAGCTCCACTAATGATGCTGCTCATCTGACTGGTGTGTGTTATGGAAGCAGGTTATCTCTGGAACAATGAACGCAGTCAGAGTGCTGTCGGCTCAGCTAAAGCATGGCTCACCACCTCTTAATACCAGCAGTGAGAAGAACAGACCCATCTGCACCCTTACTGTGAGCCAAGAGAAACTGGATGATCCCAGCTTTGCTCGGCTGATGTAAACAGCGGAGAGGGAACTTGTTTGTGTTCAGATGGACTGTTAGATTCATATTAGGGATTTCTAGTGTGAGTGTATGAATTATATTTAATGTGCTTATCTCCAATATGTGGAAAACATGCATACATTCACAGTTTGAAATGAGTACACAATATTTCAATAGTAGTGCAAAAAAGACCTTATATTTATACCCGAGCCAGATCTAGAGTGGGCTTTTTTGATTTGGAAGAGGTTTGATTAAATAAGAAGGATCTCACCTGGTCTGTCAATGAAGTCACAGTGGCTCAGGCCAGCAATTTCCATGCGCTTTAGGAAGAGCACAGTGGAAGTGATGTCAGACTCAAGTATGTGAGGGACGCTCTCAACAGGAAGTGATGTGTCCTCTTGATACAAACAGAAACACTTGCCTGCATACAAAACATGAAACGTCCCTGTTATATGATTCAGTACATGCCAGAGACACACTTTTAACAGAAATGTATGGCTTCACAATTATGCGGTAGGGGGCACTGTGACATCCGAAATAATTCAAAATCAAAACACAGGCAAAAGAAGAAGCAGAAACAAACAAATGTGATTGTCAACATTAAATAGCATATAATTCCAAACTGTCTATGTCTAATGTTAAATACATTAATATTAAACTGAATTTATGTTTAAATATAATTACATTTTTAAAATAACTGTTTTCTGTTTTATTAGATTTGAAAAAGTAATCTAGTCCTCTGAAAGCAGTGTCACATGATCCTTCAGAAATCATAGGCCTATTTTAGTGCTCAAGAAACAGGTCTTAATCACACAGTCAATGTACTTTACTAACTTGATTAGACATTTAGACATTTTGTTGACTATAAGTAACTTTGCAATTACATGTCAACAAACCCTCATTAGAGTATTAGCTGTCTGTCTGCTTAATAACTACTAACACTTGATGCACCTGCAACAGACATCCTTCTGACTTTAAGAAACTTTGCAAGTCCATGTTAACTTATTCTACTAACCCATTACCCTTTATTCTACTGAATCCTAATCCTATCCCAAAAGTCTATTAATGCTCAACTAAATACTCTAACGAGAGTTAGTTGACATTTAGGTGCAACTTATGTAGTCAAAATAACATCTAAAGGAGACCATCAAAATTTAGTTTAACAGCCGTTCTTAATATTTTTGTGAATATTACTGATTAAGTGTGTTTTTCATTCATTAATAGCCTCTATGCACGATCGCTTCCGGGTTTGTCTCAGCACGCCCAGTTACATCCGGTGCTGCGTCAGTATATGGTAAGAAGCCGGTTTTGCGTTAGGTGGAGATAGTGTCAAATTACACTTGCTGTTTATAAAAACGTCCTGCTTAACGTGAATGATGTTAACAACACTGTGAGGCAGTTATCTGTCACACAAGAGTAAAAAAGAGAAGTTATTTAAATGATATATTTCGAGCTACATCAACAACTTTGAGGGTTAGTATTCTCTCATATCGTACGAAATTCGACTAGCGAATTAGCGTTTCTAAAATCGTTGTCACCGTTTCTGAGAAAGCGGATTTTATTAAAGTTTTGCCTCTATACACTTGGCCTGCAGAACGCGCTTCCGGAAGTAAAGACGCTGACTGAGATTCTTTCGGACACACGTCATCAAGGTTCGGTGCATAGAGGCTATTAAAAGTTTAAAAGAACGGCATTTAATTAATGTAGACATTTTTGATATTATAAATGTCTGCTGATCAATTTAATGTCTTTTCTTTGCTGAA
The DNA here is from genome assembly GCA_030378365.1 of Hybognathus amarus. Lineage (NCBI taxonomy): Eukaryota > Metazoa > Chordata > Actinopteri > Cypriniformes > Leuciscidae > Hybognathus > Hybognathus amarus. The sequence continues at coordinate 233,929 of JAQIUQ010001281.1, read as the reverse complement.
TAAAAATATAACTTAAAAAAATACCAACCCCAAACTTTTTGAACGCTAGTGTATGAGGAATATTTAATTATTTTACAATTAATAATATCTTTATTTTATCATTTTAAAAGCAAAAAGCACTCACCTGTTGGGCCTGCGAGTTGTTTTTCGGCTCTCAGCTTGGCTCTTGCTGATTGGTCGAATAACAATGGAGTTGGCTCTGATTCTAGGATTGTAAACCTGTCAAAATGAAACATCACTGTTTCATGTCCACCAATGAAAGTGTATAAAAGCAGAGCTAATAATAAGGAATAGTTCAAAATAAAATGAAACAATCACGACATACATATCTTTTTTGCACTCCAGCATCAATCACAAAGCGAAATGCTCTGAACGGCCCAAGAGCAAGCTCTTCACTGGGGCTGCAGGTGAGGAAGACTCTCCTACTCTTGCTCTCCTCAGAGAGCACTGAGAGACTGTCTCCTTGCGCAGGGCTCAGAGACACGGGCACCAGCTCGCCGTGAGACAATGCAAGATTGACACCCTCGCGCAGAATGGCATGGGCACATTCAATCTCCTTGAAAATGAAACAAAGAAAGAAAAGTTTCTATTACCATGGCCATGGGACCTTTTTCAGTTCTATGCTAGATAGGTCGAAGGAAGACAGGGGCATTTACATGGCACAAAAACTATGGATCGTTTAAAATAATGATCTGCCAGTTGCCAGGGCTCACACAGGCTGAGATCAAATATACATACAAATATACACAATAAAAACATCAAATTTTAGTAAAGACTGTAAGGTTGTTCACACTTGTATAGTAGTTTGGTTCTCTTGATTTCTTAGTCCAAAAAAAAAAAAAGAAAATGATTAATTCAGTCCTGGTTTACTAAGCGTTAATTACTAACAAAAGAAAACGTTTTTTTTTTATGACGTATATTTTGTAATGGAACTTGTCCAACATCCAAAACAATACTGTGTTCTGGGACAAACGTTCACACTTCAAATGAACCCCACTAACAGAGCAATTGCACCAGGGGTCATTTTCATCGAAACTAAACCTGCCAAAGTCCTGAGTCTTTGTACACACAAGACATTACCATTAATTATCAACAAATAATTTTGTATAAATTAATAAATTCAATAAATATGATTATTTATTTTGCAGATATGAAATTACACACCTGAAATGCAAAATAAAGTAAACAAACAAAACACTATTATTTTATAAATATGCTATAGATAATTACTTTTTGTTTTAATTTAAAATTTTAATAATTCCTTTAAAATAAATAAATGCAATAAATTAATTTATAATAATTAATTATAAAAAATAAAATGACTATATTAAAAAGAAAAACATTTATGTTGTTATTTGTAATAAATATTTTCAAAAATATTTAGTCCAGCAGCACTGTCTCATCGATCAACGTTTAAATGTCTCTTACTTGCTCAGTTGCCAGAAATGTCACAATGTCTCCATGGTTTTGATTCTGATGTATCTCCAGTGCCAGTCTAAGAGCAGAGCAGAGGTAATCCTTCACACCTCCTCTCCCACTCCCATACACCACCTCGCACGGCTGTGGCCCTTCCAGACGGATCTGAGGAACGCTTCCATAGTGACTTAGCAGTTTCTCAGCGGAGTGAGTAGCGGTGAGGATGACCAGTCTGAGCTCTGGCCGTGCGAGGAGCACGTCTTTGAGCAGCCCGAGGAGCAGGTCTGTGCTGACGGTGCGTTCCTGGGCCTGATCAATGACCACCACACCACACTGCTCCAAAAGGGGGTCCGACATCATTTCCCGGAGCAGCACATCATCTGTGCAGTACCTGCAAACCAACAGATGTCATTACAGGCCTCTACAGTGCCATTAAATACAAAATCCTTCTTAAATGCATCTAAAACCATGGCGCAGTGGATAAGACACATGCCTTTGGTGTGAGAGACCCAGGTTCGAATCCACTGTAAGACACCAATGTGTCCCTGAGAAAGACACTTAACCCCTAGTTGCTCCAGAGGCGTGCAACCTCTAACATATATAGCAATTGTAAGTCGCTTTAGATAAAAGCGTCAGCTAAATGAATAAAAATGTAAAATAACGAGCTAAAGTGAAAGCCAAGCAGACACGATTAGATGGGAATTTTCAGTGTTTTCTTTAAGGTCAGCATTTTCATTAAAGTCAGACCCTCTCAGCTGTTTTAATCACTGTTCTGGCTCTTTGTTCGCCAGGCTGACTTATGGCGGCTCTGAAAGGTTTGATGAAGCATATGGACAGCATGGAAGTACGGCAGCTGCCGTGGAGACCCTCAGGCCGAGCCCCGCAGCCTTTTGTTGGCTTTTATATTGTTTAGAGAAGTATAGGCGCCCCTGAAAAGGAGATGCACGTGTGGTGGTAATGACGGGGGGAGGGGCAGATAGTGACATTTAATGGAAGAGAATGTCCAGGACAAATGACCAAATAATGTTGTGCTGTGCAGGCTTTACATTTCTGAAGATGATACACACCTCAGTACAGTGTCAGGGGAGCTGCAGGTCTGAAGTGGGATGCTGTATCCAACCTCATTGCCGATGTTCACGTCCATCTTGTCGGCCACACGGAGGGCCAGTTCCACCGTACTCTGTCGGTGAATCTGAGTGCACACTACCATGCCATTCTGATACTGCGTAGACAGGCAAAACTCTGCACACAACTGAGGGATCTAAAAGAAGATTAAGGCGGATAACACATGCTCAAAAATAAAACTCACAAATAATATACTTTTGGTACTACTTTCAATTCTAAACTACGAGTAAATACGTTGTTTCTGCCATGTTCATTTACTTTATTTTCATTTGCATTAAAGATGAAGCAATGTGTTCACATTCAATTTAATAACAATAACCTCAATTCAGTAAAACATTTAGCCATAATGTGTCCTTTAAGTCAGAATATGGAATAATATGAGTAAAAAAACATTAGAATACTTCTTTTAAATACATTTAATAACATTTTAATATACAAATTAACACCCATGTTCTATGATAAACACATAAACTCGCCTGAGTGCTTTGTCCTGTTTTAGCTGTGCCAGTAACTATCACAATCTGACTGTTGATCAAACGGTCCATAAACTCGCATTTCGCTCCCCACACCGGCAGACCTTTTCTTTCTTGTAATAGTTTGTAATATCTTGAAGAAAATGGGAGCCCGTCGAACTGATTTAACTCCAGCATATCATCCGAATCAATATCTTGAGTTTCGTTGGTTTCGGATAGTTTTTCCACATCTGTTGATGGCTCCATCTCCGTCGCTTTCCTAACTCACCTCTCTCTTCAATTGCACAAATAAATCAAAAGGAACAAGTTGACTGTCCGGATACGATGATACGCTCTATTAATCTTGTGACATATTTATGGCCTTAAATAGATGACCTCTTCCAGATAAGTTTTAGAGACCCGCGCTCAAGCGATGTAGACTCTTTGTGTCATCAGTTGTTGTCCCGCTCAGCGCACCAGCGATGTTCGATTCGTGAATGAATCGTTTTTTGAATCGGATCCTTTTAATGAACAAAACCGGTTCGTTTACCCATAGCGTTTACCAGGTGTACTGAATCGGTCTGAGTGTTTCTCGAGTCAGCATGGTGATAGCATTTTAAGTGCACCAAGGATTTGTAATAATAGAAACATGAAACTGAGTTTTTTTTTTAAATAAATAAAGTAGTAGGCCTATTGTTTGTTGCAAATGTATGTTTAAGTAGCCTACCAAACAGGCATACATGAATGAAAAAAACAACATCAACAACAACATAAGGGGGCCTCAGCAAATTTCCAAGTGTGCCTCAAGATGAATTTAATATTTATTAATTTGAAACGTCTGACATTTTCTAACATTTTAAAACACCACAATCATTGCTATAATTAGTACCCTATTATATAATATTAAAAATATATAGGCCTACTATAGAATATTTTATTGGGTAGAAATTGTTAGTAAAATATAAAAAAGAGGTCATATAATCATGTAATTTACCATGGACCATGTGATGACGTAAAATAATTACTGAATCTTTTTGACCCAGTTCTTTAACATGAATTGTTCAAAAGAACCGATTCGGTACTTAACGTCATGAGCGCACTGAATCACCACTGGGACGCGCAGCGGCAGAGATTTTAAGTGGTCATGTGGTCATTTAATCTCATCATCACAATAGATCCCCAAATTATGAAAGTGACTAGTGCAGGGTAAACAACATTAACAAGGTTCAGTCTTGATAACCGTGGCTATTTCGCTCTCATGTTTAAACAGAAACAATTTGCTGAAATTGGTAAACTCGGTGTTTAGTGCAATGTTTCACCAGATTGCGCGTATAGGCTATGTGCACAAGCGTAGTTTCGAACTTCCGCTTTTGTCAGAAGTCGGCATATCAGTTTCCGGTCTACGACTGGTCATCCGCATCCACTAATAAACAAACAAGATGAGTGCTGCTGTTGTACGAAAAAAAGAGTTGTGGAAGCTGTGTCTAATCATTACAAATACGCCGCTGTGGTCGTTTTCTGATCTGCCGCAAATGCTGTAGCAGCTAACGTTAGCTGTTACAGTGAATGATCAGTCTGTCTCTATCTGCAGATGTGTAATAAACAACAACTTTTCATATTACGTCTTATTGTTTCTTAATTACCTTAATTATGGTCTTCAAAGTATGTGTTTGTAAATTTTTATGTGGCATTTAGTTTTTTTTTATTAAAACAAATTGGTAACACTTTATTTTACAACCCGCAAACAACTGTGTAAGTACACTGAAATTACGGTATACGTTTCTGTAATTATAGTGTACTTCCGTGTAGGTATAAGGGAACAATATTTTAAGTTTGGGGTAATAAAGGGGTAACAAGCAGATATACAAGCAAATTATTTAATTATTTAAAAAATAACAGGTACCCATTCTGTTAATATATATTCCAGGCAAAAAAATGTACGTCTGTTGTTTATAAAACATATCACATTTCTGGCAAAATATGTTCTTGTGCAATGTTACAGGGTAATTTTGACATCTGTGGGTTAAAAATTAACACACACACACACACACACACATACGTATACATATATACTATGATAAAAATTAAATTTATTGGCTTTTCTTACTAGATTACTTACTGTTAAGTCAAAATAATTTGTTTTTGCTATGATTTTAATGTAGACCTTACCATGTGGTAATCAGTACTATCCCATTGAATTGCGGTAACGCTTCCTTTTACAGTACAGTACTTACAGTGTATACTACAGTGTACTTACTGGCTAATTTAAGGTAAGTACATGGAACATGGGTAGGTTTAGGGGTAGGTTCAGGGTTAAGTACTAGTTATTACCCAGTAATTGTAGTTACTTAAATAAGTACATAGTATTTACATGGGTAACTGGACTATAAAAGGAAGCATTACCTGAATTGCAATGACACTTAAATGTCAGGGCAATACACTGTGTAATTAAAACTTTTTTATATAATAGTACCTTTCTCTGTAATTATTCCAGTGCAAATAGTGTTGTTTTCGTATTGCTACATAGTAAGTAGCAGTTAATTTGTTACCCCTTGTTCTGTGTAGTTACAGGGTAAGTGTAACTCCTGCGGGCTGTAAATTAAAGTGGTGCTTGTTACCCCTTTATTACCCAAAACGTAACATATTGTTCCCTTATACCTACACGGAAGTACACTATAATTACAGAAACGTACACCGTAATTTCAGTGAACTTACACAGTTGTTTGCGGGTTCGTAAAATAAAGTGTTACCAACAAATTAACCAGCCATCTAAAACTGAAAATCAATTATCTTCAAAGTATGGGTTTTCACATTTTTATTTATGACAATTATTTTAAAAAATCACAACCAATTTGTATGATTTACAACATATAAAACTGACACACCAACCTTCTGCACGAGTACACAAAGGGGCTCAAATGTTCTATTCATCACAAGAATCAGTAAATGTACAGTTGGGAATATGAGCGACTGACATCACTCCTGAGCGGATCTTCAACAATAGTTTAGCAGCCAGGACTCGGGGCTTCCTGAACACCGCGAACACCAGGCTAAAGTACAAAATGTCACGGTCATTGTGCACACCAAGCTCAGCACAAACTTCCGACCTTTCTGCCTCCTTCACTTGGTCCTCCGTTGTGCAACAAGAGGTGAGACAGATAACAATCCGGCTTTAAATTCCGTATTTTCGGCAGTTTCTTTCCAACAACGGACCGAATAGCTTTTCTCACGTCTTTCTCCGCTGCCATTACTGAACTCAAACTGACGCGCTACATCAACGTCATCATTCTCAGCCATTCCCTCTATTCGCTGATTGGTCCTACAAAAAATTGATTTCTGGAAACCTAAGGATATGGAGCAGACCCAGACGTAGTACTGAAAGAAAAATGAAATTGAGCGGAAGTGCGTAGGAGGGCGCAGCCAGGCTAAATGTACCCCTTCATCCTACCCTAATCATAGACTAAACCATTCATCAGAAAACACACAAATACATTTATACAATGTACTGTGTATACACGTTTCAATCACACATAATAACTATATATATATATATATATATATATATATATATATATATATATATTTTAAATAATATAATAATATTTTATATATTTTTTTAAATAATATAATAATATGTTATATATTTATATGATGTTATAAAAATATATATATATATATATATATACACATCAGGTTACCATATGTTAGCTAACAACGTTAGTGAAGTGTTGGTCACGTAAGCTATAGCTGCAATTCACCTGTTCTCTTCCAATAAACATTTGCTAGACCTGGCTACATAACATATAACTACAGACTAGATTCACGAGAGGTCGGCTAATGTGTATAAAAGTAAAAAATACAGTAATTTCATTCATTTACCAGCGAGAGGACATCGGAAGCACCGAAAATGCATGGGGTTCAATTCTGGAACTATCAGTGGTTGGAACTAATGGGCAGGTCCACGACACGCTGTTACTTCCGCATTCCTGAGTTACAATGGCGGTCTACGGCTATGTCAGAACTCTCTGAATACATGCGGGCTCTGACCTAAACCTAAACCTACCCAACTCCGCCCCCTGATCACTAAACCCACCCTAACCCCTAAACTCAACCATTATCCTACCCATCTCCACCCCTTATATACACACACACACACAATTCATTTATTTAAATGGGTTAGTGCTTATGCATATATGTGCATATATGTATTTAGGAACATAGTTAATTCACATTATCTCTCCGGTTTAATTTTATGAAGTTAATATTTACCGAACTTTGCAATAAATATAGTCGTCGCTTTTAAGTTATGGGAGCAGTCTATTTCCCTCCTAAATCATTCATTTGTACATGCACAAGCACAGCGTAATTATTTATATTTTTGTTGGTTGGAATTCTGAACGGGCCACCACAGCAGACCTCTTTGCGTGATCACGAAGGTATAGGCTAATGACTGACTCAGAATTTAAAAGCAACATCACAGGAATCAATAACCTAATACAGCCCAGTTGTGCTAAAATAAATATCATGAGACGTCCATCATCAGATGAATGACATGGAAAAGTTAAGTTAGAGCCGCCAAAGCCAGTGCTACCCATGCGAACATGAACACTATAAGCTTTTCCCTCCAAAAATATAGCCTAAATCTTATCCAAGTTGTCACCCTGCCTCTCCAAATGCAAAATTGACATTAACAAAATGCAATAACAGCTTAAAAAGTACTTGGGTGTGTGTTTTATTTTATATTTACTGTTTAATAATGCAATCGCTGCTGTCTGTCCATTGAAGAACATGACTTTAGGAGACCTGCACCACCACCTTCACAAATGCAGAGGAGATGGGCAGGGAGATGTAGAGGAGATGGAGATAGAGATGGAGATGCAGAGGAGATGGAGATGGCCCTGAGCCTGAATGCTGGAAGGTCAATGGCTGAGGGAATTCCTGGAGGGACTCCATCAGAGCCAGACACTTCCCAAGATTCAAGGGCCTACATATAATCAGGGCCGGATTAACCATTGGGCCAACTGGGCACTTGCCCAGAAGCCCACGACATCTAAGGGGCCCCTGGGCACCAGCGCGCGGAGTGGCAATTTTTTTTGATGCAAGGTGGAGTGTGAAAAATGCTCTTGTGGGGAGAAATGTGTTTGGAGAGTTATGGTTTAATTGGTAGAGTTTTCATTTATATTATTATTCTTTTTTTTCTTGTCTTGTCTGTGTGGTGCAAATAATGTTTTTTAACTAGCTGTTTGATTAAGAGTTTTAAAAGTCAAAAAGTCTATCTATCTATCTATCTATCTATCTATCATCTATCTATCTATCTATCTATCTATCTATCTATCTATCTATCTATCTATCTATCTATCTATCTAACCTATCTATATATCTATCTAACCTATCTATCTATCTGGTTCAAATAATGTTTTCTAACTAGCTGTTTGATTAAAAGAGTTTTAAATCTAACCTCTAACCTTTATCTAACCTCTCTACTCTGACCTCTCATCTATCTATCTATCTATCTATCTATCTATCTATCTATCTATCTATCTATCTATCTATCATATCTATCTATCTATCTATCTATCTATCTATCTGATCTATCTATCTATCTATCTATCTATCTAACCTATCTATATATCTATCTAACCTATCTATCTATCTGGTTCAATAATGTCTTTTTAACTACTGTTTGATTAAAAGATTCTAAATCTAACCTCTAACCTCTAACCTTCATCTAACCTCTCATCTAACCTCTTATCTATCTATCTATCTATCTATCTATCTATCTATCTATATACCTATCTATCTATCTATCTATCTATCTATCTATCTAACCTATCTATCTATCTATCTATCTATCTATCTATCTATCTAACCTATCTATCTATCTATCTATATATCTAACTCTATCTATCTATCTATCTATCTATCTATCTATCTATCTATCTATCTATCTATCTATCTATCTATCCATCTATCTATCTATCTATCTATCCATCTATCCATCTATCTATCTATCTAACCTAAAAGACTAATAGATTGTCAAACTTCTCCCTTTCCATCTTACACTTCTCACGGCATACGGTGCACAGAGAGTCCTCTCTCTGTAAACACAGACCCTCGTCTTTCTGAATGGCGACCATCGGCTCGTCTGTCGACATGGGGTTAGATTGGAAGTAGGCGTGATACAGGTTTGGGTGGTTTTGGATCCACAAGGGCACAAATGTCAGGAGGTTCCTCAAGACGTTCAGCATTTTAAGCTTTTGAGATGCAGCCAAAATTGTAGGGAGAGTCTCGAAGCGGTTCGCTCCCAGGTTGAGGACTTTTAGCTTACTCAAAAGCCCGAACTCACGTGGCAAGGTTTTCAGACAATTGTCGCTTAACTGGAGGGTGTCGAGGTTCTGGAGACGGCCTATAGCCGCGGGAATCCTCTTCAGGCGGTTGTTATGCAGATCCAGGTTACTGAGGTTCACCAATGTGAAGATTGAGTCGTGGGATCTCCTTGAGGAGATTGCGGCTGAGGTTCCAGATTTTCAAGGCCGAGCCGTCGTTTCCGTCTTCTGTCTCCTTCAGAGCTTTCCTTCTCCTTCTCGAGTGTGATTTTTCCTTTCGCCATTGTGTCTATGAACAAGGAAACATTGTGTAAGTTACTGTATTTCTGAACCTAGTGGGAATCATTTAAATGCAGATGTAGATTTGCTTTTGATCAAATTCTACGTCACATTTAACATTTGCGAAAAATTAAACGCATAATGATCTGACAAGCTCTGTGAAAAACATCCACTCAAAAGGGGAGAAAATTATTGATTTCCTATGCTGAAGTCGACAAATGTATCAATAAAAAATATTCCAATTATCGAGTACAAGAGGCCAAAGGCAAACCTGAAGGACAATCTTTTTTTATATATATATATATATTTCTCTCATAGTGTATGGTTGAAGAAAACATATATTTATTTTTATTAAAGATGCACTAAGTAACCAAACTCCATCGCACACCTGCAGGTGATAGGTGCGTCGGACAATAAGACCAGACTCAGCTAGTCGTTTTAGCAGATAAGGAACTCTCGCACACTATCGTTACTTGCAATTTAAAATCAGTGTTTTATTCACACTCAACGTTTCGGTCACACGACCTTCATCAGGAGTGATACTAAACAGTGCATTTGTTACCATATTTATTCATCTTTGTTAAATTTAGTCAATAAAAATGCAACTGTTCATTGCTAGTTCATCAGGTCCTTTAAATAATGTTTACTTTTGATTTTTATAATGGGTAACACTTTATTTTAAGGTGACGTAGTTACACGTTACTACATGTATAGTAATAACAGTAAATTGCATGATTACAAGTAACTAACACTAAACCCAAGTGTAAGTACACTTGGGTTTAGTCTAAACCTAAAATAGTAAGTAGCCTACATGTAGTTAGATATCTCTCAGTACTTATTTGAGCAAGTAAAGTGTAGCTATGTCACCTTTAAAAAGTGTAGTAATTAAATGTTAATATGAACAACAACTAAGATTAATAAATACATTACAAGTGTTTTTCATTGTTATTTCATGTTAACTAATGTTAATAAATGGAACTATATCGTAAATGTATAATTGTAAGGCAATGACAATAACATAATTACGTCTGTAACCTAGCGATGAAAAACAAACCAAAATGTGTCTAAGACTAGTCATAGCTGTCAACATTGAACATTGAAAAATAAGGGAGATTTCCTGGAATCCATCCCCAAAATAAGAGATTTTTTACACGCTTCAGTTACCCACAAACTTTCATCTCAATTCACAACAAAAATTATCATAGAAAATGTTTAAATACTAATATCAACTTACGAGGCAAACCGAGGCAGAGTTAGTGGTGCGAATCGGAAGCTGCTTCAGTGCTTCTGCTGGAGATGATTAGAAGTGGTCTGTCCACCTTTACCGATCAGAACTCACCTTTACTGACACGGAGTGTCTGTGAGCCTGCGTAGTACTGTGACGTGGTCAAATAGAATGCATTCCGACGACGTCACGCAGCAGCGCGTCAGAGGCGCAGGAATGCAAGATTATTGTTTTGATTTAAAAACTGAAAAGAGAGAATGACCAGTGTCACCACTCTGAGAGGAATCAAAGTCCTTTCAGGCAAGTCATGCCACTCGCCGCCATCTTGGTAACGCCTCCGGGCAGCTATTCGGGCAGCTATTTCCAGGCTCAATCTACTGCATGTATAGAAACAGCAGTAAAATATGATAAAAATCGCTGAAAAAGTTTGATGACTTTACCCCAAAATAAGGTTTAAAACGCCGTTTTCCCCACAGGTTATACTGTCACTGCGCATGCGCAAGGGTTCTCTCGCTCTGTCGCGCGCCCGCTGCACATGCACGAATGTGAATGTGCTCGTGCTCTTGCTCGGTCAGTCTCTGGAGGAATGTGCTGGATTTACAGCAAAAGACTCCAGCACACTCCAGCTAGCGCTCTTTGCTAGGCAAAACTGACAAAAGCGAAACATAAATCCCAGTTAAAGTGACAGTTTACCTGGTCCAGTGGCAGATCAATAATCTTACTGAATTGGCTGCAGCAGTGTGGCGCCTGTGCAAGACGTAGAAGTGGCCATGATTCAGTCCAGCTCCAACTCCCTTACAGTCAAATCGCCCAAAACACTGGCCGTCTGGTTTCTCTCCTTCTACAGCACACACACACACACACACACACACACACACACACACACACACACACACACACACACACACACACACACACAGCTGCGCACGGCTCAGAAGAACTTAACTGCCACTCCCTCTCATTCATCCCTCTCGCTCTGCCACAGCAGTACAATCATATTCATCTAAAAAATATATATATTAAATTAACATGCACATGAGACCAGACAAATCATGAAAGGGTTCGCCTCCTCATGGCCGCGCCATGTTGACATCAGCATGACCATCTGTCATGCACATTTTTTTTCAGTTTATAATAATAATAACTTCTCTAAAGTGCGTTACGAATCAATAATCAAGTACAAACAATCAAAAACACATAAAACAAATTAGTTACTGAATCCAATGTCTGTTCCTGAAACTTCCGTTTTAATGGGAGAATGGAGAAAATGATGTGGAGTAGGCCTATCACGTGCTTTTCCGATATACATGAATAAAAAAAAGCTTTCACACTTTGAAATAACTTTAAGCACAGTACGTCGAACTTTGAGGCAGATGGGCTACAGCAGCAGAAGACCACACCAGGTGCCACTCCTTTCAGCTAAGAACAGGAAACTGAGGCTACAATTTGCACAAGCTCATCGAAATTGGACAATAGAAGATTGGAAAAACGTTGCCTGGTCTGATGAGTCTCGATTTCTGCTGCGACATTCGGATGGTAGGGTCAGAATTTGGCATCTACAACATGAAAGCATGGATCCATCCTGCCTTGTATCAACGGTTCAGGCTGGTGGTGGTGGTGTCATGGTGTGGGGAATATTTTCTTGGCACTCTTTGGGCCCCTTGGTACCAATTGAGCATCGTTGCAACGCCACAGCCTACCTGAGTATTGTTGCTGACCATGTCCATTCCTTTATGACCACAATGTACCCAACTTCTGATGGCTACTTTCAGCAGGATAATGCGCCATGTCATGAGGCTGGAATCTATCTCAGACTGGTTTCTTGAACATGACAATGAGTTCGCTGTACTCAAATGGCCTCCACAGTCACCAGATCTCAATCCAATAGAGCATCTTTGGGATGTGGTGGAACCGGGAGATCGCATCATGGATGTGCAGCCGACAAATCTGCGGCAACTGTGTGATGCCATCATGTCAATATGGACCAAACTCCCTGAGGAATGCTTCCAGCACCTTGTTGTAATCTATGCCACGAAGAATTGAGGCAGTTCTGAAGGCAAAAGGGGGTCCAAACCCGTTACTAGCATGGGGTACCTAATGAAGTGGCCGAGTGAGTGTATATCTCAACTCAAAAAACAATATTCCATATTCCACAATTATATAAAAGAAACAAAATTACACTTAAAATCAACAACAACAAAAAAAGGAGGATTTTGAGTGAAAATAACAACTAAAATAACCTTGTTACATGCAGAATGTCAGAATGTTTTTACATGAAACTGTATTACCAATTGTTAAGCAAAATTGACCTTTCTCATGGTTGGATTCTTTTAACAGGTTTGCATATCGCAAGAAAGGGATAACAGCAAGTAACAGCTGTCACCTGGTGGTGTGGACTCCTCTAGACTTTGTCCATCTACCAGTGCTCAAAGACCCTACATGGGCAGTGAACATTGACACTCTGGAAAATATTTTATAAAGATTGTTTCCTACCATACATTCTCTCACAGTTGTAAGTACTGTAGAACTTGTCTTGCAAATAAATGAAAATGTGACATTTCACACAAGCCAGGTAATTTATTTATTACACATTTATTATTAATTTTTATTTCACCATCTATATTATATCACAAATATTACATATTTATTATTATAGTTTGTAGGCCCGTCACGCTGCACACACACATAACTTATAAAGGTAACACCTTTATTTTACAGTGTGTTACATTGGTGGCATGTACTTGCATAGTGACATACAGTAAATGATGCATAATTACATAGTTCAGTTAATATTACTCAGAACTTCAATATAATATAATTACACTGTAACAACTGACACCATGAAATGATTGTATTAGTTCACCCAAAATGAAATTCTGTCAATAATTACTCTTCCTCATGTTGTTTAACCCATAAGACTTTTGTTTCATCTTCAGAACACAAATTAAGATTTTGTGATTAAATCTGAGAGCTGGATCACATATCTTAATTTGTGTTCTGGAAGATAAAACGGAAAGTTGATACAGGGTTGGAACAACATGAGGGAGAGATAATTACTGACAGAATTAAAATTTTTGGGTGAACTAACCCTTTAAAATAAAACTATAAATGCAGTTATTTAAAAACAATGTCTCCATGGTTTTGATTCTGATGTATCTCCAGTGCCAGTCTAAGAGCAGAGCAGAGGTAATCCTTCACACCTCCTCTCCCACTTCCCATACACCACCTCGCACGGCTGTGGCCCTTCCAGACCGAATCTGAGGAACGCTTCCATAGTGACTTAGCAGTTTCTCAGCGGAGTGAGTAGCGGTGAGGATGACCAGTCTGAGCTCTGGCCGTGCGAGGAGCACGCTCTTTGAGCAGCCCGAGGAGCAGGTCTGTGCTGACGGTGCGTTCCTGGGCATGATCAATGACCACCACACCACACTGCTCCAAAAGGGGTCCGACATCATTTCCCGAGCAGCACATCATCTGTGCAGTACCTGCAAAACAACAGATGTTATTACAGTACCTCTTCGAGAGTGCTATTAAATACAAAATCCTTCTTAAATTCATCTACAAACAGAAAATTTGGGTGGTGATGGCGCAGTGGATAAGACACATGCCTTTGGTGTGAGAGACCCAGGTTCGAATCCACTGTGAGACACCAATGTGTCCCTGAGCAAGACACTTAACCCCTAGTTGCTCCAGAGGTGTGCGACCTCTGAACATATATAGCAATTGTAAGTCGCTTTGGATAAAAGCGTCAGCTAAATGAACAAAAATGTAAAATGTAAAATAGCAGCTAAGTGAAGAGCAAGCAGACACGATTAGATGGGAATTTTCAGTGTTTTCTTTAAGGTCAGCATTTTCATTAAGTCAGACCCTCTCAGCTGTTTTAATCACTGTTCTGGCTCTTTGTTCGCCAGGCTGACTTATGGCGGCTCTGAAAGGTTTGATGAAGCATATGGACAGCATGGAAGTACGGCAGCTGCCGTGGAGACCCTCAGGCCGAGCCCCCGCAGCCTTTTGTTGGCTTTTATATTGTTTAGAGAAGTATAGGCGCCCCTGAAAAGGAGATGCACGTGTGGTGGTAATGACGGGGGAGGGGCAGATAGTGACATTTAATGGAAGAGAATGTCCAGGACAAATGACCAAATAATGTTGTGCTGTGCAGGCTTTACATTTCTGAAGATGCCTCTGGATCATATACACACCTCAGTACAGTGTCAGGGGAGCTGCAGGTCTGAAGTGGGATGCTGTATCCAACCTCATTGCCGATGTTCACGTCCATCTCGTCGGCCACACTGGAGGGCCAGTTCCACCGTACTCTGTCGGTGAATCTGAGTGCACACTACCATGCCATTCTGATACTGCGTAGACAGGCAAAACTCTGCACACAACTGAGGGATCTAAAAGAAGATTAAGGCGGATAACACATGCTCAAAAATAAAACTCACAAATAATATACTTTTGTACTTTCAATTCTAAACTAGGAGTGAATACGTTGTTTCTGCCCTGTTCATTTATTTTATTTTCATTTGCATGAAAGATGAAGCAATGTGTTCACATTAAATATCAATAACCTCAATTCAGTTAAATGTTTAGCTAATGTGTCCTTTAGTCTAGTATGTGGAATAATATGGGTAAACAAAAAAACATTAGAATACTTTTTAATAACATTTTAATATACAAATTAACACCCATGTTCTATGATAAACACATAAACTCGCCTGAGTGCTTTGTCCTGTTTTAGCTGTGCCAGTAACTATCACAATCTGACTTGATCAGACTGTCCATAAACTCGCATTTCGCTCCCCACACCGGCAGACCTTTTCTTTCTTGTAATAGTTTGTAATATCTTGAAGAAAATGGGAGCCTGTCGAACTGATTTAACTCCAGCATATCATCCGAATCAATATTCTCTGAGTTTCGTTGGTTTCGGATAGTTTTTCCACATCTGTTGATGGCTCCATCTCCGTCGCTTTCCTAACTCACCTCTCTCTTCAATTGCACAAATCAATCAAAAGGAACAAGTTGACTGTCCGGATACGATGATACGCTCTATTAATATTGTGACATATTTATGGCCTTAAATAGATGACCTCTTCCAGATAAGTTTTAGAGACCCGCGCTCAAGCGATGTAGACTCTTTGTGTCATCAGTTGTTCCGCTCAGCGCACCAGCGATGTTTGATTCGTGAATGAATCGGTTTAGTTGAATGGATCCTTTTAATGAACAAAACCGGTTCGTTTACCCATAGCGTTTACCAGGTGCACCTGAATCAGTCCGAGTGTTTCTGAAGTCAGCATGGTGATAGCATTTTAAGTGCACCAAGGGTTTGTAATAATAGAAACATGAAACTGAGTTTTTAAATAAATAAAGTCGTTTTCAGAATATAATATGTTTATTGAGTAGAAATTGTTACATGAAATATTAAAAAAGATGTCATAATCATGAATTGTGACCATGGACCACGTGATGACGTACAATAATTACCTGAATATTTTTGACCCAGTTCTTTAACATGAATTGTTCAAAAGAACCGATTCGGTCTCAACGTCATGAGCGCACTGAATCACCACTGGGACGCGCAGCGGCAAGAGATTTTAAGTGGTCATGTGGTCATTTAATCTCATCATCACAATAGATCCCCAAATGATGAAAGTGACTAATGCAGGGTAAACAACATTAACAAGGTTCAGTCTTGATAACCGTGGCTACTTCGCTCTCATGTTTAAAAAGAAACAATTTGCTGAAATTGGTAAACTCGTGTTTACTGAAGACTGGTTGTCTGCAGCACCAACTGTCATGTGTCACCATGACTACGGTGTTCGCAGTCAGATGTGTGGAGAGAGACAAACACACACACAACAGCAGCAGACCTATTATCCTCCGTGTGGGGAATTTCTCAATACAAGCAGGCTGACTCAGACAATGAACCCAGGTAGACATTTGATTCGTGTTTAGTGGCTAACGTTAGTGTTTCGTCACGCCATTTTATCAACACACAAAAACATATTTCCTCAAAAACTTGTAAAATATACCTAGCCCAATAGAGGGAAACAGAAAGAAGAGATGAAAACTGCAGGCAGCATAATAAGTTACGTAATGCTCGATAAAATTGTTTACAAACTTAAACAACACCACACAATGATTTCAATAATTTTCATCTACCATATAGGCCTAGTTTTTATTCCTCTAGCCTATTTGATTAATCTAAGAAAAAAAAAACGTATATATGTGTCTTTATTCATATATTTATATAGCCTACTTTATGAAGAGCTACATCAAAAAACAAAACAAACAAAAAAAAAACATCCTCAAGTTTTCTCCAGGAACAGTGATTAAAAAGTAAGGATAATCTTTTAACTTGTTATCACCAATGCAGAGACAAGCTTTATCTCAAAACAACACCACCACAAAAGTTCCTTCCTCTCTTATATTGGATTTATATAATACAAATGTGTTTATTTATTTGAGAAAACTTAGCCACATCTTTTACTGGGGAAAAGAAAAAGTTTTCTCCTGCAACAGTGATTAAAAAGTAATGGATAATCTTTTAACTCAATCACTAATCCAGGAACAATCTTCAATTAGTTATTCTTGGTGCATGTTACATGATATTTATGACCTTTATAAAGATGAAACAATAGGCTTACGTTTACCCATACAGTATGTCACACCTGAATAGCAAAATCATTCCATGGATGCTGCAGTATCAAATACTGCATATTAACCACAGATTGGTTTGGGTTTCAGCACTTTGTGCAAAACATATGATTTACAAAAAGTAACATAACTGTGTTGGAAGTGACTACATACACCTAAAATTCACATCAAACCTACACTTAAATACAAACAATGCACATGATGTTAATGACGTGCCACTTATATTATGTTTTCTCCAGCAAACTCTCCAGACCTCCCTCAGCCACCTGTGATTGAGAAGGTCACTCACCACATTATCGACATGAGCTGGGTGAATGAAGAGAACAGATCTCGAACTGGCCCCCCTGAACACTGGACCAGCTACTCTTTACAACAGTGGAACCCCAAAACACACACATTCAGCTCCATATATACGTCAGTGTCCCTCTCTCTGATTTATCACTTCAATTATTACCACATTTAAACTGTCTTTTCAGCAACACAGCCCTGTTTTGGTGTTTTAAAGGGTACAGCACCCGGTATGTTGTAGAAGGATTGGAGTCCAGAACCCATTACAGTTTTAGACTGAAGGTCACCAGACCTCAGGGAGTACAGCTTCAGCCCTGCAGTTTCTGTCTTCACCAAACGTGAGAGATTTTACCTCTAGTTAAAGACTTAAACTTAATCAAAAGTATCTCTAAAAAATGTCAAAAAATAATTAAGCAGCACACCTTTTTTTCAACACTGATATCAATATACGTAATCAGATTACTTCTTTTTCCCAAGTAAATGCTAAAGTAATGCATACTTTTACATTTAGTATCTGAGTAACTTTTTTCAAATAAGTACTGCAAGTTACTTTGATTTCCCATATAGAATTATTCATTTTCCCATATAAAAATGAATAAAAACAGTGGAATTCAAACTCAGAATATTGTGTAAAAAAAAAAAAAAACATTTTTGAAAAAAATGATCAATTATGATAATTTATGAAAATTTATATAAAATATGTTAAATTGTGATAATACAATATTACTGTTTTTTTTGTTGTTTGTTTTTTACTGTATTTTTGTCCAAATAAATACAGCCTTGGCAAGCATAAGAGGCATTGAAAAAAAAAATTTAACAGTAGTGTATTTGGTCAATGTTCTGATGGTGTGTGACCACAGGAGAGCCTTTCAGTGGTATGGACCTCCACCAGGCTGTGAACTGGGACAATGAGCAGCTGCTGACCACAGTGCTACAGTCAAGGTGAGACACAATGACCACCTGGAAGAGCACAAAATCACCTCTTCATATGCTATATTAGAACTAACATGTCAAGGGGACATTTGACACACACATGCAGGTTTGGAATAACATGAATCTAAGATTTTTCATTAAATCCAAGTTCACATATTGTTCATGACACCTCATATGTAATTCCTCTCCTTAGAATGGTCAATGTGGATGTTCCTAACAGCATGGGTTTAACCCCCTCATGGTAGCAGCACAGAAAGGTTTCACCAGGTAAACTAGTGTCTAATGTTTCTAAAGCTAATCTAGCAGCGAACTACTGAATCTCCCATTAGTCCCAGTTGCTATGTTTCATGAGAGAGAAAAATCAATCATGTCATAAATTTTATACTTGAGATCAGTTTCTGTTTGGTTTCTAGATTAGCAGACATTTTGGTGCAGCACGGAGCTGATATTAACAAGACAAATAGCACTGGAAGAAACAGTAGAGGTCGCGTGTGGATTTTCAGTGCAGCCCTGCAGTATTATTTTATAATCATTCATGTCATCTACTCAATTTTGTTTATCTATGCATGTGTTTGTTTTTTTCAGTCTAATGCAGGCCTGTTACTTTGGTCACCTGGATATGGTGAAGTACCTGCGTCAGTGCGGGTCAACATGGCAGTCTCAAGACGTGTGTGGAGATACGCCGCTCCACTGGGCTGTGGAAGGAGAACACCTGCCTGTTATTACATACATGATCCAAGATGGTTGTGAGGTCAGAGGTCAATTTTTCAGTCATTTGATGTGATGTGATAGAACCTTATGGAAAAAGAACCATAGGTCAAACTTTAGTATACATTAAAGTAGGTTTATAACAGAAATGATATAAGTACCTATTTAAGTTAATTTTATTAAAGGGATAGTTCACCCAAAAATGAACTCACCCTCATGTTGTTCCAACCCCATAAGACCTTCGTTCATCTTCGGAACACGAATTAAGATATTTTTGATGAAATCTGAGAGCTGGATCACTCCTCCATAATAGTCCATAGGCTTCTTGAGGGATTGAAACTGGCCAGCCTCGAAAAGTTATTAAAGACATCGTTAAAATAGTCCAAATGACTACAGTGGCTCAATCTTAAGTTTATCAAACGACAAGAACACTTTCTGAGCGCAAAAACAAACAAAAATAACAACTCTTTTATTAAACTGTATTCAAGTTTTTATAAAAACTTGAATAAACTTCAAGCATAATTTAAAAAAAATTACGTTATGTGACCTTGACAATTCCACATAACATACTTTTTTCAAAATAACTTAATTTTTTTTCACCTACACATGAAGTTTATTTATTTAATAATATTAAGGCAACGGTTTCCTTGCATTTTTAAAGTCACGTCAAATGATCACATTTTACAGTGTAGATCACTTGTAATTTTCTATAGCTCATGTTGTTGGGAGTTTTTTGTGTGAATGTTTTTTTTTTAAAGCTGCATTTCATAACTTTTTTAGGTAAAAAATTATCCAAAATAAAATTGAGAAAATACATTATCAGCCAGTGTTCAAAACTACTTGCTTGCCTTTGCTCGACTCAAAGTGGTAAGCTTGTAATAATGTTTTTAACTCCAGTGTTACTGGTGGATTTCCGCGGGAGATTCGAGCATGTCATTACGTCACATCTGTATTTATAAAGAAGGAGTCTCGGCTAGTAGGCTATATTGCGTGTGATGATGTTGGAGGTGGAGATTTGTTCCGTGCCGAGGCACAACCCGCGTAAAGTTGATAATTCCACGAATGACTGCAATTGCAGATTTCTAATAGGAAAAATAGGAAAACCTACGGACTGCAGCTTTAAGTTTACTTAAATGTAGTTTAAAGCATATTTGTGAGAAGTAGACTGAAAGTTAACTTATTTTTAGTTTAAAAGAAGTATTTATGACCAGTTATCACTGATATTTTAGCATGGATATTTCACTTAAATGAAACCTCTTTTGACAACCATCTTCGAGGGCCTACTACTCTGTCAAATGTTGAGTTAGACCCTTGTCAGTTTAACATCTCCATTTTTGTCCTCTGACAGGTGGATGTGAAGGATACAGTGTGTTTCTGGACTCCTCTCATGCGTGTGTCAGTCAAGAATGGGAACGCTGAGGTGGCCTCTCTCCTCCTAAAGGGTGGAGCTGATGTAACGTCCGTGACAAGAATGGCCATACACCATTGATGGTATTCATCATCAAAACAGGCACTAGAATTGTCGTGGACAAGATGGATTACGTTATTGCATGCTTTTGGTTGTATTTTTTTAGGCTGCTGTACTCTATAACCACGTTGAGCTGGTGAAAGTTCTGCTTGACAATGGGGCAGATCAAGGAGCAAGGTAACAGTCAGATTATGATCATTATGATATTCATAATCCATAAATGATTAAACAATAGGAGTGCAATACAACATTCTGCCAGAGCAGAGGAGAACTGATAACTGTCCCTGATAAAATTATATTTACACCCCAATGTAGATTGGATCAGATATACTATACAGATATACTATACAAACTATGCATGAACGAATTAATGCTATTTTTTTTAGCTTGGAACCAAAAGACTATTTATGTTTCAGGACAACATAAAATTGCTGGATCAAAAAAACATGGAAGATACAAACAGACTGACATCAACAGGATAGTTCTGTTTTGGAGACAAGAAATTATCTTTATCTTGATATAATATTACATTAAAGCCTTGAGTAAAACTCAAATGTTTCTGAAGTGTAAAATAAAATGACATTGAATTCACAGTAGTAATACCCTCATTTATTTTCTCCGTTCAAGTCCTTGCTTGCATTACCAAAAGTATCCAGTTACAATTTTTTGAACGCTTTCACATTTGCCTTTTATTATCTTAATTCATAGAAATAAAAAAGCTGAGCAAAAATTAAGCAATAATCTTGAAGACAGATTTTGTACAAAAAAAAAACATCAGTGAGCATTCAATACATCCACATGAGTGCTTATAAAAAGGTGAATTGTACATACCTTGCTATGACTAGGTAAACAAGAACATAAACACACACACACACACAGGCTTGGCTTGAATGAAATACTGTGACAGCTGGGTATGTCACAGTCCCACAGCAACAACGTTAGAATATTATGTGGAATGTGTAATTTCCTCCTCAGGGTGAAGTACCAAATAACAACAGTCCCATAAGTCTATGAATAACTGTGAGTCCAGCTGTGCATAAAGAGAGTTGTGTTATGGGCAAGAGAGAACAACATATAAATGCCATAGTTGTGACACACACCAGCAGTGATATTTACTACATCCTACGTACTTTACATCATCTTGATGTTGAACAGAGCGTTTTCATTAGAGCATTTTCATTAGTGAAAGATGGCTATTTGGCTAAAGAAACTACTTTAACCATTCAAAAGTTTTGGAGTTGGTAAGATTTGTTTAATGTATTTAAAAGTATGTATTTTTTTGTTGCACCAAATCTGCATTTATTTGATCAAATATACAGCAAAAAATAGTAATATTGTGGGATATTTTTTTACTATTTAAAATGATTGTTTTCTATTTTAATACATTTTAAAATGTAATTTATTCCTGTGATGGCAAAGATGATTTTCAGTGTCACATGACCTTCAGAAATGATTCTAATATTCTGATTTAATGCTCAAGAAACAGTTCTTATTATTATCAATGTTGAAAACGTTGAAAATGCTGCTTAATATTTTGGTAGAAAGCGTCATGCATTTTTTTAAGGATAATTTTATGAAAAAATGATGAGCATCAACAAGAGCATTGATTTGAAATCAAATAGTTTTTTTTTTTTTTTTACATTGTCTTTATGGTCACTTTTGATCTATTTCATGCACCCTTCCTGAATAAAAGTATGAATTTATTTTTTAAACAAATTCATACTGACCCCAAACTTTTGAAAGGCAGTGTAAATTGTCAGGAGTTATACAAGAAATACAGTACAGAAAATTCAACATCTATGACCTCAAGATATTTCACAGAACATGAAAGACACACGTGACAGCTGCTGGATCCTGATGGCTCAGTGGGAATGCTGATCTGCGATATTTTAAGGGCTGTGGCGTCACTACATATTTTGCGTTATCACTTGGAGTTCTCTGAATGTTACAAAACATATTGGAAAAGGAACATCACAAGCCTTCAAGTGTTTGGACTATAAATACTGACATATTTTGACATTTTCTGAAGATATGGTTGAAATGGCATTGTTATGCATATTTTGCACTCTATAGATATGGCTCGGCTCCTAATTAATGTAACTTAAAGGGGTGATGAACTGAGGAATCAAATTTTCCTTGAGCTTTTGACATCTAAGAGGTCACCATATTATAAAAATATCCTGTAAGTTTCAGAACTGAAAACATCCTTGTTAGTCCAATAAAAGCTTTTATTGACATCAGGCTCAGCAAACGATTCGTTTTTCAAAGTGGGGAACTATATGACGTCAAAGAGGATAGAACACCACCCCCAGAAGATCAACGCCTACTTCAACACGGCCGGTTTCAGCCCACCGATTTGCGCATTACACACATCGCTAAATAACATAGATGCCTACCTCGTGATGACAAACCGTATCGAGCTAACGAGCAATACAAAATATTGTGCAGCGCCTGGTTGTGAAGAAAACAGTCGCACCATATGGTTCCTCTGGATTCAAATAAGGCATGGTTAAACTTTATTTTTAATGACGTTCCAGCTGATGAGGGTAAAACATTGTCCATCCATTCGCTTCATTTCACTAAGGATTGTTTTGTAAGCAAGACTGGACTTTCAGACTGATTAAGATTAAAGAACGGCACAGTGCCGTCTAGACTGGATCTGACATGAATGGTGCAACCGTACACGGACTATGGGTCGAACAAGTATGGGCGAATAATTCGGTTGCCATTTTACAACATTGGACGTTTTCAGAACAATTTCCCCACGTGCACCGACCACAGTCTATGGCACCGATTGGTGAGTTGAAACTCATTATTATGCAAAACTGTTATCCACTCACAGCAGTGGGCATTTACTTCCAAGTATTCAGTGCGAGACGCCCCTAAAAACCGAGCGTTTTTCAGCTAGGCTCAAACTAGGGTAGTAAATAGCCTATTACTTATTCATTTTGATGTTTTTGAATCCAAGAACCAAGCGAACGTCGTAAGTTGACCTCAGACAACAATATAATAAAATTTAAAAAGCCAGTTCATGACCCCTTTAATGGGATCTTTAACCTTCAAAAAAAATGGCTAAGAAAGTAAAATCACATCTCTCCTCAAGAAGCCGCATGATTTGAGGTATCATTCATAATGTCTGTAGCACAAATAGTTGAATGCTTGGGGTTAAAGTTATAGTAAAGGCCCGTTAACACCAAAAATAATAACAGATAACAATAACTAGTGCCCACATCAGCAGATGATACAGTTGTGTTTATTCTAAGCATGCACGACAGTTATGTTGCCTGATGCTTTAAATGCTCTGAGCTCTTAAAGCAGGATTTATTCTGATTGGCTTTTATTGTTCATCAGCTGAAAAAAAATCACTTGCTCCTTTTGGTAACACTTTATTTGAAGGGGTGTGCATAAGACTGTCATGACACTGTCTTAAACATGACATAACACCTGTCATGAACATGAAGGAGTCTTTATGAATGTTTATGACTGTTGTCATTAAGTGTTATTCAGTAAATTATGACACTTTTAATGCAAAGTTGACATTGTTTAAAATGTCTTTGTTATGACAACTTGACAGACAGAAATGTCTTTGTTATGACAACTTGACATTATCCAAGAAATCATAACTAGTCCAACGTATTCCACTTTACTTGAGGTAAGGGGAAATATTAATGACAGCATTCGACAGTGTAATAACCCTTAATGACATCTTTATAACTAGTACAATGTGTTCCACTTTACTTGAGGACAAGTCAAATATTCATGTCACAGTTATAATGGTGTGATGACAACCAAAGTTAAAACCAACCATAACATATGACAGGGTAATGTAATGTTAACACAAAGCTAAATAACTTCTTTAAGTTTGATAATTAGACCTGTTATGACATATTTGTGACAGGTTGACAGGTTATGATTTCTTGGTTAATGTCAAGTTGTCATAACAAAGATATTTTAAACAAAGTCAACTTTGCATTAAAAGTGTCATAATTTACCGAATGACACTTAATGACAAGAGTCATAAACATTCATAAAGACTCCTTCGTGTTCATGACAGGTGTTATGTCATGTTTATGACAGTGTCATGACAGTGCACACCCCTTCAAATAAAGTGTTACCCTACTTTTTTATTTTTAGAATGAATTATCAATATAGCTTTCGTCCTTGGTGTGAACGGGCCTTAAAGGGACAATTCAGTGCATTTGCTCAAGTACATGATTTTAAGGAAGTGTCTGACTGCCACAGATGACTGAACAATAATGGCTCACATCACTTCCTCCTTCATGACATGCCTCATTCAAGGAATTATGAAGTTTTTTTTACAGTCTATGGTTTAGTCTTACAGTCTTAGGAATTTTCTGGAGAGCTCCTACTTGTACCACCTAACCGCTGCAGATTCTAAAACGCATAATTCCCAGTCCAAGGACGTGAACAGTTCCAAGTAGAACGTCACATGTTGTCATCTCGAAATTACGGTAATTATCACATGGCGTCAACGCAGCATTAGAAAGGAAAAAACCCTCAATAAAGAAAGAAAAACATGATTTGTTACCTTATTTTCAACATGTAAAAGTAAACTAACAAATTGTAATAAAAAGTCACAATGTTCATACAGTAAAAAAATGTCAAGCACAGCACATCGTTTCCTCCTTACAATAAATATACATCTTAAATAGTTCTGCAGTACCTGAGTGGGACAAACAAACACCTTTATTGAGGAGGCACAGCACCAAGGTGTCCGGTCAGCCCTCTTCTCTGTGAGACCCTCCGTAGAGTTTCTGCAGGGTGGTCACTTGGTCCGACAGATTTTTCATAGTGCAAAAAAGTGTGTTCAGATGCTGGTGAAATTCCCCCAGTGCTGTAGTGTCCATGTGTCATTGATCATAAAAATGGCAATCTGGGAAGAGGTCTAGAAAGTAACCAGACAAATGTGGTTAATTTTCATCCATAAATATGGGAGTTTACCAGCAATATCACAATGGGACTGACCTGTTCGGCAGTGGTATGGAAGGGGTGGTCGTGGTACTGTTGGAATCGGGATGGCTAGGGGTCCAGGGCCTGTTATCCGCACTCCCACCGCCGACATGCTTCGACCCACCCCGTGGCCTCTGAATAAGGGGTCTGCAGGAAGTGGTTTCTGTGGGGGACTGGGCTTGTTTTGGTCCTACATGACGCAACACATAAGATTTCCTGGTTTACCACACATATTTAAACCATTATGGCCACCTGGTCTACAATGGTTTAAATATGTTTGATATTACAAAAAGGAATCACAAAATTTGACACATACAAAATGGAATCACGAAATGAATTGTGGTTAATTAATGTAATATGCCCAATTCTGTTAGACAGGAGGGGTCTTCCGAGTGAAAATGGTTGAGATCAAGTATTAAAATGTGTGCAAACAATGCTAGCATCCTACTGCCACCAGATGGAGCTGTGATTACACACCTCGTCCTGGAAAACCAGGTTGGCAAAAATGCAGAATAACAAAACAAAACATTTAGCACTCCCGTTGCCAACACCCAGTTCACCAAACGTTAGGTCAAGAGGTCATCATGTGTTATCAATTTACTCAGAGGATGAGGTCATGGCGGACAGCTGTTGGCTATTCACAGCTGTTCAGCCTTGTTTTGTGGAAAGCAAGAGAAATTGATTCGTTATAAAAGCGGTCAACCATTTCAAATCCATTTTTGTCTTTCAGAAACTATTTCTCCTCATTTACAGTTCTACCCATTGTATGGAAGTGATTTGTTCCTGCAAACAACCATCCTTGTGAAAGCAATGTCATTATAGCAATACAAGACCTTTTAATCATGACGGTGTGTCAAGCCATGAGGCCAATTTGTGAGAACTCTTTAAGAGGTGAATGTGTTTCATGGCAATGTGAACTCATTCAAGAAGAAAGGGGCACTCAAGAGCACTAAAAAAAACCCCAGTGATTTTATATGTAAAGGGGTTTAATGTTTATGCTTTCAGTGAGGTCAGCACTGAAGCAAGCAAGGTTTAATGTATCAGACATTTGTACTGTGTGGCTCAGTTACAACATGTGAACTCTGAAAGGCTTTTTTTGATGAAACCACTGATGGAGAGCAAACAACAACAACAAACTTGTTCATTAATTATGTATTTAAGTTATAAAAGAATTAAAGGTGAATACGTATTCCATTCAATACTTGTTTAGATAGAATTTGTGGCACAATCTAAGCTATTTGAAGGATCTTTAACGAAATTGTGTTTACAGTAATGAACCTCAGCTGCAATGGAAGTCAATGGGGCAAGGTAGAAATCTGTCTTGTTCTGCATTGATTGATTTAATTCCTTTATGTGGAGCTCCATGTCAACAGTATTTGGCTAGTTGTGTCACGTCCCTTTTTGGTTTCCCTGCACGTACCATGTGACATTTAGCATGTTTATGAGCTTTATATAGTCAGGGCATGCTGTTTATATTGGAGATAACTGCACAGGCATGGTTAGTAAATTACTTTATCAATGCTAGTCTCATACTAACATGTATAGGTTTGTTTATACAGACAAAACAGTACATATTATTTTACCATTTATTTGAGTATGATGTCTTGCCCAATATTGTAAGCGCCCTATAATGTATATATATATATATATATATATATATATATATATATATATATATATATAAATACAGATAGATGTTTCACATAAGCATTGACTGTGCTGACAGTTTGTAAAAGCAAACTTTAGATATATATACACTACCAGTCAAAAGTTTAAGATCGGTAAGATTTTTTATGTTTTTAAAAGAAGTCTCTTCTGCTCACCAAGGCTGCAATTTTTGGATAAAAAATACACAAAAAAACACAGTAATATTGTGAAATATTATGACAATTTAAAATGACTTTTTTATGTTAATATATATTAAAATGTAATTTATTCCTCTGAAAAAAGCTGAAATTTCAGCATCATTACATTAGTCTTCAGTGTCACATGGTCCTTCACAAATCACTCTAATATGATGATTTTATGCTCCAAAAACATGTATGATTATTATCCATGTTGAAAACAGTTTTTTACTTTTTTATTTCAGGATTCTTTGCTGAATAGAAAGTTCAAAAGAACAGCTTTTACCTGAAAGGGAAAGCTTTTGTTACATTAAACACTACCCTTTAAAAAGTTTGGGGTCAGTAAGAATTTGTATTTTATTTTGGGGGAAAATAAATAAGAAATCAATACTTCTATTCATCAAGGATGAGTTACATTGATCAAAAGTTACAGTAAAGACATTTATAATGTTAGAAAATATTCTAATTAAATAAATGCTGTTCTTTTGAACTTTCTATTCATCAAAGAATCCTGAAATAAAAAAGTAAAAAACTGTTTTCAACATGGATAATAATCATACATGTTTTTGGAGCATAAAATCATCATATTAGAGTGATTTGTGAAGGATCATGTGACACTGAAGACTGGAGTAATGATGCTGAAAATTCAGCTTTTTTTCAGAGGAATAAATTACATTTTAATATATATTAACATAAAAATAACATTTTAAATTGTCATAATATTTCACAATATTACTGTGTTTTTTGTGTATTTTTTAATAAAAAAATTGCAGCCTTGGTGAGCAGAAGAGACTTCTTTTAAAAACATAAGAAATCTTACCGGTCTTAAACTTTTGACCGGTAGTGTACGTATATAAAGTTTGCTTTGTGTTTCTTTTTAGTATTATTAATATTATTATTAAAATGAAGCAGCTAGAATTGAAGTATGACCGTATTATCCCAGTTCTGTAAACACTGCATTGGCTCCCTAATAGTTCCTATTAAACATTGCATGCATTTTAAAGTCTTGCTAATTACTTGCAAAGCACCAAATGTTTTAGTTCCCTAGTACTTGAGTGAACTCTTAATGCATTATAGTCCTTCTGTCTAGTTGATAATACCTCGATTGGGCAGTAGATCCTTTTCCTATTTAGCACCCAAACTCTGGAACAGTCAGGAAGCAGACACTAAAACACATCACTTTAACCTGGCACACAACGCCGCCCTGATTGTCAGCAGAGACCGTTTCTACTAGACAATCCCCTGTGAAGGCCTTGTCGACATGACGGCCATCGGCACAGATCCTCAGCAAAAGCCACAAGAACCAGACAGGTCCTCCTCACAGACCCTATGACCAGCTCCGGCTCCATACTGGCGTGACGAATCACTCTTCAAGCAAAAGGAACTGGATGAATTTTTGAATGCTACCGATCCCTATCTGAATTCTGACTTGTGATGCAGCCTATATGGTACATTAAGAACTATTTCCTTCGGCACCATGTTTACATGATTGCATATTCATTTTCTCTGATATGTACTTTAAAGGTGGGGTATGTGATTTTCTTTTTTGACCATTTTTTTTACAAAATTACTTGAAATCCTATTAATAACCTGCTTGCAGCTACTGAGTTGAAATATAAATTAAGCAATTTAATCATCTGGAACGGGCAGGACTCCAGCCAATCACTTCCAAAACCACATAGAATCATTGGGCAGTAAGTGCATCAATCAAATGGTCGTAGCATCCCCATTCCCCTTGCGCGACCACTTCGTGTGCATACTCAAAGCTTGTGATCAAGTCACAGTTAGTGCAAGTCGCCCTGGTACAGAGAGAGATAAGTGCATGATTGCGCGTCCATGTTCTTCGACTGGGTGGAGTCAGGGCTAACATTAGAGGAAACAAGGTAGGACCTTTTGAGTTGTGCATTTTCAAAATCTGCCAGCCGTTTTGCAAATCCCATACCCTATACCTTTAATATTATTTTTCCTCAAGGCCTATTTAAAGTGAAGTAACAAACACAAATAAAAGTTAATCAATGGGATAGGTATACTACATTCCAAGAACAACGTGTTACCATAAAAATACACATCTTGCACTTATTTAGCAAGATAAATGTCTCCTGGAGGTGAGACTTTCTAGTTTGCTGGATCTAGTTTAGTCACCGCAGTGCAGAGAAGTGAGCTGAGATTCAAAGCAACAGATGTTCGTCTTCATGCTGTCTGATAGCATATCCTGCCAGTGTCCCTGAGCAGCACTTATCATCTAAACCACATACCTTCACACACGGATGTCTCCATCCCATCTCACAGGAAAGCTCTTGTGCACCAGTCCAATCTCATTCTCTCCGTATCACTTTCACTCCTCCGCCCGCTCCGTCTACCCCACTCTTTATATTTTTTGTCTTCATTTTATCTTCAACTGGAAACCTCATATAAGTAATTTATGGGGGTTGTAGAGCGATGGAAAGCATAAAGTCCTCTCTAATGTCTTCTTATCTCCATCCATCTGTCTGTCGCTTTACAGCCAAAGAAACAGATCCTGTAGAACTTATGTCAGCTGCAGCCGAATGATACGGCTAGATGCGGGCAGTGGAATAGAAAAGATGGGTTTTTTTAAGCCTAACTTATTTTAACTTTGAGCTCTGTGTTTTTAGATAGGTTAGTCATGTGCAATATGCTGCTGAAAGACACAAAATGTGAGTGCAACGGTCAAAGGGATCCATCTAACACAAGTTTAAAACAAAAATAGAAAAAAATCAATGGAAAAGTAGCGCAGTAATATGCAAAAATGTGTGTGGACGCGACCCCTTATGGTAAAACCTCCTGACCCACAAGCCGCTGACAATGCTAATGCCAATTCTTCTAAAATCTAGGGCTGTGACACAAATTTAATGATTTAATTCTAATTTGATTCACAAGCTTGTTAAATATAAAATCACTTGGACAGTAGTGGACAGTAATAAAGTATTTTATATATATATATATATAGTATATATATATATATATATATATATATATATATATATATGTATATATATATATATATATATATATATATATATATATATATATATATATATTTAGGTTTATTTTAAGTGTCTGTACTTTATTGGAATATTTTTATTTTGGGAAACTTTAACTTTTTTTCACTACATTCCAAAGCAAAATCTAGTACTTTGTACTTTACTATTTCATAAAAACATGTCGTTTCTCGTTATTTTGAGGTGAAGAAATCATCGTCACCTGCTCCAAGACAAAATAGCAGAGTCTGATTCATGAACGAGCAATGAGTAAACCTAAAAAATCCCATCATAAAAAGCCACAAAAAACTAATTTGTGAAATGGACCGATCCGATTGCATCTGTTCTCAAGTCAACAACTCCAGTTAAGCGGTCTCCAGTTAAAAAAAAAATTCACAAGTCTAAATCAAAATGATTCAAGAATGAGGAGATCCTCTAATGCGAACTTAATTCGGAATCGTAATAATTCATAATAATGTCAGACTGAGGTGTAACCTATTTAAGCTCTATCTGTGACTGTAATACTTTATACCACTTCCCAACACACATTTTGAGCATCAGGATGGATTTTATAAAAAATGCAAAATAAATAATCATTTATCAATCAGTACTTTTAACTTTGGTAACACTTTATTTTAAGGTGACATTAATTACATTACTCAAATAAGTACTGAGTAATATTAATTAACAACATGTAATTACTATAGAATTACGGTTAGGGTTTGGTTTAGGGTTAGTTACTTGTAATTATGCATCATTTACTGTTATTACTTATTATTATTATAGTAAGTACATGTAGTAATGTGTAACTGTCACCTTAAAATAAAGGGTCCAACTTTATATTAAGTGGCTTTAAGTACTATGTACTTGCATTGAAGAATAAGTATAATGTACTTATTGTGCTCCTGTTGTATTGTAAAACACTTTTGCTGCTATTGAGGGTAGGATTAGGGACAGGTGTGGTGGTATGGGTAGGTTAAAGTGTAAGGGATGGGTCAGCTGTGTAATTACAGATGTAATTACATAAATTAGTTACAGATGTAATTACATGCTGGTATTTTTAAAATATAAGTACAATGTAAAAACATTAAGTATGTACACAATAAGTCCATTGTATCCAATTATTCGTTTCAATGTAAGTACATAGTACTTAAAGCCACTTAATATAAAGTGGGACCCAAAACAGAATAGAGTTTTAATATCGCCATTAATATTTCAAAACCACACTAGCATTCACACTCATACCCGTACATGGTGACACTCTGTGTCTTATAGTACTTGCCTGGTTGTTTGTGTAGGGAAGCTGGCGTGGGAGTGTGTGGAAGCCTGCCGCTCTGCCCGGCGAATGTGTGTGTGAGACCAGAGTCCTATGAGGCGGGATAGAGGGCAAATGCTGCGGACCTGAGCCCATGCTGATGCCCAATGTGATGGGCATGGGGTGGCTGATGTGGATGGGCTGGCAGCGGATGGGACATTGAGGCAGCCGACGCAAACTGTGGAAGTTATGTGGAGGGAGGAGAGGCTCCGAACAGGGATGGGATGTCTGTGGAAAGACAGTCAGCTCTTGAAAAAGAACACATGAGAATTCAATACAAGCTCTACTGATAACCTATAAGACCTTTCGAGGAATCATCTATACCTCTTAATACAAACAATCCCATACTGTTCCAGGGTGCTTTTTCACAAACTTATACATATCTGCTGTGTGGTATGGCACACTGCACACCGACTAAAAATACCCAGATGAAGGAATAAATGCTTTAACATTCAAATACACTTCAATGGCTACTCTCCAATCATAACAAAGACTTCCAGCAACAACAACTTCAATCATTATATTGCTATGCTACTCAAGTGGATTACACGCAACTGAAACAGAAACCCTTCTAACTGAACATTTGAGGTTTTAGATGAAGTTCTGGACTTCATTAATATTCTTTCAGGGTCAGTACTGAACAATAAATCAATTATGCACCTAAGTCTCACGCTGTGTACACAGAAAGACAGGAATTAATTGGCTTGGACAGGCATAGCAATTCTGCAAGAGAACTGACCTCATCTGCTCCTCGCTGGGCAGAGCAGACACTGAGGTACAGAATCATGGAATTTGAGATTTTTTTAAAAAAATCTTGTAATTGCTTGTTAATAGGGGTGTGAATAACAATTCAGATGACAATTCTTCACAAAATGATACAGTACAGTCTGGTAAAACTTTACAATAAGGTTCTATTGACGTCAGAACCTGATTTTTTTTGTAAAATAAAGACTGTTGTCAACATAAGTTGACTATACTTTAACGTTTTATTCTACAATGCAAATTACACACCCATTCGAAAACTTTCATTTTGAAGCAGTTATGTTTACATTTTGAAAACATACTTTTAAATGATTTACTATAAGACAGCTTGGGGTGTGAGTGTGTGCAGTGTACGTTGTAGAACAAAAATTCTAAGTATCGTCAAGTAATGATTTTCACAGGCTTTATTTTAGTCATAAATTGAAAAACACATTATAAAACCCCATAGGAAAATCTCAAAGGAACCTTCTGGGTTCTGACGTGAATACCTGCACCACTCTATACATTATTAAAATCAAAAGTTGTTATATTATTTAATGGACCTGAGCTAACGTGAACTAACAATGAACAGTTGTATTATTAACAATTGTTCATTGTTAATGTAACTAATTAAGTAACGGAACCTTACTCTGTAACCTAAAATCTGGTATTTGGTCAAACAATAACAATTTATAATGATTCTTCTAAAAAACTAAACAATCAAACAAACAAACAACAAGACAATTTTACTACCAAAAAATAGAATAAGAAAATATAGAATATAGCTAATTTTTGGATAAGAAATATAAAAAAAATAGAAAATCTTCTATATATAATATATAAATAAGATATATTTTTATTAAAAATATTTGAGCAATTTTGATGATGAGTAGAGCACCACACTTACCTTGTCACATCGGGAGTGTAAAGGTAAAGAGGGGTCTTGTGCTGAGGTGAGACCCTGAAGACTGACTGTGTCTGTGGGGGGCTGGGCGCTCGCTTTCGCCCAACTGATCTGTAGAATTAAGGTGGGTTTTTTTTTAGAATTTAACATTATTAGGGGTGGAGAAAGTAATAACTACAGTAGGGATGTCCACTGTGGCATAATATTACTTGCTACAAAAAATATGACTTGCACCTTACTAAAAAAAAAAAAATCACATTTATAGTAAAGCACTTACAATGTAAGTAGACATGTAAATATAAAACTACACACTGTTTTAAAATGATAGCATGATGATGTGACAGAATCAAACACTGACCTAATGTACACTTCTGTTCAAATGTTTCAATAAGAGAAAAAAATAAATAATATATATATATATATATATATATATATATATATATATATATATATATATATATATATATATATATATATATATATAGAAATAGTTTTATTTAGCAAAGATTCATGAAATTGATCAAAAGTGACAGTAAAGATCTTTGTATTGTTACAAAGATTTCTATTTCAAAGAATATCCCAAAGTAAAGAGCCGCCGTGAACAGGTAAGAAAGCTGTTGCCATTTAGTGTTGCATTTTTACCAAGCTAGTACCTATACGATACAATTATCAGTGATAACCCTACCTTACAATAACTGTTCTGTTAATAACCCTCTGTCGATCCGACTGTCCGTAAGCGGAGATAAAAAAATGCATAAGTATAATTTGTAGTTTTCACTAAAGCCCTTGAGCTGTCAAAAGTGCACCGAATGACGCAAAACGTTTTGGCTGATAAATAAAAGTGAATTTCTCGGTCTAAGTAACATGACTAAGAGTTTTTTTTTTTTTTACATATACAACCGACAATGTAACAATACATAGTTACACTTTAAGCGGCAATGTTGGTTTTTTATAAGAAATGTTTTTCGAGCACCAAATGACACTGAAGACGGGCGTAACGATGCTGAAGATTCTGCTTAATAAATGACATTTTAAAATACAATAAAAATAGATTCCAGTTATTAACCTGTAATAGTATTTCACAATAATACTTTGCCTGTTTTACAGAATTTTTGATCAAATAAATGTAGCCTTGGTGAGCATAAATGAAGTGTCACACAATAAACACAATGAAACTGGAAAGGGACTTTACGAGTAAAATTACTTTTTACATAAAGAAAACTCCACCCAGAGGAATACATCAGTAGTTCATCCACAAAGAAAACTATTCCCACTTCAAAAAGGATGATTTGGACAACTGTAAAGCTTAAATAAATTATAAACAGGGTTTTACTGAATAATTCAAGTGCTTTAAAAAAAATCACAATCTTCACATTTAGTCTGTTAGACCCTATGGAACGCTGGCCCAGTTTACCTCCATTGTAAGTGTGTTACTGTGACCATGATTTTTTTTTTTAAGGACTGTCAAAATTATTTTCTGCTCCAAATGATATTGTGCCCCAAATATGAACTTATACTCGATATGAACTCATACTGAACTTGAAACTTAATTCCTTTAAGCTTCCATACAAGGTTTTTCTTGGTGTCCCTAGATGGATACCAGCTGGAATCCAGGATCAAACACATTTTGGAAGACATTGCTGGAGGAAACGGCACCTTAGCTTTTGAATGGCGCTCTTCTTATTGACGCAGAGCATCTGAACCAGGGCTTTCCTCTTCAGGCACACAATCAGTCCCGCCGACAGCAAGCAAAGGAGGGTGACCAGCGCGCCCACGGCCACAGCGCTGCTGTCAGCTGTTGTCACATAGGACAGCACGCACATTAATACACACACTCGCACATCTGTTGTACAGCACAGCACAGAATGGCACAGAGAGGGAAAACACAAGAAGTCAGAGTCAGGTTAGAGTGAAAAGGAATTGATCAACATCCCTCTGTGTCTCCACCAGCATTGCTTTTTACAAGCTGTCTCAGAGTTCGTAAGTGTTTGACTGCTGAGTGACATCCACGCACAGTGCTTCAGGTTTCCACCAGTAAATCAATGACAGGTTTTGTCAACGC
The DNA here is from genome assembly GCA_030378365.1 of Hybognathus amarus. Taxonomy (NCBI): domain Eukaryota; kingdom Metazoa; phylum Chordata; class Actinopteri; order Cypriniformes; family Leuciscidae; genus Hybognathus; species Hybognathus amarus. Next base: position 198,222 of record JAQIUQ010001281.1, on the reverse strand, counting down.
TGTTATGCTTTTCCACTGGAAAATTGATTAATGGGTTTTGTAAGTACATTGTACTCGCAGGCTGCACTGTTACCTGCCTGTCACAGAGGGGATGAAAGTGGTTAGAGCTAGCTAGTGCATTTTCGAAAAACTGAAAGCATGAGGCACGAAACATACTCAATGCATTTTTTGCAAGCATAAACGCTTCTAGGTATGCAAAACGTACTGTATGCATCTTTGCATTCTGAAATATGTTGTCAAACGATTAATAATGCAATGCAAGTATCCATTTTCAATGAACACTGTAGTAGGTATAGTTAATGGTCAGTTTTCTATTTTTCTCTTTCTTCCTTTAATGTTTAATAGATAAATACATATCTATAATAATACTAATAATAATAACAAAAATGGTTAAATGGTACTGCTATAACATTTTTAACCAAGGATGGTCATTTTTCTAATTTTGAGTTGTTTATTCTTAAATAAATGAATGAATTAATAATACATTAATAAATTGATAACATTGACAATTAATCCTCTGATGGTCCTCGGTCACTTCTGACCGAATAATTTTCTGTTTTGAATTATTACAAAATCACAGCTTCATCGGAAGGTTATGATACTTGGTGACTTTTTTGGCATTTGGTATGTGCTAAAAAAAAATTGAGGTCATGATCTGAGCATGCTAAGTGGTCGGAAAAAAATAGTCACGTGGTCTTCGGTCCAAAATGACCGACCCATAGGAAATGAATGGGAAATTTACAAAAAAAAAAAAATTCTCTGATTTTTTGTTTGTACAATCTACAAATCGGCCACAATTCTTAAAAGAAGTATATCGCAGTAAAGGGGTGACACTACAACATCAAGAGTGCAAAAAATTTACACCCACCCACACACATACATACAAACACACTTTTATGCACATACACGCCAATAAATTCAGACTACAAAAGAATCTGTTTTGAATTTTTTTTAAATCACAGCTTCATCGGAATGTTACGAAACTTGGTGACTTTTTTGGCATTAGGTACGTGAACACAAAAAAAAAAAATGAGAATGATCCGAGCATGCTAAATGGTCGTAAAAAAATTGGTCACGATTTTGGTCTTTGGTCAAAAATGACCCCCATAAGAAATGAATGGGAAATTGACTAAAAACACAAAAATTCAAAATTTTTTATTTATTTTTTACAATTTTTTTATAAGAAATAGTTTGAGATTGTTGCAATTATATATTCAAATCCACCAAAAAAATTGGTTCATAAACAGCTGGGGAATTCACTTTCCTCTCCATAGAGAGCTGTACATGCCATCTAGTGGTTACACCATGATTCTACGCTTTTTCTCTATACTGTAACCAGATGGTGCTAATTTTCTTCAAAAACCTTTTTTTTCTGAAGGCCTAGACTCTATATTAAACAAAAATTAATACTTAAAAAAATAAAATAAATAATAATAATAAATAAATAAATAAATAAATAAATAATATATATATATATATATATATATATATATATATATATATATATATATATATATATATATATATATATATATATATATATATATATATAAATATATATATTTCCATTGAAAAAAAATAGACCATAAATATTGCATAAATATTAATAAATTCAATCAAATTATCTCAAAATACTAAATTAAAAAGAATAAATATTATAGAACAAAAATAAATTGCATTGGTTTTACTGGGATGGAAGAAGTTAAATTTTTATGCCTCCAGTCACTTCTGACCGGGAAGGTCCAGGACGTGACTCATAAAGGAAGACCATCAGAGGGTTAATAAATAAAAATAAAGTCTATAATAATAACAATAATATTACATCTGGTTTAATGGCACTGGCAAAAACATTTGTAATTAAGGGTGTTCATTTTCAAAAAAATTTTTTTAATTTCTTAGTGTATAGCGGTTTAGGAAGTAAATAAATACGCAAACAATTAAATATTTAAAGTGTCCCAATAATGATATATTAAAGGTTCCTAATTTTTCTTTGGAGTTCTCGTACAATACATCCAAGGTCAAAAAAACACTTTTATTTTCACATAATAGACATTCCAGCATCACATCTTTTCTCACAAACTGATAAAAGGTGCATGATTTTGCTCGGTTTGTTAACGTCAAGAGCCCTGTTAATTTAGTGCTCCTTGATCTCACGGCAACCTTTAATACAGTGGACCATGCAGTCCTTCTGTCTCGCCTTAATCACTATGTTGTCATTAAGGGTACTGCGTTTCAGTGGTTCTCGTGATATTTGACTAACAGAACCTTTTCTGATAGGAATTCGTCCTCCTCTACTACTTCTCTCTCCTGCGGGGTGCCACAAGGCTCTATTCTCTGACCGGTTTTATTTTGCTCTACATACTGCCTCTTGGGTCCATCATAGCCAGGCATAACATGGCTTATCACTGCTATGCTGATGATTTGCAAATTTATTTGCCTATGAGTCCAAAATTTGATTGCATTGACGACATTAAATTATGTTTAGAGCAAAACGTCCTTAATCTGAATGAAGATAAGACTGAATATATTTTATTTGGTGAGTCTGCAACCTCCGACCCTAACACAATAATTTCTAAGCTTAGACCGACTATTAGAAATCTTCGATGTGACTTTTGATAATAGCCTGAAATTTGAGAAACAAATTAGAAGTTAATTTTCTTCAGCCACGTCTATTGCCCAAGGTCAAACCATTTTTAAATCGTTCGGATCTTGAGAAAGCTATTCAAGCTTTTATTAGTTCAAGACTAGGTTATTGTAATGCGCTTTATGTTGGAGTCTACACAGTCATCACTTAGGCGCCTCAGTTGGTGCAGAACGCAGCAGTCCGGCTTCTAACTAATAGACGCAAACGAGAGCAAATAACTAAAAGTCTTTCTTCGCTTCACTGGCTTCCAGTTTCTTTTAGAGTTGATTTTAAGATTTTATTGTTTGTTTTTAAAGCTCTCAATGGATTTGCACCACTGTACATAATAACCGAGATGTTAACTTTGCGTCAATCAAACAGGGCTCTAAGATCAACAAATCAACTTTTGCTGGAAGTCACAAGGACAGGGTACAGACTGGAGCTAACCGGGAACCTTTGGAACAAGGCCTCGACTTGGCCCTCTTTAAGGTTAAGCTTAAGACTTATTTATTTAGACTGGCTTTTAATTCATAGCAGTTGTTATGGCATTTTGTGTTTTCCTTGCAACATACATTTTGTTTTGTGGCTTTATATATTTTGTATATATATTTTATTTGCACTATATTGTTGTTGAATTTATTTTATTTTATTATTCTTTGGAAAGCACTTTGGTTCACCTTGACTGTTGTAAAGGCCTGTATAAAATTATAAATGTTGTTGATGTTGAGATGGCCCAGTCTGTTGTGATTGGTCTACTGCTTACAGCATGTTTCGAAAACTAAACCACAATTATCATATCTGAATTCCATGTGAACAGTAATGATGGCATCGGTTTTCATCAGAAGTCCTCGCTTTCGAAAACAACTACATTTCAACAATACCAACCAAACTCTTCCAGGCATCAGCAACAACTACAATGTTTGAGGGCAGCCAATGATGACCATAGGCTGTTGTTATGCAAATATGCCAATGTTTGCATACAGTGCTTGCGTGAAAAAGTATGTTTCGACTGGAAAGGATAACATAATCATTGCAGCAAGTATTAATTAAGGGTGTTAACTAAGCCATGCTGTGTTAGTATAGTGCATACTGCTCTAGCAGGTAAGTTCAAAGTGCAGGTGTTCTTCACTGTACCGGCTTGTCTCATTGGCCCACTGTCCATACTTCCACCAAAGCCCGCCCTATCACAGAAAGGAGGTGCCCAGTGAGCCTCACAATGGCAGTTCTTCTTGTTGTTGCATTCCTGTAAACATGAAGCAACCGCGTCAATGCCACACGCAGCTTAAACCATCTGATTCAATTCATTGACGGACATTATCAATAACATCCCGCTGTTCAATTCTGTGGGATAATGGAGTGAATCTCCTCATGAGCATTCAGATCATGGATGCTCTGTTCTATGTTGCATTCAAGGGCAACAGTGTTCCATTTGCACAAAACTGCATACATTTTTTTTCCCATCAGGGCATGTGTCAAGGGTTGCTGCGCAAGTTGATTGATGTCACTTGATGCTTAAATCACAGTCTGAATATTATATTTCTGCCTTCTAAAATGAAAGATGCAGCTATGTGTTTCCCATCATAAAAAATTACCAAACTTTAACTCTATCATCCAACTTTCTTAGATGCTATGATTGTTTCAACATAGGGAGAAACAAATAAAAAGATAAACTTCTAAGTTTCAGGGTTGAAAGATTCTTTAGTTTGATTCTTGATTATGTGGACTTGGTCTTGAGACCTCTCAAAGCTAGAAAAAAATAGCCTTATTGGTGGAGTGTTATCTGAGGTCTAAGGTCAGGGGATCTTGTTTTGGTCTGGGGCTTAAGGGGTTTCAGAATTGGTCTGGGTTTAAGTGGTCTTCTATTGTTTTAGGTCTGGGCCAGTCTGGCATACAAAAGTACTCAGCGGTTAGACAGTTCAGGACCCAAGGATGCTCCCAACATCTTTATTAAAAAAATATCAATTTGTCTTGCAGCACATTTCCAGTAAGGAAATAGACCTTGGATGAAAAAATGGACATAATTGCATAGCCTAAAACACACACACATACAAAGAAGAATTCCAATTTAGGAAGCGTGTAACAAGAGGAAATAAATAAAACATTTCACACTTGCACACGTGCCCTGCAGAGCTGACAGTGGGTGCAAATGCAAAAGACAACGTGGGGTGTTCTTGGCCACAACATTTAGCGATTGAATTTCAGTACTCTTCTGGCAAAAAAGCAAATGTGCATATGAGCCAAAAGATGATGAATGACACTTTAAATGGTACACAAATTAATTAAATATGACTCCTATAACCTTATTGAGAGCGACAGAGATTGATTGTGAAGTACTTCAACAGCTAAGACAAGCCTCGAGTCACCCAGCAAGCATGCTATAGTGTGGCCGGGGTATGTGATTGAAAGAATGGTTTACCCAAAATTTGAAATTCCTGTCTTCATTTACTTAAGGCCATTGCACACCGAGTCCGAAATTCACATCCGAAATTTTCGCACGTTAAAAAAAAATTCGACCTCACGTTATGTCAATCATGCTTGCACACCGCCTCCGAACTTTCGTCCGTCATAAAATTAAATCGGATCGGGTTCGATTTTCTGCGTTTTTCGCATCCAGAGTCAGCATTTTGAGAGGTCTTTTGACAATTCAGTGCCGGGGGGAGCTCGTCCTCAAATCATTGCACATTTGCGCCGTGCTTTCAGTTTCGGTTTTCAGTTCGATCAAGTGTTTATGTTCTCTTCTATATTGGATTATGAAATGAATAAACCTCCCCTTTCAATCAGATTGAAATTTAGGATCGAATAAGATGTGATTGAGCAGCCAATTCGATAACTAATGTATTATTTGGGCACAATATATAACAGTCTAGTTGTTTTGTCTGCCCAACGCTTCAACCAGGCCGCGCGCGGGGTGGGTGTGTGTGTGTCCATACCTTAGACATACTGCCAGATCTCCGTTCAGAATCGATTGGTTCACGGTCTTGTTTTTAATATGTGGCTCCAGAATCGCTAGCAAAGCATCAAACTGTCCCACTGACATTCTGAAGTAAATTTTGAATCGCTAGGGATAAATTCGCTACTCCTTGATAAGGAGGTGAAATTCTCCTTCCTCTCGACGCAGATTACAGTATTGGATGGACGTAATATTTTCTCTTTCTTCTCTTTTCAATAAGGGCAACAAAATCATCCTCACTGCTTGACGAATCCATTTGGTATTTTTGCGTTTTTCCCGCAAATGTTTAATAAATACGCATCGGACTCGATGTGCAAGGTTTCTATGCGTGACGAATTTTTAGGCTGACGAACACGAAAAAACGCATCCGAAAATTCCGTACTCAGTGTGCAATGGCCTTTACTCTCATGTTGTTCTAAACCTAATGACTTTCTTTGTTGAAATTTTGAAGAATTTCCAAGGTGCTCTATTCCATACAGTGAATGTTGTCCAAACTGGGAAAAAAGCATAATAAAAGTGGCCTATATACGACTTGTGCCTGTATTCCTTTGTGTAAGGAACAATTATGTACAGCAATCTTTTCTATTTAGAATATGGTCACCATTCACTTTTAACTTTAGAAAAGGACAGCTTGAACATTCTGCTACATACAACTTGTATTCCACGGATAAAAGGAAGGTATACATGTTTAAAAAAAAATAGTAGTAAGATAAGTAAATGATGCCAGATTTCCATTTTGCGTGAACTAGTGTTGGAGTATTCGAAGACCAGTCTCAAGATAATATTTTGACCATTTATCTCCATGTCGCATTTTTACGCGACTGCAGTCTTTTCTCTTGTCTAAATTGCCAGTCTATTGTCTGGTTTATTTGTTATGTGATTGGGAAATGTAAAACTGTCAGTTAATTGTAAAACTTCCTGTTTCAAATGCAGGCAATAACTTATTTCTAATTTGATTTATTTTGAAATCAATGAGGGATAGTGTCAAAAATGTCAATAAAAACGAATAGATAAGACTACAAAAAAAACTAAGATCTTGAATTTTATATTATAACATATAATATAATTAAGCAATATCAGAAGAGCAGGAGAGCTGTTTTCACAATAATGAGTATGATTAATATATAAATGTGATTTTGTTTATTGAAAGTTTGTATAAAATCAATGTTATTTTTAACATTAATCTAAACATTATTTATGCAGTTGCATTGTAAATTCAGATGCAACTTCTGTGACACCTGTGCATTGCAAAGATGATTTTTTTTCATTTGAACAGCTCTATAGTGTCTTATAATTCTAGGTGCATTTATTGATTTAAAATAAGAGATTTCTCAGGCAGTAGATGTGGATATTTGAGTGCTTTCAACACACACTGGTCTCAGTTTGGTGGTCTTGAATACAACACTAGCTTGAACTATTCCTTTAAATATCCACATTATGTATCAAGCTTTCATGAAAAACCAAGAATGACACAAGGTTACGACTGTGATCTGATTTACTTCAGAATGCTCATCTTATCTGTGCTTTTAACCGCTATTCAGTCGCAGCAGCATAATCTAGTTCAAGTGAAGCTACTAGTTAGCTAAGTGCTATTATGGGCATATGCTGTCCACTTTGGCAAACAGATATACTGTAATGAAATGGACAATTCTGTGGAGGGCGGCGCTTTCAGTAGAGGTTAATCATGTGTGTTGATTTACTAACAGCATTCCTGACTCGCATCAGAGCCTAATGTCAGATAACTAATATCAGAGAAAAAAAAAAAAAATTTCTTGCAAATTTAAAAAAAAATCAACAGACAGAGCAGAAGCAACCTTACCCCTCTTCCATTACACTTCCCAGAGCACTTGTGCACTCCAAACACACTGACATTCTGACACTGCCTGTTCAAACAGATCTGTTGAGAGAGAGAGAGAGAGAGAGAGAGAGAGAGAGAGAGAAGAGAGAGAAAGCAGGTAAAGAAAAAAGTCACTGAATAACTGAAATATTTGTTATTGCCCTTGACTACTGGTAAACCGATGTGGGTTTCTAAGTGCTAGGGTGGCCAATATGATGACAAATTATAGAAATATTTCAAAAGAAAATTAGACATTTACTCAAAACTAAAACAAAATATGCAGATATGGGTTTTATTTCTCACTTTATAAAACTAGGACCATCAAATGAATAAAATAATCACAATTAATTATTCAAACTTGAGACAAATGAGTTTAAAAATGATCAAATGACTCATTTAAACTTATCTTAATTGTTTTTCCATTATATATATATATATATATATATATATATATATATATATATATATATATATATATATATATATATATATATATATACACATATACACACTATTGGTCAAAAGTTTCAGGGTAGGTAAGATTTTTTATGTTTTTAAAAGAAGTCTCTTCTTGCTCACCAAGACTGCAATTTTTTGATAAAAAATACACAAAAAACACAGTAATATTGTGAAATATTATGACAATTTAAAATGACTTTTTTTATGTTAATATATATTAAAATGTAATTTATTCCTCTGAAAAAAAGCTGAATTTTCAGCATCATTACTCCAGTCTTCAGTGCCAAAAACATGTATGATTATTATCCATGTTGAAAACAGTTTTTTACATTTTTATTTCAGGATTCTTTGATGAATAGAAAGTTCAAAAGAAAAGCTTTAATCTGAAATGGAAAGCTTTTGTTACATTAAACACTACCCTTTAAAAAGTTTGGGGTCAGTAAGAATTTGTATTTTATTTTTTGGGGAAAAAAATAAGAAATCAATACTTCTATTCATCAAGAATGAGTTACACTGATCAAAAGTTACAGTAAAGACATTTATAATGTTAGAAAAATTATAATTAAATAAATGCTGTCCTTTGAACTTTCTATTCATCAAAGAATCCTGAAATAAAAATGTAAAAAACTGTTTTTAACATGGATAATAATCAAACATGTTTTTGGAGCATAAAATCATCATATTAGTGTGATTTATGAAGGATCATGTGACACTGAAGACTGGAGTAATGATGCTGAAAATTCAGCTTTTTTTCAGAGGAATAAATTACATTTTAATATATATTAACATAAAAAAGTCATTTTAAATTGTCATAATATTTCACAATATTACTGTGTTTTTTGTGTATTTTTTATCAAAAAAGTGCAGCCTTGGTGAGCAGAAGAGACTTCTTTTAAAAACATAAAAAATCTTACCGAACCCTAAACTTTTGACCGGTAGTGTATATATCATATAATATCATAACATAGTCAATAGCAATAAAAATGTCCAAATATCACTGCATTCATTAGCCTGGCTGAAACATATCAAACTATCACTAGCATAATTTATTGATTAAACAAGTAATCTCTAGCAGATGCACTGTGTAATGATTTATTCTTGTACCATTCCTTCAGCACACTTAGTGCCTGCCAACACCAGTCCCGGATCAGGCATGTCATCACCCAGGTAAACGTGTGTTCCACGGCACAGAATACGCCCACCCTCGTGCAGAGGTATGTTTGTCTCTATGGAAACTGCATTGGTTCCGATCACTGGCCTGTTGGCACCTCCTTGGCACTGAATTTTCCCACACCTAGCATCCCTGTTCCATAATCACACACACATAGACAAAACACAGTGAGACAAACAACAACAAATGTTTTTACTCAGAATAAATGTTATATGGCGATACAAAGACTGAAAACAGAAGGTATAATGTGGTTTTGATGTACTCTCGCCTTTTACACCCTCTCACTCAAGTGTGATGAACAAAGAGTGTAATTAACAGTGACAAGAGATTACATGCAAAACCATAGGGCCGCCCCTGCTGCTGAATAATAACGTTCTGCGCTGCAAAGAAATTAATAAAACGACGTTCATTACAACACATTTGATGGGCCATCCTATAATAATTAGACAGTAAGTGACATCAGTGACATGAATGAATTAAGACAACCTTAACTAATACTGTTCATAACTTCACACTCATCATTCTTTATATTAATATTCTTTCACCTCTATTCTGTAATTTCTGTGTCAGTGACTGATCCTTGATTTAAATTCTGTATGTGCTTTGTTGGTTCAATTAAAGCTACACATTTGTACTGACAAGTGAAAATTGAGTGAAGTAGTCGTACAAAATATAGCATTAAACAAAGAAGAAAACAAGCAAAATGAAACAAAGCAAAAGGAAATGCAAACGAATGAGCGAAACATAACTAAACCAAAAAAGTAGAGCTGTCAAACGCTTAAAATATTTAATCGCGATTATTCGCATTAACGCCATAGTTAACTCGCGATTAATCGCAATTAATCGCACATTTTTATCTATTCTAAATGTCTCTTGATTTCTTTTTGTCCCATTATTTTTTCTCATTTTAATGCTCTAAAATCAAAAGGGGATCGGCTTGCTTTGTGCAAATGTTTTTTATTGAAAACCTACTGTGTTCAATTTCACAATAAAATGCGGCGCAACCCATTGAAATGAATGGGTTTCGTAGTGCAGCGCCCGCATGCCGTGTCCTGTTGCAAAAGCATGTGAAAGAAAACTACAAAGTTTGCTAGAACAAAAAGACTGTTAATCGCGTGAAAAAAAAATTGACGCCGTTAAAATGGGTTTGCGTTAACGCCGTAAATAAAAAGTGTAAATCTGATCATTAAACAAAGCCAACTCAAGCAAAATAAAAACAAAGCAAAGTAAATGAATTGAAGCAAAACAAAACGGAATTTAAAAAATATCAAATCAAAAATGAACAGAAAATACAACAAATTATTGTAATTATACTTTATGATGTGCTGTTGTATTATGCCCTGGATGTACCTTGCTTCACATTTAGCAAAGGAGCCTTTGGAGTCTTTTCCACAATTTCCATAGGGATCACCTGCAGAGTTTACTCTTTCAAAACAGATTCCCGGGCAGGTTTCGCTCCTGGAAACAGAGAGAGAATGAAAATAAGACAGCATATGCCCACGGTCACAGATGGAAATACGACACTGTACAACTCTTCCATCTTGTTTGAACTTGTACACAAACCAAAAACAGATGAAAGGATAATATATGTCAGACTGTGGCCTGAATCCTTTTGGAAAGGAATATGAACAGACATATGGAATAAATAACAGCAATCAGTGTGATTTTTCATACAGTTTGAGTGCGCTGTATTAATGCGTGCAGGACTGAATGGGAAGTTCTGGCAAGACAATGGTTATATATAGAATTACAGTGTCAAAAATGTATGATTAATGAAACGTATATCTGCAGTCCACTACACATTTTAGGATTTAGGTCAACCAAATAAACCCAAGAACCCTGCAGCTATCCACATTAAATACACAGTGGTACCAACCTGGACCCCACAGAGTGATGCATTGCTGCTCATGAGTCTGACAGATGCCATTGTAGCAGTAACCATCCATATTGTGGCATGCATGCCCGTCGTGCAGGTACACATTGGCAGGGCAGTGGGGGTTGGTCCCGGTGCAGAACTCAGGTAAGTCACAGGAGTTACTGGACTCTCTACAGGGAGTCCCAGCTGGTTTTAACTGCACACACACAGAGGAGAAAGATATACTCAACTCCAATGCAGGCAATATGGGATAAACCAAAAGTCATGCAGAGACAAGCTTTACAGTACATAAATTACAAAATCTCAGGTTTTGCCATCACCCTTTGGTTAACATAACAATATATGATCACGCTCTTAGTCAGGCAAATGCTTTTAAGACATTCACGTGCGATAAGACACCAAAAGAGTATGTTACTACTTACAGTAACTGTGATTAATCACGTTTAATTTGTTAATATTTCTAATCGATTGACAGTACTAATATATATTGTGGCCACAAATTAAGAATTTGTTCTCCCAACTTATTAATTATTAATCCCTTGATTTATTAAACGTGGCCACGTTGTACAGTACTAATTAATTCCCTTTTTGATATTACAATGTGGCCATGATTTAGTAAAACGAGGAACGAATTTTTAATTAATTATTATGCACATGATTTAGTTAAGACAAGGGAACAAACATATTCAGTAAGTCGTGGGATCAAAATGGTAATTTGTCACTGCAATATAATTTTTTCCCCACATTATGTGCAGGGCTCTATGGAAGCTTGTTTCCACCACAGACTGAAAAATAAAAAAGGTAATTGCGACTTTTTATCTCACAATTCTGACTTTTTGTCTCACAATTGCGAGTTACATCTGGCAATTCTGACTTTATTTCTCAGAATTGCGAGATATGAAGTCAGAATTGCATGATATAAAGTCAGAATTCGAGATATAAAGTCACGATTCCGTGTTAAAAAAGTAAGAAATGCATGATATAAAGTCAGAATTGTGTCCTGATAACTCGCAATTCCGAGTTTATGTCACAATTCTGAGAAAGATGTCAGAATTTGACATATAAACTCGCAATGTGTTATAAAGTCAGAATTGCGAGATGTAAACTCGCAATTGTGAGAAAAAAAGTCAGAATTGTGATCTTTTTTTCTCAGAATGCGACTTTACAGTATATCACGCAATTCTGACTTTATATCTAGCAATTCTGATTTTATTACACGCAATTGCGACTTTATATCACACAATTCTGACTTTATATCTTGCAATTGCGACTTTATTTCTCACAATTCTGACTTCATATCTCGCAATTGTGACTATTAGTGACTAACTATTTATTTATTTATTTTTTATTCAGTGGTGGAAACAAGCTTCCATAGGGCTCTGTACTGAAGTAAACAGAAAAAGTTTACTTGTAAAAAAACAGGGTTGAGATTTGAATTGACATTTGCACTTCACGAGTTCACACTTACGTATAATTAGAGTGGATAAGATAAAATGCATATTTGTCAGTGCTGTCCAGGGGGGAGTGCTACGAGCTTCAAGTTTGGCCCAAACCCAGAGTACTCCACTTACATGGGGTAAGTGTTTAGGACTGGAAGTGTGCAGAAGGGGTGGTGGAGGGATGCTGCAAAACTATCGATGGAGTGAGGTGAGATTGCTGAGCCCATATATACACACCTCTTATCATTGATTGCCGAGTTCACTCCACTCGTGTTAATTAACTGAACCTGCTCCTCCCGAACTTTTTTAATAAAACATCATTTAATGAAGCGCTAGGTGGAAAACTTGTAGTTTGTTGTAAAGTCTGTGTGACCATGTAGCCCTCTTCTGGGGTCTGTCCCAGAGGGCCCTGGTCTGGCTTCTTTCCTCTGTAAGTAAGTGAGCTGAGCGCATTGATTTATGTGTCTGGAGGCCTGAGAGGAAACTTGAGTATCAATGTTTGGAGCACAAATGTCGGTTCAGTGTTGCACTTATTAATGAGGCAAGGAGAATATGATTTCCATGCCTTTATTTTACACACAGAGAAAAAAAAATTAATGAGCGGGAAAGAGGGATAGGAGAGATTTACAAAAGTACCTGGCAGTCTTCACAACACTGTCCATGGGCACAGACAGCATCTCCCTTGAGAGTGCAGGTTGTAGCATTACAGCAGGGGTTCAGACACTCCTAAAGGAAACAACGATGACAGTGGATTGAAATCGATGCGTCACTGTACGACAAACAAACAAACCAAACAAATAAAAAAAACTAATTAAAAGCTAATCATATCAAAACAAGCAAAGTAAACAAAACAAAATAAAGAACAAAACAAGCAACGTAAGAAAAAACTATAAACGAAACAAGCAAAATAAACAAAAACCTGGGAAAAGTAAACAGAAAAAGCAGAACAAACAAACAAACAAGTAAACAAAGGATGAAACAAAACAATAGGCTTTATGTTAGAAGCGTTATGTGACCAAACCGAAAAACGGGTCTCATCGACATCCGCTTGTCAAGAGAAAGTGTCAACGGCCGTAAGAACTGACTACGATATCTATGAATTTTTATGGTAATCAGCTAACCTACCTAGTTCACTTTGTTATTGGCGTTTTATTCCATTTAAATATCCAAACGATACTGTGAAGAAGAAAAAATATAAAACGTTTAAATATCAATATGCACATGTGAGAGACATTGGTTATGCTAATTTTTGCTCGCTCCTTTTACGTTATCTTGAGTAAAACCGCAAAAAAAATCATGAAGCACATACAAAAGACCAGAACCAGAAGCGGATGACACCTGTTTTACAGAATGCAGAAGTAAGTTGTGCATAAAGCTTATTAGGAAATTTTTTACCAGAGGTAATTTACATATTTAAGTCAGGCTGTTTAATTTTAGAAAGAAGGTGGATAGTTGTAGGTTGAAAACCAAAATTCACGATTATTTTTGGAGCAAGAAACCTTGACTAACATTATAAGTAGACTTCAGGGGAAAAATAAAACACAATAGCACAGGATATGACCCCTTTAATTTGACATTAGACAATGAGAGGTTACCCGAAAAACAATGGAAAGCAATGAAAAAAGACTCTGAACAGTCGACCCGTATGATCACAGCATTGGATATTAGTTCCAGGTGTGGGCTTCGTATTCTTGTAGGAAATTCCCTTCTGTCAACCAGTTCTTTGCATCCATGGTAACAAAAAAATGTTTGGAAACGTTACTGCAGGTTTGTGTATGCGAGTGCGTTGACATGTCTGGTTTAAATTCAGTGGTCCATGCATTGTTCTGATTTTGGAAAAAAAGTTATTGATTTTAAAAAAAAGTTAAAAAAAGTTATTGAAGATATTGTTTTCTCAATCTCTGAACTCTTGGTATCAGTGAACCATGTTCGTGTGTGTGTACGTGTGTAAGTGAGTGACATCATCACTGACCCAAGACTGGAAGTGATGGGAATGTCAGAGTCCAAGCACAATTGAAGGAAAGGGGACATTTTTCTTTGAAGAAAAAACGGTGAGGAAGAGAGAGGGGTCAATTTTGAAGACTGACAATCATTGTTGTTGTAGTAAAGTGGAAGAACTTTGTTGTCCTCTAAGAGTATCCAAGAGTAATCAAGCACTAACATTTTATTTCATACAAAAATGTCTTTCAAAAAATACTTTTTATTCCCTCTCTTTCCCTCTTTAGCAAGGTCCTGGTGTGGACTGGGTGAGGTGCTGAAGGGCTGGGTTGGGTTAGGTCAGTCCGCTGGCTGAAACGTCTCCTCAGAGGCACAAAAATCTCTTTCCAGACCTGTTGTTTTCTACTAAACTATCGCCAGCCAGTGTGAAATGATGGGGGGAAGGGCTTCTCTCATCCTTCTACCCAACACTCGAGACCTGCAGCTGGGCTTCCTCTCTGCTCTTTACCCACTTCCTCCCTCATTCCCCCGGTGAGATCACTGGAGCTCACGGGTGCCATTCTGAAACAAACTTTTCCCCACAACAAGATCCTAGACTTTAAGCTTCAGGCTAGACTTTTTCCCTTAGGTCTACACTGATATAATATGTCTCATGACATCTAAATTACATAGATCACTTTTGAAGGCTCTAGTTCCATTACTAAATGATATTTAGGGAACATTATAGCATTTATTTATAGTACAGTGGAGACAGACAGAAAGGGAGGAGAGAGATGGGACTGGATCAAGCTCTGCACAGATGACGCAGTCTGGACTCAAACCACGACCCCAAGCTTTTTTTTTTTCACAAACACATGTAATCATGTCTCAGAGAGGAACAACATTTATTTGACCACGTCAGGAATTGTGTCAATATCACGACGGGGCCCTATTTTAAAGATATGAAACGCAAGTATCAAGCGCAAAGCGCAAATATCTTTGTGGGCGGGTCTTGGGAGCTGTTGCTATTTTACCGACGGGATAAATTACTCTTGCGCCAGACGTAAGTGCTAAAAGGGGTTGGTCTGCAGTAATTTCATTATTCATAGGTGTGGTTTGGGCGTAACAGAAAACAAACCAAAGAGAGCGTCCCTTTAAGAGCATGATGAACGAGGTGCGCTTGTTCCATGGCGCAATACTATTATAACGGCGCATTTCCCAAGTGTGCTTCAGAAACGGTTCACAGCCGATGAGATCGATGTTCTCGTCAGGGCCATAAAAGAAAGAGAAGTGACACTGGGGATGCAACATGACATCAAGACTTTTGCGTAAACGTAAACGCCACTTTCAAGTCAAGTGGCGTGTTATCTATTCGCATTTTGAGCTATCCACGTGTATCTGCGCGTATGCGTGTGTATGCCTACACCGTTAAATGTCCGAGTGATTCCGCGTGTATGTACACGCCATTAAAGTGAACCCCAGTGACGGGTAGGTTTAGGGACGGGGTTGGGGTAGGTTATATTTACATTAATTTAACGTTAAGTCAATGGCGTTCATACACACTGAAAAGCGATTATGCGTGTTGATAGCACGCCAAAAATGGAAATACGAATTGGCGTGTCATTTCATGAGATCAGTCTGGGGGATTGGACAAACCCACCCAAATTAGCTTTGGTTAAACATGCATATAATAATTTGGGTAAACGTGTAAGCTTTATGCCTATTTTTCCCATCATCATGGACACAACAATGATTTCCCTGCATAAATGCATCTGTGTAAATGAGAGAATCATCTACAGTGTATGCGCGTTGTTTACACTCTGTATTATAGCCAAGCATGCGCGCTTAAAATAGCATCTGAATGTACGCGCAACACACGACTGACTTTTGACTAGGTTTTTTATGGTCAATGGCGTAACTGTTTTCTGGAACTGCAAAATAGCTCCAGGGATTGTTGCGGCGAAACGCGCCTCTTTTTTGCGCCGACCCGCCCAGGGAGCGAAAGTTAATTTCCTAATTTACCGACGTGCGTCTGTGGATGGAAAAGTCCGCTTACACGGGTGCACAATAGGAATGATACATGCGTCAGTGTACGAAGTCATTTGCGCCGGGTGCAAGATAGGGCCCGAAATGTTCAGAACAGTTAATTTCAAAGACACCCTGAGGTAACTGTAATACGATTAGCAACATGGCAGTCACTTTTGTACTTCTTTTTATGTGTTTAGTAATTATAATGCGTAGTGATATATGTATCCTATTTTATATTTCTAAATCACATTTTTTTCATAAATAATTAGAAATAAATGGATTGTGAAAACTGGCGTTTAAAAAAAAGCTGTAAAATAAACAAGAAATATTTTTATGTCTCAGATTCATTTGATAGTTAGCATGTTTTCCCACATACGAGAATGTGTTGTTTCTGAATGTGTCAATTCAGGCACAGGTTGTGATAACAACAAGAAGTCAGAGTGCATGACAGTCTTTGGCCTGTGAATATTAAACCGACCAAATCAAATCCCTAAATCCCCAAAGACTAGATATAGAACTAGTTCAGATGTGGTCTGCTTTGTTGTGATGCACAAAGGTCTTTGAAGTGTATGAGTCTTTCATACCTCCGGCTCTCCGCAGTCACACTCCTCTCCTTCCTCAATGTATCCGTTGCCGCATTTCTGTCCCCCGTAGAGCATTTTGACTTCAGGCATATTATACAAACACATGCCCACTCCCTTCTCCAGACTAGCCACCAGATCCTTCTTACTACACGTACTGAACACTGTGGGGAATGGGTACCTGTCCACAAAGAGAGATGCAAAAGGAAAAATAAAATGAAACATATTTTATATAGAATTTAATTAGCTTCTTAATTAGTTTAACCAACAAGACTTCCTTGGTCTTTAACTCTCCTCTGAAAAATCATGCTGGTCAATTAGCTTTCCCAAATTAGTTTTGCTGGTAAACAGCATGCACTGTAGGTGGAAGTGAAAAAAAATGAAATTGACATTTACAGCATTCCCTGTGTGACACTTCCCTTTTGATGTATTTTCATTGAAATATCTATATTCTTCTAATCAGTTACGGTCATTAAGGTTTTATGTTACATCTAATGTTGCTAAATTAAAGTTTATTTCGTTTTTTAATGTTGTGTGTCACCATGATGTTGTTTAGTATTTGTGTGAATGACACTGTGCACTTTCTATAGGATTTACCTTATCAGCTTATGAAAAAGCTGCTTGTGATGAGCTTTGATTCATCATGTGACTCTCATCACCACCTGTTTTTGGTGGTTGTGTATTAAAAAGGTACAAAACAGATATTAGTATATATACATACAATCCGTTAAAGGGATAGTTCACTCAAAACATCCCAGGTGAAAAAGACGTCCAATTAAGTGTATTAAAAATGCACTACATTATATTTGTATTGTACTAAAAACACATTTAAGTACATTTTAATACACTAAATTGTACGTCTTTTTCACTTGGGATTAAATTAATCACCCTCATGTTGTTCAAAACCTGTAAGAGTTATCTTCTTTGTGTTCAACAGAAGAAATAAACTCAGTAGAGGGTGGAACAACTTTTTGGATGAACTATCCCTTTAAGGAAATACGATTTTTCCCTGTAGATTAATTTAAATTTGTAAAACCTAAAATATTGCAACCATATTTCTTACCGTACATTTCTGGCAACCACAGCTGCCAGTTTTTAGGTCCACTGGTCCACCAGCACAACCCAGCCTGGACCAGAAAGTGATCCTAGTGTAAGCGAATGAGACTTTTCAGCAATAATTTGAAAAAGCTTTCTAGGCCAATATGTCTAGCCAAACCAGCCAGTAACGAGAGAAAGAGACCAAACAAACAGTAAAATGGTACACAATTTTAACGACCCAACCAAGCATATAAATGTGCAAGTATTCAAATTCCCAAAGTCATTAATGCCATTATTTCTAAAAGCACAAAAAAAGACAACAAAACAAAGCGAATTAGCATATGACCTTCCACTGTGGCATTCACGCCCGAGTCCTGTACGTGATTAGAACACTAAGCCAGCTGAGCATAAGCCCATATGGTACTTTTCACGTTAATTCAGCACTACCGATACATGATTTTAAACAAACCAGCCGCTGGGCCTGACCCCAGCCTGACCGCAGTCACTGTAGCGGCCATGGACACAAAGGCTGGGTTCTTTCAGTTGAAGCAGAGCAGCGGACGATCATATGAAAGCCTCGGTCTAGGGAGGCTGCCTCAGGCAAAGAACAGAGCGAGCTGAGATATCTGAGAGGAGAGCGAATGAAGCTCATTTATGTCTGGGCTCTGCTCACTGGAGAGTAATGCAGAAGATCCTTCATGGTCTGTTGCTAGTATCTTCAGTTCACTGACTCACCCCCAACAAACAAGCGGAACAACAAAGTGTGAATTTGCTATGGGCTCATAAATATGCGAAGCGCTAAATAAAGGGATGTCCTTGAATTTGTGTGTTTTCCGAAAAGTGAGAAGTGACTCGCTTTCCTGCAGATTAATAGTGTGCGTGCACATGCAGAAGGGATTAAAACATTAATAATCATAAGGGTTAATGGGTGTAACACTTCTTTGGTGAAAATTATATTAGATGGTTGCAGCGTGGCATCTAGCATATGGTTTTTTTTATAAACTAAAATTATACTAAATAAACAAATTATATTTTTAGAAGTTTATACCTGTAAATAAAAATAACTTGCGATAGGATTATGCAATATTTTAAATGTCATTAAACCGTATTCTGGACAAATGTGGGCAAAATAGTTTTGATTTATTTAAAAAATACTTCCTTGATCTGAGCAGTATAAGAGTTGGCTACTTTTCCTAAGTTTACCTCCTGAACACACACAATTTTTTGACTTAATTCTACAATGTTAAGTGGGTGAAAAAAAACCCTCCTTAATCTTGTATTTGGGTCAAAAATGGGCCCCCATAGAAATGAATGGGAAAAACTATAATTTAGAGCATTCTAAAATAAGTCAAAATAAGACAGCAAAGTCACTTCATCTTTAGGTTTTAGCTCTAAGAACTTATTGGAATGATATTTTAATGTAGTTAAAAAAATAAAACTACATAGTAATTAATTTACATAGAAATAATTTACATAGAAATTATGGTACTTTTTGAAGTAAATCAATTCAAAAATACCTCAAAATAAAAATAAACACCATAAATGGATAGACAAAACTTTATCGAAGACAGTGATATAACATTTATAATAAATAAAAATTAGGATCACACCTGAGTCCTCTGTGCCCACTTTTGTCCACAATTACAGGATTAAGGGCTATCAGAGTGAATACGGTTTGATGGCTACAAAATATATATTTTTGTGCAAATATTTAAAAGAATGGTCATGGTGTTAAATATATGTAATGTAAGCAAATTTGAGACACTGACCATGTTAAATTCTCAGTAAAGATTATTATTGTCCTTACTGCTGAAAACACATCATTAAAATCATGCTAGATAACATGATAAAAGATTACAACTATATATATGCACCCTGTCCAACTTTTCACTCAAATCATTAATCAGATTATGTGATTTGTAATGACTAGCCTTCTAACCAGGTATGCAAGAATTAGTTTGGCCTCCGAAAACACTGCGTGGGCAAATTGTAAAGTATCCAGTATTGTGCTTTTAGTAGGAAAAAGAATTGAGCAAATAACAACTAACTAATCAATTGAGCGGCGCTTAAAGACCTGGATTTGCATGCTGGAACCAGAGTGGTTTAATGCTGGTTTGGTACCAGTAAAACGTAACCAGATAAAACAAATAAAGCATGGTCCTGAAGATGAAGTTGGTTGGCCAAGGATTTCTAGCTGGTTAAGCAGCCTTATAGCAACTCCAACACACATCCAAAGCATAAAATGCTGCAAAAAGTACTTATACTGTTATATTCAGCAGAGCGGCTACTCATCCCTACCAAGCTGTTTCAGCGATGAATAATATTTCCCAGCTAACACAACAATAGAATCATCCACATCAAAAATGGTTTGAAAACAGACGTGTGCAGCCACACGCATGTCACATCAATCTCACTTCCGTGCACCTTTGACGAGCTTTTAACACCTCTGTTTTACCCGCCCGTCATCTGTCCACCGGGACAGATCGTTTCCCAGCCACCCGTACTCCATCAAAGACAACCTCAGTGCTCACCTTTCAGCGAGCAAACAGGAACACAGGCCTGAATCAAACATCCATGACTCAGACAAGAAGCGATTCTGTCATCAGTGCCAGTAAAGCAAAATAAACTCAGCGCATGAAAGAGAGGAAATGGGAGGAACGGATGGAGGGAGGTGTGGGAAGAGAAATGTTTGGCAGAAACATCTGCGCTCCCTGGGGGTAAGTGACGCTTTTGGGGGTTTTGCGGTTGGAGCCAAGCGCATGGAGGTAGGGCGGATGACCGGACTCCTGCAAGGGGTTTTTGGGTCTGTCCTCATCCTTTACCCTGTGTCCTCAATGCACCCTGTCCAATAACACAACACCCTGGACTAAAATGTATTTCTCAGTGGTGATTTCATAGTTCCAGTATCTCAGATGATTTTTTATTTAACTTTATCTCAAATGTTTCTTTTAAAATTCCTTTAAAGACACAAAAGAGACAACTGATGACATTAAAAGATTGGGGATGGCATGGCTAACGTGATGAAATGTTTGAATTCGTCATTAAACCTCTGACTTTTGAAATGTTCAGACTTCTGATGCTTTGGTATCGTGGCAAATCTGATTGATTGTTTAATAAGGTGAAGAAAATCTGCAGGAGAATAATTCCTTCCTTCCTTACTTCAATATACGATAAGAGTATAATCTGCAGGGGAATTAATACATGATATTCATTAATAACAAAAAAATAGATAAGAAAGAGAATAAATAATATACCTTATTTATTTATGTATTTTCCTGTAGACTTAGAGACAATCTGCAGGAAAATAAATAAATGTCATTCACTCATTCTTCATTCTCCTGCAGTTTTTCTCCATCTTATAGACCTTATGCACCAGAGAAACGTGGGTGCCGTCATCTTTAGAATATTGTCTTTAAACTTCCAGTTTCCCGGTCGCTCTGTATATTTCTATGACATCGCTGTCGAGGAGTAATTAGCTGGTGAAGCGGATTTACTTATTGTAGAGTTAACAAAAGTTATCATGAGCATTGTAATGTTTATAAGCATTGTAAAGCAGATGTCTTAACAAATGTCGACCGGGAAATTTTTTACGAGCAGTTCATTCATAACTATGCAAGATCGCTGTCAAAATACAGACCGGAAGTCAAAAGACAACGAGCGCAGCACTGAAAGGGGCGGGCTACATAAGGTCTATATTTTGTTGAATTATTATTAATTAATCACATGACTTTCAAAGAGTCTTTAGAAACCAGAATTAAAGACGAAAACACTAATAATATCATAATATCTTTTGATGAATGTCTTAAAAATGACTGTGTTTAGCAGTTTGAAAACCTCTGGTCAAGTACAAGCAATCAAGATATTGAAGTGACCCTATTATGCTTTTTTTAATATTAAAATGAAAGTGTTTTTGACCTTGGATGCATGTAAATCTGTTGTAGAGTCTCAAAACAAAATCAGGAACCTTTAAAATAGCACAACTGGGGCTCTTTCAGAGATCTCATTTTGACTTTAGTCACCAAAGACAGGCAAACACATTATAATTCAGCCACAAAAGATACTCTACTTCAGCATGTTCTCAAACAGACAAATCAATACCATCAGCTTAGTGACAATAAAACAGAAACAAGCTATTTAACCCCAAAACACTGATTTGCAACAAGCCTGGTCTTCTGCAAATCTCACAGATGCCAGCAGCGTGGCAGTAAGCTGGGGCACAATCAGAGCACATGTGAGTTTTAATGCCGTCTTTAAAGGGATTACAGTTGAAAGAGACCAATCAGTGGGGGCGTCTGGAAGTAAAAGTCATGACATTTGCAAATGGAAGCGACACATGCTGTATCTTAAACATTTTAAGAAAAAGCTAATGATCCAAAAATGACATTTAAGCGGAGCTGTAGTTTGTGCAATGAGCCGTTTGCAGGAGCGAGGGCTGGAATAGTAATGTGACAGCGGAAAGGACTTTGGTTTAAGAAGGGATTGGCACTGGAGATGGAGAGCTTTGAATGGCGGTGGGTAAGCGGGCAGAGTTTGGCATCAGGTCAAGTGGGTTAAGCTGACTCGGCGTGGTGAAGAATTGTGCAAGCAAAAGCCAGATTGGTTTGTATTGCCTGGCACCCAGACATGGTTTGAGGCACATTTGAGCATGAGTGCGAGATTTTGTGTGTCAGTCCACTCTCAAAAGTGCTGCAGGATTAGACAGACCACAGATATTGCCAAGCATAAAAACACATGCAGATATTGCCAAGCATAAAAACACATGCAAACACACGTAGCCTACATATTTACAGAGTTAAGTGTGCGAGCGCACTTCAACCTTTACAACTGATTGCCAAACCATTTGCTCTGTTCCCTGCATCTGTGCAACCCCTAAAGCCCTCCTTATAGGTTCAAATTTGAGCAAACAACAAATCCTTACTGCTTGAACTTCGATTTACTTCTTTACCCAGTAAATCACAGCAGCAGCACGCACAAAAATCCACAGAAAACTCCTGCAGTCTACCCTGTCAAAGCCTATTTTTCCAACTCAAAGATC
The DNA here is from genome assembly GCA_030378365.1 of Hybognathus amarus. NCBI lineage: Eukaryota > Metazoa > Chordata > Actinopteri > Cypriniformes > Leuciscidae > Hybognathus > Hybognathus amarus. The sequence continues at coordinate 175,268 of JAQIUQ010001281.1, read as the reverse complement.
TGCATGCATCTGAAAGTTTAACTGCGATCATTAAGCATCTGCTTTATAATTCCTGCTAAGTGAAACCACATCTTTTCCAAGACGATTGAGCACAACAATGAACCCAGATGCTGATTACGATGTAAATTATTCTGAAATTACACGCCTGCTGTCCTCTCCAAAACGAGCATGCTTAAACATTTTGATATATTTGTGAAACAAAGCAATGTTGAAGTGTTTGCAGAAAACCAATAACTCTAATCATCTCACTTGTGCTTGTTGGCACCCCTGATCTGAGACCAGTGCACCTGCTATGTTTAGAGATCTTTAAATTTCCAGGCAGGAGTTAGATAAGTGGGTTAAAAAAGTTAATAAAACAATTAAATGAAAAGCAAAATTTGCTCGCTTTCGGGTTGAGCTTTCCCCGACTGTGCAACTGGTTGCCAGGTTGAGATGTCATACAGGTTGAAATTGTATATGGTGTGTGGATTGTGTGAATATAATGCATTAATACAAGATCTGGCAACTGGTCAACATTAGACAAATATATATTGGTCCGATTATTCGGGAGTTTGTGCCATGCAAATTACGGGAGTTTCCCGGGAGAAATAACAAACCCGGGAGGGGTCCGGCAGATAGGGCTTAAAAAAAACAACGCATTCTCATCTAACTTATGCTTTTGATCATGCGTCTAAATATCCAATGCACATGGCACCCTTTAGCGTCAGTTAGATGATGCTTCCGTTATCGGTAGGTTTGGGTGTGGGATAGGGTTAGGGTTAGACCACTAGGGGGTGCCTTCTGGCCCATATATATCAGCGTCTTATATTGACGCTTAAAGGGTCAATATAATGGTACATGCACTTTTACAAGTTGATTGTACTGCAATGTGTGTTGTCAGTGCCTGTCCTCAGAGACTCGCGCTGTCATTCTCTGTCCAAAACCTTCAAGTGTTGTCAAGGCAACACTCCACGTGATTCACGCCTGGTTCACGTCCGCAGAACACAGGGGCGGGGTTTATTATTTAAAGGGAAATGCACTGAAATGGCTTGCTGAAAACAAGAGCTGATTTTGACCAGGTAAAATGGTGTTTTCTTAAAATACTAATGAGAATTTTTAAAAAAGTATACTCAAAGTTTTCATTTAGACCCTAAACATTCATATTAACTTGTACAAAATGGCATTATATGACCCCTTTAAGGGTGCCATGTGGTTCGGATGTTGACGCATGGTCAAAAGCGTCAGTTAGATGACGCCTTGGGATGAGAACAGGCTGAAAAAACAGGAGAAACCCAGGAAAAACAGAAGTGTTGACAGGTATGTTTTGAGGATCCCAACACACAACATACTGGTGACCAATTTAAAATATCGAACCTGGCTTTGTACTTAAAGTGCATCTAGGCACGAGACCGGTCTCTGAGACCGATTTCTGCTTTCTCTGACTTGTCTCAGACTCGTTTCTTCAAATACCCGGGCTTGACTCTGACTCGGACCACAGTGGGAGGAGAAGGACTCGTAATGTTCAGACCGAGTCCTTGAGATTTTTTTCAGCGCATTTTTTTATGTTTCATATAAAAAAATAAAACACACAACACATAACAACAATAATAATAAAATGCAATGTTGACGGGCATTATTTGAAAATGACATCCCATGGTGCAATGCAAAGATACTGACATCAGAGCCATCAGTGTCTTCAGTTGGTGCCTGGTGTGAGTGGCGGCAAGATGAGCAACGAGTCTGCCATCATCAAATTTGCCTTTCGGAACCACAAACCATTGGTGACCTGAACCTGCATTGTATGGCTGACAGACAAGAACGGTTTGACCTAAAAATATCTTCTTGGACATCTCTGAATGCCCTTGAGGTAAGCTAAAACATATACCAAAAATTTATTTCAAAGTGAACTATCCCTTTAAGATGACTGCTCTAAACAGTTCTCATTATAGCTTAGTCTGTAGGCCTAACTGTTGATTATTAACTGGGGTGATAATAAATCGAGAATTTCAAAACTGATATGATCGGACAAAATCTTCAGACTTCTGACTCTAACCCTTCAAAGACTCGAACCTTGACTTGGACTTCAACTGTATTTGAAAACTCAATGGACTCGGTCTCAAGCTCGGACTTGACCCTTCAAAGACTCGGCCTTGACTCGGACTCTGACTGTATTTGAAAACCAATGGACTCGGTCTCGACTCTCGGACTTGACCCTTCAAAGACTCGGCCTTGACTCGGACTCTACTGTATTTGAAAACCAATGGACTCAGTCTCTAACTTCGGACTCAACCCTTCAAAGACTCAGTCTTGACTCTGGGCTCAGCATAGGCGGTCATGTCCCCATCACTAGTTCACACACACAGCAACACACCTGATGAGTATTATTTCAGCTGAGCTTGCGTGTTACTAAGTTATTCCCCAAGCGTTCCTCTGGTCACTGTTAGCATAAATCTTTCAACAGTAAGTCACATAATGTTCAAATTTCACTTTGGGAGATATCAGAACAGCTTAATTCTCAGTCAAACCATGAGGACATCTGATATCAAAATACACACACACATACAAGACAATTTGTTAAAGAAAACACAAGTTGGAAAAACCTACATTTTTGCAAATCTCAAAAAAACTTACCTACTTTGTGTGTTCACAATTACTACAGTTTCCTGATGAAATGAACACTATGGAAGTAAAATACCAACTTCTAATACTCCTGTTCACATTTAAAATTTCAGATTTAAAAACTGTTGCTGACATGGAAATAAGTTATGAAAACAAAACACACCATAGTGCATGATTTGTAAACTAAAACCGTACAATTTGTAACATCCGCATCACATAATTAGCTTCATATGCATGTATTTCTGATGCAGTAAAGTTGTTCACTTGCGGAGGTCTCGGTTACAATCATGATAAATTAGCTCAAAGACTAGAAGCAAGCTAAAATGGCATTGCTTCAGCAAATGCTTTTTTCTCTCACATTTACCTTTGTTAACATCAGTGACACCACAGGCAAGTTTTTCAAATTAGCCTGCGTTGAGTTCCATTACTTAAAAAAAAAAACGGTGGTCAACTGAATTAACCTGCCCACACTGTTTCTAAGTAGTAAGCTGCAATTCAAAGTCATTTGTATCTAGACTTTTTCGAAACCCCATTCTGAGTTTGACCTATTAGAGCTGTTATGTTATCAGCGATAGGTGGGGAATGAGGAAATTAATGTCTGTTTCAATCAGCCTCCTCCGGCGACTCAAACTGATTTGAAGTCGGGCTCTATTGTGCTGCCTGTCATTTAGAAGATAACACCGCCGTTTGGGATTCGATGTGCGGCCACCACAATAAAAGGCGAAAGCGTTACCCATTAACCGATAGCATCTTTCCAAAAGGCCATCTGACATGCTTGATATTATGGCTAAACGTTATTCCCTCATTTGCTCTGTGGTGAAGATACAGGGCGAGATTGTGTGAGGTAAGCACTGTCTTGTGAAACCCCAATGTTTAACACCCTGCTGATAGCTTCATACCTCAAGCTAAGATATACGCTGTGTTTGTTCTTTGGTGCCTTTGTAGAGTAAGTTAGTCCACCTTGATAACGTCCCTGACAGTAATTTCCAGTTCCTGTCTACTGAATGGAGAAACACAATAACAAAAGTTTTACTTCATAGGAATTTATGCATGGAAATTATAGGCAAAGAAGGAGATTAGCTCTTTAAACTAAAACTTGACTTCCTTTTCTTATAGCCGCCATACCATTCAGCATTGCAATTTCCTCTATTCATTTTCAAACTAGTGCCTTATTTCTTCCTTATACTGTTGTTTGGCACGCATGCTGGCTATTGTATTTGGCTGAAAAACATTAAGAAGCCGACAATAACGTCCTGTTTCATGCTTCAGCATGATTTGAAGCAGATCTACGGTAAGTTCTGTAATTTCTATTTTTGTCCCTCCATCTTTCTTTGTTTTGTCTGATTTGTCCTGTCTGTCAGACCGTCTTATTCAGTCTCATTTGCAATTGTTTTTCTGCTGAGTTTCCAGCTCTGAATCTCCCAGTACTGTATGTTATTGTTCGTTCAACGCTGCAGCTAGGACGCTGGGGTTGAGAGCTCACAAAAGCTGTCAAAGAGAGAGATCGCTGCATGCATGATCATGAATTTCTCATGTTTGAACTTTAAAATAGATCATTGCAGAGTAACAGTGACAAATCTAGCAATAGCAAGAAAAGGGTTTTGAGGAACTGAATAAATCAGAGCAAGAATGTGTGCTTTTAAGGCCAACTTACAGAAGGTTTATTTAAACAGTATTGAGACAAAGGATCAAACACATGAAATACTTTTTTCATTATTATACTGAAACCTTTTTGAAATAGTGTTTATATCTTAAAATTAACTCATCCTTAAAAAAGACCTTTAAGCATATTTAGATTTTTTGTTTCCACGTAATATAGCTTAAATTAAGTTAAAGGTTCATTTGTTTTTAACATTTCTTAATATTTTACACGTTGCTAAACTACTATATTAAAGGGATAGTTCACCCAAAAATTAAAATTCTTTCATCATTTACTCATTTCACAAAAATACATACTATGGTAGTCAATGGAAATGAGATCTGTTTGATTAAAACATTCTTCCAAATATCTTCCTTTGTGTTCAGCAGAACAAATAAACACATAGAGGTTTGGAACAACTTGAGGGTGAGTATTTGATGAAAGAATTTTCATTTTTGGGTGAATTAAGTATTATTAGTAAACTGGTACAGCGAGCTCTCATCCCAATTCGTCATATAAATGACGTTTTGGGACGTCTTTTGACCATTCGTCAATATACGACTTTTAGGGCCCCCTTTAAACGTCGGTAAATGACGTTATGGGATCCTAACTCTACCCCAGACCTAAACCTAACCCTAAACCCAACTCGTCACCTAACTGACGTTACAGGTAAAGCGTCAGTTGTATGACGATCCGGGATTGTCATCTACCGACGTTTAAGGGGGCCCTAAAAGTTCGGATCTTGACGAATGGTCAAAAGACGTCCAAAACGTCAGTTATATGACGAATTGGAATTAGACTGTTTTAACTAGTAAGTATTCCTTAAGTAAAGGAAATATACATTTATGCATTTAGCATAAATTCAGTGAGAATTAGTTTTAAAACAAGAAAAAAATTACTTTGCCAATGAGATCAAAAATATAAAACTAATTAATCAATATATACTGGTCAGAAAATGTGACGTCAGTTAAAAATAAATGTCTTATGCTTACTTAAGGCTGGATTTATTGATCCAAAATACAGTAAAACAGTAATATTGTGAAATATTTATAATTTAAAATAACTGTTTTATATTTTAAAAATGTAATGTATTCCTGTGATGGCAAAGGAGCCATTACTTTCAGTTTTCGAGTGTCACATGATCCTTCAGAAACCTAATATAATGATTTAATGGGAAAAAATTGTATTATTATAAATGTTGAAAATTGTTGTGCTGCTTTTTTTGTGGGAACGTTGATAAAAAAAAATCAGAATTCTTTGATGAATAGAAAGTTCAAAAGAACCGCATTTATTTGAATTATAAGTCTTTTAAACATTGTAAATATATTTCCTTTTGATCAGAAATAAGAGTCTAATCTTTCAAATTTCAACATGTTTAGCAGTTCTTATTCCAAAAGTAAACTAATCTAGTTCGTTAGTAAATATGAAGATGTTCAGATGCAAAAGCCTCTAAATGCCATTTGAAATTTTCTTCTAAAATGACCATTTTTATCAAGCTTGTATATTTAAGTTCAGTAATTTCACTAAATGACAATTAATAGGTAATCTTCATTGCCATTTAAATGAAATTACTGAACTTAAATATACAAGCTTGATAAAAATTGTCATTTTAGAAGAAAGTTTCAAATGGCACTTAGAGGCTTTTGCATCTGAACTCTTTCATATATACATTAAAAAATCCTTAATAAGACAAAAGACAAAAACATCAAGAAAATAGATTTTTTTTTTTGTCTATGCATGTGTGTTTGTGTCATTGAGACCGCTTGTGTCCGTGAGTTTTGGCCTTTAGGGTTGAATAAACTAAGGAAGCCTGTGTTTTCTCCATGGGAAGTAAAAAATCAGGCCAGCATTTTCCTGACTCTGCAATAGTACACAGCTTCTCTGATGCAACAAATTCATGAAAACTGCCAAAAAACAATACCAGTCCAAGCTGTTGAGGCACTAGTACAGCAGTCTTTTTAAAATGCCTATTTAATTGTTGTTTTTATTTGGTGTGTGTATGTCTTGTGTCTATATTGGGCCACGACTTTTAATAAAGTTGAATTGAAATGGAATTGAAAAACAAAACAAATGCTTTGACTTACATGAACCCTACATGAACCTATAAAAAGTGGACGCTAAACTCTAAACCGTGACCTCAAAACCCCGAATGACGCTGCACTGAATGATGTGTGAGGGGTTATTTTGAAAGGTGGCGACAAGCTTTGGCACTCTAACGTTCTTTTAAAAGCACCTTCTTTTAACAGAAGCGCCACGTCTTTTTAAGTATTCATCCATTGCCCTGCTGAAGAATTTGGACCTATGAATATTTAAAGTAAAAAAGTAAAAATGATGTCAACCTCTCCTCGGCACCTGCAGCTAAAATAGACGACAAAAACCACCTCTTGTGAATCCCCCTCCCCTGAGGTAGCTTTAAAAAGCCCAGCGATGTTTCTTCACAGTATGCTGTCTTGTTGTCATATGAACACATAATGGGAGAATAGGGTTGTGCTGTTTGTTATTGCCGTAATCCAGGGTTGAGCAGCGGTCCAACAAAAGTATCCCCACTATGAGATAAGACATGCACAGCAGAGAGATTGAAAACCGGTCACAGCTGAGAGTGGGCAGATGATTACTGCAGTGACTGACATGCAACATTTCAGAAAAAGCAAACTGCAGCTTAGTTTCGACCGAAGGCTGAAAAAAGCTAGGCATGAGTGCCACAAGTTTGATCCTGGGATATTTCAAAAACACTAGGGGCCCTATCTTGCACCCGGCGCAAATGACTTTATACACAAACGCAATTATCATTCCCATTTTGCACGCGCGCAAATCGGTCTATTCCTTCCACAGATGCACGTCGGTAAACTAGGTAATGAACTTGCGCTCCCTGGGCGGGTCGGCGCATAAAAGGAGGCGTGTTTCGGCGCAAACATTCCCTGGTGCTATTTTACACTTCCAGAAAACAATTGCGCCACTGACCAGAAAAAACTGTTCTTAAGTCAGTGGCACGTTGCGTGTTGTTCTTAATGCTATTTTAAGCATGCATGCTTGGCCATAATGTAGCGGGTGCACAACGCGCATCCACTTTGATTCTCTCATCAACACAGATGCAGCAGTTTTTGTTTTTGCAAATCATACATTATAACAAGGAAAAATATGAACACATGAGGAAAATAAACTATTGGGCACATTTGCCCAATAGTGGCAAGTAACATATGTATATAATGTTTAACCGACGCTGATGTGGGAGGATTTCTCCCATCCTTATTCAACGTCACATCTCTGTCTTTCACTGCCCTGACAAGAGCGTCAGTCTCCTCGGGTGTGAACCGCTCCCTGGCGCACGCCTGGTAAACCCGCCCTTATAATAAGAATCGTCATGCAACATGCGCACCTGCTCTTAAAGGATATGTTGGATGGCGCTCTGATTGGGTTATTTCACGTTACGCCCAAACCACACCTATGAATAATCAAGCTACTTCAGACCAACCCCTTTAGATTTGCACCAGGCACAAGAGGCATTTATCCCGCCGGGAAAATGAGCAACAGCGCCGGGATCCGCCCACAAAGTTACTTGCGCTTTGACACTTGCGTTTCAATAGGGCCCCATAAGTTAGTGTGTCTCACACACCAAGAACATTGCATTTTAAGACTGAAAAAGAATAAAAAATAGAATAATGATTGTGTATTTTAAACAGAATTATGAGGTACTATTCACATCTAACAAAAAATGTCCTTAGTTTTAAAATAGCGACAGTAGAAACATTTGTATGTAAAACAAATACTGTTTCTATTCATCAAAGAATCCTGAAAAATGTATCATGGTTTCTGTTCGCTAACTGTGTTCAACATTGATAATAACAAGACATGTTTCTTGAGCATTACATCAGCATATCAGAATGATTTCTGAAGGATCATGTGACACTAAAGACTGGAGTAAATTCAGCTTTGCCATCACAGTAAGAAATTACATTTTAAAGATATAATTAAATCAAAAACAGATACTCTAAATTGTAATTATGTTTTTAATACCGCAATTTTTTGAACGGTAGTGTACATAGTGTAACAATCGCATACGAGTGGAGAATGAACCAGTTTAATTATACCAAAAGGTTTTACTGGTTAGCGTGGTCCCCTTGCTGTTAGATGTGAGACATATTAAATAGCGTATTGTTGTTCTGTATAGTAAAATTAAATTAAATATTTCATTACAGTGAAAAAGGTGTGCTGACTCCTAAAAAAAGTGTGAAAAGAACTTTAATGTCACATCTTACTCATTGCCATCAGCAAATCAGTGTTGTCCTGCTGTCATTGCAATTGCCCTGCCATTCCAAATTGATAAGTCACATGACTTTTATGTCTCAAGTGATTGGCTCGAAACAACCTGGCCACAGAACTGAGCACCCAAGGATGGCAGATTTCACATTCTGTCCATTCCAGTACTCCAATACTGCATCTAAAGACTCCATCCCAACTGACTCTCTGGTTCATCGTCTGATAAGGCAAACTGCTGTAAATGTAAGGAGAAACATTTCCCATTATGTGCCAGCCTCACCTTATCAACCTCGTGTTTACCCATGTTCGAGACCAGTCACATGCTGAAAACCATTACCGGCAAGCGTGTTATCACGAGAAGCCAGACGACGACTGAATGTCTGAAATCCAAATTTCAGAGTGGATAAAGCTCAGCCTTCCACCTACAGTATCTACAAGTTTTTGAGTTTCAATCCGAGACGAGCCTCACATCGGTGAATGATGTATGGGTATTTAGCGCAAATTCATCACTGAGACACAGCTAATTAACCCCTGGTCAATAAGATGCAGGTAAACGGCTGATTATTCTCTTGTGTACATGAATGATGAGAGCTTGATTTGCCCGTACCCCAGATAATGGGGCTCTTTGGAGACTAATTGAGCTGTAGAGTGATGCGTCTGCAGTGCATTTGTACATCACATCCAGACAGGTTACTCCACTCAGGAGATTTTTAAAGGATTTGTTAGATCTTGATCTGTTCAAACATACCTCACAGTGGTTTGTCAAGTGGCAAAACCTGGTTGGGATAACTCTGTAATCAACATGTTTCTTAAGCACATACTCACCCTGTAGAGGGGGTCATGATGCACCCGCCACGATCTACAGTCATCCTACAGCCGCATCCTCGCTCTGGTGTGTCGTGGTTCATTCCAAAGTTATGGCCCAACTCATGGGCCAAAGTCACAGCAGCTCCCAGAGGATTGTCCGAATGATCCTATAGGAAACAACACAATATATACATAACATATCTCAAAAAGGTTTGTGCTGTTTGTATCTGTGTATTGTCTTGATGTATATTGCTTTGTACATTGTAAACCTAAGGCCGTGTGTCCCCAAGGTGAAAAAAATGTCCAATTAAGTGTATTAAAAATGCATTACATTATATTTGTATTGTACTAAAAAACATATTTAAGTACATTTTTAATACACTTAATTGGATGTCTTTTTCACCTGGCAAGCGTTTTTAGCTAGCTGAAAACGGCAGACGCTCTGCTGAAGACGCCGTGCTTTGGGCGCTTGAGAGCGTTTTGTCAGCGCAGCGTTTTTTGCGTTGAGACGTTTCCGTCGCTATGATACAGAATATTCGCAGCAGAGTTTACTTGTAACTGATTTCGCAGATAATTTGTTTAATATTAAAAATTTATTTTTCATCCATTTTGTTAGGTTAGCTCTGCTGGTTGATGTCATTGTACAGAAAGAATGTTGAGACAGTTGGTCAGTGTGGTTTAGTCCCGCCCCTCCTCCACTGTGATTGGACGGCTGGGTAAAAAGTGACCGTGATGAGCACTGCGTTTCATCCAAAGTTGAACATTTTTCAACTCTCTGCGAACAGTAGAAAACGCTGGGCGCTCGGCGCTTCAGCGTGAAACTAACGCTTAGCGCCCGGTCACGCTCATGGCGTTTAAAAAACGTGCCGCTCCCATTGAAACAATTGAAAACATACGCCAGTCGCGCGGGAAACGTTTTGGTGGACGCACGGCCTAATTTTCAAGAAATTTCACAAGCAACAAAGGTTCATTGGCTATTATCAATAGCGTTGGGTCTGTTGGGTCAATGGGGCAAATTCGCTTAGATTCGCATGGATTTTGCTCATATAGAGCATGGGCAAACGAGGGATGGTATTGGAGCCATGTCTAGGGACCAGAATTTCAGGACAACACGGACCACCCTGAGAGACCACTCGGAACATCTTAGCAACTGCATGGCGGCACTCACTTTTTTTGCAAAAATGAAAAACAGGCTGTCAGATCAGCACTTTTATTAATTACAAATGTGCTAGAAAAATGAACAACGCCAAAGTTCAAAGTTTACTCAATGCTTACTGGTATACCACAATAATAACGTTTAAATAATCTTCATGTCAGGGCTTTCTTCATACAAGAGTCAAGACTGAAAAAAAAACTTGTAATAGCTGATTAATAATGTATGACACGTGGAAGGAGCAGCAGACAGCTGTTATTAAATGTCTTGAAGGGCTGTAGATGCTCCCGTGAATTTTTATCATTTCTCTTTTAAACTCACTCTTTTAAAAACTCTTTCAACCTTGCCATAAAACACACATATAAGCATCACTGCTCTTATTCTCCTTCCTCTGTTCTTCTGCTCTCCTCATCATCTGTTCACAGAGAACAAAGCAGAGCTTCAGCGCTATCCATTTCAGCTGAGGTGAAGAAAACCTCCCTGCTGCCTCACGAACGTGACCTGGTTACCAGCGAACCACCTCTTATAACCCAGAAACAGATTTTTCCCTCTTAGATTAGCTGCCATTTTTTCACACAACTTTACCCTGACTGCCTTTTTTTCCATTTCACTGTACATCAAAATGCCATTTCCAGCCTTGATTACAGGGCAAGGGACATGACAGGCTCATCTTAACTTTCAATGCCAACGGGTGATATTTCTTTGCCTCATTTCATTTATTCAAGATCTATAGGGTGCCACTGATTAGCCGTATTTTTTGAGTATGATTGACTCGCCCCTCTCTGAGCATAATCGCAGACTAATACAGCGGTTAATGCCTTGGGAAATCCAGACTGAACTATTCCAAGAAGCCACTACCAAGCTGCCACATTGAGAACATGGTGTCTTTTTAGTGGTAACAGCCATATTTAAGTGCTCTTCTGCTTCTGTGAAGTTAGTCCCAGATTTTGTAGGGTATCTCCTATCAAAGATATTCCCAACTTTTGGATTCCTAAAAGAAGGGCCCATCATGAAAGAAGGGCCCATTATGGTTTGTCCAAAGGTCATATTGTTTCACTCAAATCTCCTTAGACAATTTGTTAGTTAACACACAGGATTTTGAAGACCTTTAAGCTGAGCAGTCTAATAACATGGTACAAGATGGTTTAATTCACTGCAGGATTCCTTTTTAGTCTCTATTTGCCATATGTTAGTCAGTGCATGGGGAGACGCACATATGAAAACAAGACTTTGAAACCATTGAAGCCAATACAGAAATACACCAGTCAGTGTACAGTGTGTCTTTTCCTAAATCAAACCTCTTTTCTTCTTTGTCTCTCTCATTCTCTTTCTCTCTTTAATGGATATGTTGATTTTATGAAGTTACTTGAAGGAATACTCTTCCAAAAAATTAAAATTATGTCATCATTTACACACCCTCATGCCACAGAACACACAAACAGAGCAATTTGGCAGAATGTTCATGCAGCTGTTTTTCATACAAATGAAGTAAAAGTAATACATGAACAGAAACCAGAACTACAGAAATAGTCTATTTGTTCTACAGTATATGATGGTGCTTTATATACAGCCCCTGGTGACCCTTTCAATTCCATTGTATGGAAAGGAACAAGATGATCTATTTATTTATTTATTTGGCAGAAGAACAATGAAGGGTGAGTAATTGATGACATCATTTTCCTCTTTGGTTGAACTGTCCCTTTAAGAACTTAATGGAAATCATTTATCATTCAGCACTAAAATAGTTTGTAACTCAGACCTATGGCTAATGACTTCATCTCTGCGAGGCCCTATTTAAGAGAGACTGTTTGTTATAGTGGCATGGATGATAGATCTAGACTAATAAAAATGTAAATGTGTGTTATTTAGTCATACAGCAGCAAAGCAGCAAGTAAAGGCTGCATGGGTAGTATGCATTGACTGACAGAGAGCCTCTGGGTGGTTAAGAGAAAGTAAACTAAACTTGCATGACCTTATAGAGCTGAAATGCATATGGATTAATTCGACTAATTTTCACACTTAAAGGTACAATGTGCTAAAATATCATCCTCTACAAGAACATAAACAGCCTCTCTGCAGTTGCATTGCACCGTACAGTACACCGTACTTACAATTTTTTAAAAGGTTTTTGAAATAAGTCTCTTGCTCATCATGACTGCATTTATTTGATTCAAAAATACAGTAAAAACAGTAATATTGCAAAATATTATTACAAATTAAATTAAAATAACTGTTTTTTGTTTGAAAATATTTTGTAATGTATTTTATTCCTTTGATGAGAAAGCTGTTATTAAAGAATTTAATACATGTAAATTTATTTTGTTTTCAACATTGATGATATTAACAAATGTTTAAAATTTTTTTGAGGGATCATGTGACATTAGACTGGAGTAATGATGCTGAAAATTCAGCTTTGCATTACAGGAATAAATTACATTTTAAAATATATTCACATAGAAAACAGTTCTTTTAAATTGTAATAAATAATATTTCAAAATATTACTGTTCTACTTTATTTTTGGTGAAATAAAAGCAATCTTGGTAAGCATAAGAAACTTCTTTCAAAAAATAAAAAATATATATATATATATATATATATATATAAATATAATTTTTTATTTTTTATACTGATGTATTTCTATATATAAAATGTAATGTTTCCAAACTTTTGATAGGTACTGTATATTCTTTCAAAAGGGATAGTTCACTCAAAAATGTTAGTTAGCCCATTATTTACTCACCCTCAAATCTTATGACATTCTTCTTTCAGACGAATACAGTTGTGGAGTTATATTAAAAATGACCTAGGTCTTCCAAGCTTTATAATGGCAGTGAATGGCTGTTTCTGTTTTGCAGTCCAAAAAGTGCATCCATCCATCCATCCATCCATCCATCCATCCATCCATCATAAAAGTAAAATTTTAGCTTCTGGCCAAACAGCCATACGCAGTCTGACTTACACCAAAAGCACAACTTACACAACTTGTAACGTTGGCAGTAGCGTAGTGCGTCATGGTGTAGCGTACTGTAAATATCATCAGTACGTCACATTACTCGCATAAGTGGGATTTTATGATGGATCGATGCACTTTTACCAGATAACACATGTCTTTTTGATATAATATTTACATCTGGAAGATGTATTTTTGCTCATCTGCAATACATCTATAGGACGTCTCCTGTCAGATGTCAAATAGACGTTTAGGAGATGTCAATTTAACATGCATTCTAAATCATTACATCTTAAAGACATCTTCTAAATGTCTATTTGACATCTGACAGGAAATGCAAACACTCTTAAAAATACATCTTCCAGATGTAAATATTACATCAAATACACTTGTGCTATCTGGGTTGGAAATGGCCGTTCACTGCCATTATAAAGCTTGGAAGAGCCAGGTCATTTCTTAACATAACTCTAATTATATACGTCTGAAAGAAGAATGTCATACACCATGACCTGAAGGTGAGTAAATAATAGGCTAATTTTCATTTTTGGGTGAACTATCCCTTTAAGGCAGTGATAATGTGTTTTTAGGATATCATTAATAGTTTTAATGCAAAACACTGCCTTTCAAGAGAAAACACAAAGAGCAGGAATGGGAGGAGGGTCTTAAAGGAATGGAGGGTCTTTCCAGGAGATTATAAATAAACAAACAAACATGACAAAAAGACAGAGGGATTTAGTCTTCTTTGAGTCACTACACCTTTGCTTCTTGCTTCCTATATCCTATATCTAATAAGGCAAAAACCATGAAAAAGTGAATGACTTAAGCTAAAATTTTTTTTTTTTTTTTTTTTTAAAGGAGCGAGGTGGTGAAACCAGTAGTACTGATGATGTACTGATGGTGGGTGCTGGGCAAACAACCAAGATCAGTGTCTATTGATCAGTTGAAAGATTTTGAAATTAAAAACAAACAAAATTTTATATATCTGGGCTATGTGGGATACAACCTATACCATAAAGGAATGATTCACCCTAAAATGAAAGCACATTCTAAGCACATATGACTTTCTTTCTGGAACACACACACACACACACTGCAAGGAATGGGGCAGAGGCTTTAAAGCCTCAAAAGGCCTTTAGCATTTTTAAGTTACAGGCTCATTCACACCAAGACGATAACTATAAAGATAACTTTAATGATCACTATTAGTGTCCACACCAGAGGACAATATCGTTCTGTTGATTCTCAGTTATGTCGTCTAGCGCTGTTAATGCTCAAGCTCTTTAAAGGAGGATGCATTCTGATTGGCTGTCAATGTTCATATAGTTCATCAGCTGTAAATATCATTCTGAAAGTTATTTCAACTGTATAGTTTCTTGTGTGGTGCTATTTTTTTTATTTAGAACAATTTATAGAAGTAAATCTTTAGCATTATTATAGTTATCATCTTAGGTTTGATTGGGCCTCTAGTCCCCATGGGAAAAAGTATGTACCAAGGTGTGAGGGTAAACGGCATAATAACAGAATTAAATTTTTGGGGTTTTAAAACAGCTGAGTGTGAATGTGCTAATTATGGGACACAGAGTGTGTAATGATTGATTTCTCACCATGACAATGCCTCCTGACTGCTCAGCGGTACACATACTCATGATGGGAGCCATGCCTATTGTGGTGCCCTGGAAGTAGACCCCACTGCCATAAGAGAATGAAAATAAGATTAAATGTATGAGCCAAATAAGACTAAGGCTATGCTTAGAATAACATTTTACCATTCTATGGCACTTGCTGAATTAAACATGCAAAGATCTTGTAACAAATGTAGCATACTACAGTATGATAATGCTTTAACCTGATAACCCCTATAACCTGATTTTGGTATGCAGTTTTTTCAGGATTCTTTGATTTATGGAATATTTGAAATAGAAATACATATATAAATTTACATTCTAAATGTATTTACTAGAGCTCGACCGATAAAAGATTTTGAAGGCCGATAACGATACAAATATTTTTTGGTTTTAAAATTCGATATGCCGATATATTGGCCGATATTTCTTTTATTTATTTCATTTTTTTTCGAAACGCGCAACAAAACATTAACCGATTTCCCTAATGTTAGTTATTTGTTGTTATTTATGAGTTTTAACTAAAATATGATAATGCATTTTGAAAAGAAACTTGTTTCTTTTATCGTCACAACAGAACAGACTGATGATAGTGGCATTAGCTACCTTTGTGATTAGCTAGTCTATGATGAGTTATAATTTAGCAATGGATGGCGTCATACTGCAAAGTGTAAAATATACATTTTCAATATAACAGGTCAAGGAGAGATGATACGTCTCATTTCTATAACTGTCACGCGCTATTAAAGAAAATACTTTAGTCACATTGTCAAAAGTTAAAAGGACAGTCAGTCAACTACACTGTAACAACGTAACGTAATTATTACTAATTCCGTGACTGATAGGGATGTTCTTTTAATTGATATTCAAGCAATGTATGTCTCGTGACCAACTCAACGAGTGTTGCTAACAGAGACGGTGTAGAGAGCCCTCTGGTGGACAAACTATACAACTCCAACACTCATGACATGGTTCAAGCGTGTTTCGTCCGTTTTTATTTTTTTTATTTTTGAAATATTCATTTATCGACAATTGTAACTGCTGATACCGATAATTTGGAAAATGCCTAATATCGGCCGATAATATCGGCATGCCGATATATCGGTCTGGCTCTAGTATTTACGGTCCTTTTTAACAGTTTAATGCATCCTTGCTGAATTAAAGTATTCATTTAGTACCTAATAAGTTGGGCGTTATCATGTGGCCGGTGCGGCAGCAGTTTAAGTTTTCTCCAGTCCAAAAACTCATGCAAGGTTGTAAATGGGTCTTGGGTAACTGCACACTTATCGGCATCACTCCACACCTCCAGTCCCACCAGAGCTACACGAATGTTAAGTACTCTGTAAAACTGAGAGAACACATAATATCAAAACTCTTTATTCCTTCATGAACTTGGCCCCTTACATCTACGGACAAAGAGACACATAAATCCATCCATATATCTGTTTGGACATCAGTCAACTTATAACCTAAAAATAAAAAGGGGTCTCATTTAAAAGCTCGTCCCTTTACCTCAGCAGTCCTACATTCATCTCTGACAATCAGGCCTCTATTTTAGACTTCTAATCAAAGGTTCCTATTCATTTGAGTGAAGAATGGCATTTAATACCTTGTCCACGTAATTGGCGATCTCAGCAAGTCTTTGCTTAACCTTCTCCACATCTTTTCCTCGTTTCTGGAACTGAAGACGGAAACAAAAGAAAAGTTGAGATGAGATATATACTGCAACGAGTATAAATTGGCAGTCTAGATGGATTTTTTTAAACAATAGCAGTACCTCCTGACTGACAATATCTTCAACTGTCATTTGTGAGGACAATATTTAGAAGTGTGTCTAATGGCACACTCTTAAGAGCACTCGAAAGTGACCATTATGGCAGGGTAGAGGCGGCATGAACAGTAGCAATCAAAGTAAAAAAACAAAACAAAACGAGTGCAATTTGGAGATGAGTGTGACATGTAGCCACTTTTGGTACAGAATTGCTTCCCTATCAGATGTAAAACTAAATAAACTAAATTAATATAAGGGATAAAAAGCCTTTTTATGCAAATAGTTTTCCACGAGAATTGAATTGGCAGGGAGAGTGAAAAACACAATCTCTGTGTATCTCTCTCTATACGCACACACACACACATTTTAATATACAGACATCTGTGCTGATAACAGTTTCCTTTTCCCACATCCAATGTTCACTTTATACACAACACTTCCTGTTTCCTGTCTGATCATTTGGGAAGCATTGCCCTACTTTCTGTCAGGTCCCACCCTCTATATGACCTGCTTTTGGTCTGGCCTACAAAGGTGAAACAATGAATCAAAACTTTACTGTAACCCAAAGAGAACACTACACAAAACATGACTTTAAACTTGCATCACAATATCTGTCAAACCTGTTTGTTGTCCTACCTCTCTGTTGTCTGCTACAATAATGAGCTCCACATATTTGGTGGTCTTCTGAACATCCCGTTTATGCTGCCAAAACAGAAAAGAGCACATCTTACTGTGTGATCAACCTTTCATTACAAACAAAAGTCACCAGAGGGTCCACTAGAGCATAGTGACTGGATTCATCCCAATGACTTTAAATCTGTTCACCAAATAACATTCAAATGTGTTCACTAAATCATTCAATGACCCATTCTGCAGGTTATACCAGCAGAATGGGTTATAAGCAACATGTAAATGATTCGCTCAATTGTTTTATTAAAAGCCACCTGGAACAATTCATATGTTTATTCAAATTTGTGCATTCAATACGGGCTGGGCAAGGATTAATACGTGATTAATCGCATCCAAAATAAAAGTTTGTGTTTACATAATATATGTGTGTGTACTGTGTATAATTATTTTGTATATAAAAATTTACACACATGCATATATATATTTAAGAAAAATGTGTTATTAATATATAAAATATTTATATTTATATTTAATATAAATTATGTATAAATATGTATACAGTATATTCATGCAAATATGTCTTAAATATATACATGCATGTGTGTGTATTTATATATGCAAAATAATTATACACACTACACAAACATATATTATGTAAAAACTTTTATTTTGGATGCGATTAATTGCGATTAATCGTTGCCCAGTCCTACATACAATAGAAATAAAAAATGCCCTTTAACTAGTAACTTTTTTTGTTGAATCCATCTGAAGATTTCAACCAAGGAAAACAGCTGACAAACAAGAATTTGCATTCCAGGGTGCATGTGGGTGGGTTGTGATGAACCTCGCTTAAAGGTGCTCTAAGCGATGTTGGGTGACATCACTTCTTGTTGACGTTCGAAATGTATTGTCAAACAAAACGGAGGCTAGCTCCACCCTCCCTCGTCCTCATTCCGTCCTCTCCCCCCTTCCATGCTTCCTGAAACAGGCTTTTACGATATAAATTTGGGACTTTGTGCGTTCCTTCTCCTTTTCCCTCTTCTTTGCTATTTTTTCATTCGGAACGTCGTCTCTTTGGTTGTGTGTCAGCCATATCAAAATTCAAGAGAATATAATTCTAACGTTAGTCATTTATGTTGTCTAGGACATCTCTCCTCTAGCTAACTTCCTTCTTCATGCTTCTCTCTCCTCTAATCTCCACACATGTGTATGTGCACTAACCCCCAACCCCTACCCCCAAATCATTATTGTCAGTTATTGGCTGGAACACTGTTTGCTATGTTTTGTGGTGCAGGTTTGCCCAGTTTGTTTTTGTTGTCGTTTGTGGAGCCTGGGCTGTCTACAGAGACTAGTGGGCAGCTGGCGGATGGTGAGGAGATGTTTACTGTATGTGACCACAACATTTTCAGCCTAAAAAACATGTGACACCGCTTTAATATCGCAACCAATTTTTGAATTTTTGGATGACTTGATTGACTGTCTCTTTTGTCTTGTTCGGTGCCACTTTTTTACAGAAATAGGCTCATTTTACAACTCCCCAGAGTTAAAAAGTTGGGTTTTACCATTTTCAAATCCATTCAGCTGATTTTCTGATATTTAGAAGAATATCAGTAACCAGACCATTTCTGGTCTCATTGACTTCCATAATAGGAAAAAAATATACTGTGGAAGTCAATGAGACATTCAGTGGATATTGAATGTCAATGGAAGTCAATGGATATTCTTCTAAAAATCAGGAAAATTGCTTGAATGGATTCGAAAACGGTAAAACTCGACTGTTTAACTCTGGGGGAGTTGTAAAATGAGCCTATTTCCATAAAAAGTGGAGTATCCCTTTAAGTCTTCAAAATCAAATGCTAGTTTTTATAAAGCATCACAGTCCCGCCACAGCCGGTGCCGGAAGTAAAAATTCAATACAATTTCTCCATAGACATTTGGGATATGAGCCATAATAATGTAACCATACATGGTAGACTTAAAACCAGCTACTGCTGTACTCAAGTGATTGTATATGCTCATATAAACGCCAAAAGTTCATGGGGCACTGAACCTTATTTTAAGATAAATGCATTATATTGGATAAGTACTTCATTACCCACAACCCTGAACAATCCCACAATCCCACAGTGATGCATCTGATTGGTGGAAGTCATGTCACGTGTCTGAAACCCCGCAAGGCGCGTGAAGATTGAAGATCGCTGTAATGACGTAGGGCTAAGTTCATTGGTTCGCACCTCAGAGACGCCCTCGCGCTATTGGATGAGCAGTTGCCAGTCAGTCGACGTCAGTGAGGCGCGGTGTCTTATGGGAGGAGTAGTTCCTTTGCTCGGAAATGAAAATATGTACACAGGCTTGTACCTTTGACTTTTTTGGGATTTTCTCTTCGTTTTTGTCACTCGAAATGATGTGTTGTATGCTTATGAGTTCAGCCGTAGCTGGTTATCCTCAGACATGCTCTAATACTCTTTAGATATGGATTTTACAAAATGTCAATGGGAGAAATGAATGGGAAATTTACTTCCGGCACTAGCGCTCTCTCGGGCTGTGGGCGAGACTGTGATGCTCTATAGTCAGTTGTTAAAAACAATAATGCAGTCGCATGCTTCAAGACTTTTGGTTAATGGGAAATAACATGTGCCCTTCACTTTCGTTAAATTAAAAGATTCAAAAACACTAATTTGTTAATGAAAAAAACACCTTGACCACCAAAAAAAGCTGATGTCTGAACCAACATCTGACACCTCTGAAATGTCGCTTTAATCTTCTTGTAACATTTTTAGTTATTTATAACTTCTAGCAGTTCAGTAGTCACCATGGTGTATCAAGAGTCTTCATCTCCTTCAGATTTTTTCTTGTCAAATGGACAACGAAAGAGTTTATAATCTTTAGATGTGTCTGCAAATATCAGCACTTATCATACATGGATTTCATCGGTTTGCCATTATTTTGCGTGATAACAGCATCTTTTATCTGCTGCTATCATTCCGAATCAATACAATGACGTCTGAACATCTTATTTAAGTAGCTCTGTTGAGATAAGAACATCTTCAATGTCAAGACTTTTATGTAGGGATCTTCTGTTAACCTTTGATGTCGCGCCGAGCTCTCTAATCTTGCTTTAGCATGCATGGGAAGTAAGGGCAACCACAATCCCCTCATCTGCATTAACAAAGACATCACATGCTGAATGATGCATGTTAATTCATCCTCAAGACAAAAAGTGACACTCTCTAAACAAAACATTGTCATAATATGTGCTACATTGACAGTCGCTGACGGATGGCATTCGTACCCTCATGGTGAATGATTGTGGCAGTCCTCCAGCGCTTGTATGGCTCACAGTTCGATACGTCTGTGTCCGTGTCCACAGGTTCCGGAGGGCAAGCGTAGGTGTTGTCCATCATAAATCACATGGGTGTCGTTTGCTGGCTCAAAAGCTGGCTCCACCATCAGTGTTTTATTTTCAAGTAAGATAAACCCTCTGTGAATTGAATGAAGATTTTAACAATTTGAAAGTGTTTACTGATGCAAAACGTACAAAAAACTTATTGGCTAGCTAACAGGCAACTTCTTTGAACTGCAATTTTTCTTATTATTTTCTAACAAGAATAGCCGTGAGAATTAAGTTTTCTTAATTAAATTGAAAATAAGAATGTTCTTATCTTAAGATTGTTCTAAAAGACAAGACTCGTTTAGATTGTTCTAAAGACAACAATTTGAAAAATACTGAAAAGACTGGGTTTGATTTCCAAATTTGTACACACAGGAGAAATTTTCACGAAAAAATCTTGACTAAATTCACAACAAATGCGTACACATAAATAATTTTGTTGTAATGTTAACGAATTTCTAAAAGAACAACCGTGTGCCCAAGGTTAGTCATTTGCATAAAACACACCCAAACAATCTCCATTTAAGGGCTTTTGCACAATGAGTCGTAATTTTCGTACGTGTTTTTCGTATTCGTGATTCAGTGGTTCTGAATTGTCAAAACACCATTCAAACTCCATTCAAACTGCTTGCTACGGATGCGAAAAATGCAGAAAATGTAACCTGATATGTTTTTTTTTATGACGGACGAAAGTTTCGGAGGCAGTGTACAAGTGTGATTAACATAACGGTCATATTTATTTTTTAACGTGTCGAAAATTTCGGATGCAAATTTCGGACTCAGTGTGCAATGGCCTTTAGCAATCAGGATTACGACCAGCAAGATTCTTAAGCAATGCAAAAGTGTCATCCTTAAAACCAGTGAAAAATAAACACCTTTTATACCCAGACCTCCAGACCTATAATGTGTTTAACATTGAGTTAATCAGCGCATCTTCGTTCTCAGCCTGATCCATTTTAAGGGACCAATATCATGAGCAGTGAGATCATTTGACATGGGTCAGTAAGCAACCACCTAGCAATAACCATATAACTAGAACACCATAGAAACAGCAAGTAGTAGCAATCTCCCACTAAACAACCATAGCACCATTGCATTGTGTCGTTGGACAAGCATAACAAAAATGCAATTAATCTGTGCGAGTATAACTTTCAGGTCATTTTCTTGAGGTCAGGAAACTTTAAGTCTCATATGTAGTGTAAAAAAAAGATGATGTAAAAGTGAGAAATAATTAAGTCCATTTAGTACTGCAGTGACAACCTAAATAATATGAACTCTGATTGAGATCAGATAATCTAATTCCAGTATGATTATATTTTAAAATTAAAAGCAGATGACCCTCCACCATCTAATAAGCTCTACAGTCAATAAATTAGATTTTAATAAATCCAAATGTTTGTCTTTGTTCTATTGGGAAATGGCTGGATATGGATTTTTCTGCAGAATGAAACTGGGTTGTATCAAATGTAATTTCTCCACCCCGTTCTGTGACCAATAACTCGCCACTCACCAAAAAGCAAAATGCCTGGTTTTCAAATGTATGGATTTACGTTGGTGACAAAACTGATATCCTTAATAATATGGCCATGGGTGTAAACATAAAGTTCAAAAGATATCATTGAGAGATAATTGAATATGAAGGGAGTATATATAAGAGCCGCAGTGCCGCAGAATTAGGTTTCGAGATGAAGAGTGAGTTTTCACTTCGCAATATAATAACGAGATATGACAGATGAAAATCTGGAGCTATACTGATGGTTCAAAATGGTGCTTTCAGAAGGAATGATATCTCTGATGATACCCTCTTGCAATTTATAACCAAGCTGCTAATATGAAACCCGAAAGTACTAAACAGAGACAGTTCAACAGGATTGCAATTTGATCTAGAGTATTGTATAATTTTTCAGATGTAAAATTTCCATCTCACTCCTCCACACCAGTGAGGATAAAAAGCCACAATCACATTTATCTCTGCCTTGATTCACAGCAACCATCTGTGTTCATATATGGCCTTGATATCTGCCTACCTGAAGGTCTCCAGGCTTGTGATCATGAAGATAAAGTAAAGACTTTCAGAAGAAGTGTTTGGTAATTAGATGCAGAAGACCTTGGGAACTTGGGTTTGTTTCAATCAAAGCACTGGGTTCATTTTTAGCTACCTTTTCTGTTGTAAAAGCCATGCTTTTCCAAAATCTACTAGCCAAATGCTCCTTCTAATTACATTTAACGGCATAGCTGAAGTTTTTCATGACATATTAAATGCTTTCACTCCCTTTGCGTGCTTATCTTCAGGACAATGAAGCATGGAATGATATTAAAGCTTTTATTGATGTTTAATCTCACGGTATTATAGTCTCTAAATGAACCTTTACATAGGGAGAGTTGTGAAGTCCACTGGAAACAATTTCAAGACAAAACAAAATCAATGTTTGACAACTAAAGGTTCATAATAGCTTTCCACATTGAAGCACACATGCTTTAATATACTTGTTTAAGGAGTTCTAACGACTTTGAAAATTAGACCTCAATGTGGTTGAAATTACTACCCTTTGCACATGATGGGATACAGGGATAATATGGTGGTGATACTGTGCTTACCTGATACCAGAGCATGTACTAAGGCTGACATCAGAGTTGGCGTATCCTTGGACTTCACCATGGTAATAGCAATTATTCTGCATAAAGAAAAGGAAAAATCTTTTAAAGATATAGTTTAAAACACATGTGCTAAGTTCTTACTCTTTGTATCCATGATGGTTTCATATGGTTTTATTAATTTTATGAAAATGTTTAATTTAATGGCTAAAATATCCAGCCCGTTCTCATCCCAAGGTGTCATATACTGACGCTTTTGCCGATGCGTAGACATCCAACGCACATGGCACCCTTTAGCGTCAATCATAAATCCAAAAAAAGAAGGCGCCTCCTAGTGGTCCAACCCTAACTCTACCCCAGACCTAAACCTACCCATACTCTGTGCGTGTTATATTGACGCTAAAGGGTGCCACGTGCGTTGGATGTCTACGCTTTGGCAAAAGCGTCATGTATGACGCCTCGGGATGAGAATGCATTGAAATATCATGTAGTTCAACTAAATTTTATATCACACTACATTGTATTTTACAATGAAATAACCTTGTCTTGAACTAACCTTGTTAGACTTATTAACCTTATTAAAGAGCAACATGCAGGTTGAATTTATTTCTGAATTAATACATTAAATTGTCTGCAGAGGTCTTTTAGAAAACGTATGTAAAAATTTCTAATGAAATCTCATTTGATGTAGAGATTTTGGTTAAAAATGCGCTCGGCTCTGGAATACGCCTTTCCCGCAAGCAACGTGTCATATGACGTAGCCCTAGGAAAACAAATGAGCTCGCGTGTCGCTTTCTCATTGGGTGTTGATGTAGTTCGAGCAGTAGTGAGAGACAGAAAGTTTTAGATAGAGTTTTAGAGAAGCCATAATGGTAAATTATTGTGTTTGTGCATCATATCCATCATTTTCCTTCAAGGAAAAACAAGGCTTTTTGGTCTTGGGTGCATTATGTGCAAGTGAATAGAGCAGACTTGACTGCCGCATCTTTTACCACACACACTCGGTCGTTTGTGGCGCACATTTCACTCGGTTTTAATGCTATCGCTAACTGCATTTGAAAAGCATTATTTATTTGTTGTTATGGCATGGTCATTAGTCAATGTGGATAGTGCTAACCAGCTTGAATGGACTGCATAATCACTGTCAGCGTAGAATATGAGAAGACAAAATGTTGCTGGCTTAAATTAAGACAATCTAAATGGATGTTTAATCAAGAACAAAGTCGAATGTATGTTTGCTTAAGCAGATTTATTACAAAACACCAAGGTACTAGCCATACAGTAGATGAACCAGCGTTAGCCACGGTGCTAACTTACATGAACTCACTTGCCCTATTCGCCACTGGTTTTCTCGACACCACAACTTTAACGTTACTTCTCTCCTCTGCCCATTGTTCGTCCCCTGATTTCCCCTGACTTCTATCTCACCTAGAAGGCTCATAATTATTTGCCTGTGGGTCATCATAGGCATATTCCTCAACATCGCAGAACGCGGTTTCGATCATTCGCATCCATTGTAACCTGAGCCTGAACTTGAACAGACTCCCTCGGCGATCGTCACTTCCGGTTAGTGCGTCGTAGATGCGGGAGTTATTTTATCACAATTTTTCTCAAAATATCGTTAATGGCTAAATATATATTACTCCAGTTCAGAAAATCTAGTTGTTTTATCGTGAACATACACTATGCTATAAAGGGGTGGCCAACCTGCATGTTGCTCTTTAAGGACAGTTGTATAACCCTAATATTATTTTATGCCCCAAAAGACAAAATTTTAAATCAGAAATTATATTCAACATAGAAGTCACTCTATGTATGAATTGCATTTTCTATGTATTTCTAAATAAATTAATATTGTCACGTACCCAACAGGCAGCTGTGTAACTCGAAAACTTGAATCTTGGCTTACAGCTCAAGTTAAAATGGGGTTATTTCCAAAACCAATTAGCCATAAAATAGGATCATTGGCTTACTGGAACTAAAATCCCATTCAGGTGCAAGATAATGTTGGTCCATATTGCCACGTAGCAAAAGTCATATTTAAGCAGCTGTCTGCCGATGAAAATCACATATTGCGGTGCCAGTAAGAGCAACGTCTGCTCTGGTCTATTTTACAGGGAAACTATTCGCCCCTGTTATGGCTGGCACAAGCCCCCAAAGACCTTTCATCTGGAAATACCAATTGGTATCCACAGACTGGACCGGCTAACTGCCATCACTCACACAAATGTTCACACATACTCACGCACACACACAAAACCGTTTAAAAACACACCACTCTGTCAAAAGCAATCAACGCTTGATGGCACAAATCCTTCACATCAAAACATTCTTGTGGCTACCATTTCCACATCTTTAAGCTTTACCAGACCAAGAATAGCAGAGAACGTACCAGAAACAGCCATAGACGGAGGATATCTAAACAGCCAGAGCTAAAAATGACGACTCACTAGCTAATGGCCCTTTTAAATAATACACTAGGCCAGCAAAGTGAAGTCTGGGACTTATATTAGTAAAAGAAGGTCATTTTTCTTTCACAATGTACTGATTTTAAGGATCACCAGAGAAAATACTAAACTGCTTTTTCTAGGTATCTGCCTTGGATGAAAGATCACACAAGTATATGCAGAGAAATTGACTTTTTAGACTGTTTTAGTGGGAATTTTCGTACTTCAATATAAAACCTAAATCGTTTTATAAGCTAACTGTCACTCTCTGATTCAAAGCATAAATTCTGAATAAAGTCTCTCATTGATATTCATTTTCCCCACGATCCTTGGGTTCTGTTTATTTGGATAACGATTTTCCATTGAAAAAATGAGATTGTCAATCAAGAATCTTATTGCCACTCAGACCAAAGCCTTGTCAAATGGTTTTTACCTATTTCTGATGAGCTTATCTTTTAGAAAAGCTTGATTTTTTTTGTCCTCCTCAGCTTTGAAGACAAAAGATTGTTTATGGTTATTTGGACAGGCTTGCACGATTATAAATAAGAGCTAAATATGCCCAGCAGGAATAATATTGTCAAGCCTACACATTGACAGGGAAGAGGGGGGTGGTACTGTATGTTGTCAAAACTGTCAGTTGCAGTTCTTAGCACTAGTCTAATTATAAAAGTACAAAAGACCCAGTAGACTATTTAAATCAGGTCTGATGATAATGTCAACATGCAACTTGTGTCAACATCACATCACAGCATGATTAATCAGCTCTCTGTCAAGATGGTCACTGGTGGATTTTTAAGCATTGCATTTTACAAAAATATAGGAATTCAGCCAAAATTAAAATTCAGATTTTTTTTTTCATCCTCATATCTTTCCTAAACTTTCTTCCTTCCTTGGAACAGAAAATTAGTTTTAAAGTTGAATGTCCAATCTGCTCTTTTCCATTCAATGAAAGTTAATGGTGACCATGGCTATTAAGTAAGTTTTTCAAGATTTTCTGTAAAGTCTCCTCTTTTTTTGTCTGTTCCTCACATAAAGTGATTGGTCACACTTTAGATTAGGGTCAAATTCTCACAATTAACTGACTATTTTAACTATGACTTTTGCCTGAAACTCTGAATTAGTTAGTAAGGTAGTTGTTAGGTGTGCTTTAAAAGTAATAATATACAGACAATATCCTAGTAATATGCAATAGTGAGAATTAGACTTGAATTCTGAGAATTGATACTTTTTCAATGCTATTGTCTGTGATGACCTTGACAGTCTTTAGTCCCCATCCTCTTTGAGTGTATAGAAAAGAGCAGTTTGGCCATTTGACCAAACGTCTCAATTTTTTTTTTTTGCTCTGCAGAAGAAAGTCATAGAAAGTTCATAGAAAGTCATAGAAAGTTGAATAAATGCTGACAGAAGATACATTTTTGTGTGAAGTAACCCAGAAAAGTAGATGCAAATTTATTACAGTTGATCTGATTGATTGGGCCAACAAGTAAAAGCCAGTCCAATTTCTTCCTGGGATGTGTGTGTGCCGAATGATAAATGTGAGTGAGACTGTTTGACTGTACCGTAGAGTTGTGAGTGCTCTTAACAGTTTGTCCATCTTCCCTGTAATATGTCTCAGTATAATGACTGGCGAACAGGCCACTAGAAGAGAAAACACACACACACACAAAATCAACATCAATTGCATCAGGCTCTCCTTCTCCCCTAAAGTCACTATTTTTAAAGGAGAATATTCATACCAAGTTTAAAGTTAAATAGTAAATGAAAAATGAAATTCTCAGACATGATATCAAAAACTCATTTTAGACTCTTTTTAAGCACTGTTACATTTCTGCAGCGTGTTAACCAAATTCATCTTGTTTAATGCCCCGAATTTGCAGAGTAGATTACGGAAGTATGTCAGACAGTGAGAGTAAACTTGCTATTGGAGATGCACATAATAGGAAATGTGGGGCACCGGATGTGTTGTAACTACTGGAAATGATCAACAGACCCGCCAGATCAAATGATGACCCATCCAAACATATGGACATGAATACAATGGGATTCTCAAAAGTCTGCAAAAATGCTAGAATTTGCTTTTTTCCCAACATGTTTATGGAAAATGTGAACAAGGCACATTTAAATCTGTACAAAAAGTGCACATGAGCAAAATCAACAAAATGTTTTTTCCTGTTACAGCAATTTCATTCATATTTGTTAAATGACTGAGATATTTCTTCAATTTACACAACTTTTTTTATTTTTAAATCCTAAATCTGTCCGGTTTAAATGATATTCTGAATCCAGTTTTATAAACCCCATTGTACATAAAACCACCTTTCCATTTGAAAGGCTGTCCTGGTTGAGTATGTGTGTATACTGTTTGTATTGCTGAATAAAGTAGCTTATGGGAACGCAGGGGAAAAGGATGAGTTATGTTGCAAGTATTGTGTGTGTGTGTGTGTTTGGTATGTGGCATGTCAAACTCAGCTAAGACATTGCTGAGAAAGATAAGAGTGATATGTGACATGATGAAATCCAAATGTAATCACCTCAACAACATAAGCAGAAGCTCTTAAAGGTCCTGTGTGTGTGTGTGTGTGTGTGTGTGTGTGTGTGTGTGTGTGTGTGTGTGTGTGTGTGTGTGTGTGTGTGTGTGTGTGTGTGTGTGTGTGTGTGTGTGTGTGTGTGTTTGTTGTAATCTAAATATAAGCTACATTTAAATGAGCTACCCTACTTTAAATTATACACAAAAAGGACCCATCAGCAGTGCTTAAAAATGTAAAAAAATGAGGAAATGTAGAGAATTATTCTCTACAGCCCAATGCATTTTAAGCCCAATTTAAGTGTTTTTAGCATTTTGTACTTTTTAAATTTAAATAACAATTCAGCTGACTAAAACCTAACACACACACCTTGACAGACCTCTCACTCCCCATATTTCTCCTTTGGGGTTATGTATGCCATAATTATACTGTTGTATACATACACGTTCATCAAATGAACATCAGGACATGAAAACAGATCCAGTGTTTGTATTCTCTGGGCAAAACTTCATTTTGAATTCTCCTCATGAACCTGCTTGGTTTAGACCTTGGGCTAACGTATTAGTAAAACACACCAGCTCAGCTCCCTCAAGTACTGCCTCATGGTTGTTGTGAGACCCATTTTTGGTTTAATGTCATTAGGCCATCCCTTCAGTAATGACAGCACTTCAGTCCAATTCCCATTCTCCCCGATTTGATCCACATGCCAGTGGAGGAACAGTTTGTTGTTTTGGAAGGAACTTCAAAGCCTCTAGTCAAAAGGCTTTGATGTTCTCAGGGATGAACTGGTGTGACAGCCATCCGAATCCCAAAAGTGGCATGACTCCCTCGGTGCCACAGAGCGATGAGCAAGGGAATGTGGGAGTTCGTCCACAGGGAAGTGGGGATCATAAAAGGATCGCTGAACGGGGTGCAACATACCAATTAGGATGGTTACAAAAGAAAAAGTCCACTACGGACTCAAGCACGAAAACGCAATAGAGCAATCTACACCATGTTCGGAAATTGTAGACATTGTAAAAGGCCACCAAAAACTCATGAAATGAGACATGTACAACTCCACATGGAAGCTAATTTACGCCTCATTTAAGAGTAAAAGGTAATTGCGAGTTGATGTTTAAAAAGGGCAACACATCACTTTAAAACGCATCTCATTTATTTAATTACATCACAATCAAGTCTTATTAATCATGCAGCTCTAGTTTAAAATAAGAAATAAGGTCATATTGTAAGAAATAAGCCTTCAGTTGACTTTGGTTTCTGTATTCTATTTTATCACAAGGGTTTCCTTTGACTGACATTTCTATATTTTTGCCATTTTTGCATAAAACAATTACAAGAAACAAAGTTGCAATTGCGGTATATAAAGTTGTTTAGAGAAACAAAGGCATGCTACAAGATATAAAGTCACAATCGTGAGATACGAAGTTGCAAATTGTGATATATAAAATCACTTTGACAGATATAGTCAAAGTGCAAGATATAAAGTCACAAAAGAAGAAATAAAAGTTGCAACTGTGATTTAAGGTATAAAATGGCTTTGTGAGATATAGTCACACTGTGAGATACAAGGTCAAACTGCAAGACATTTGCAATTATGATATATGAAGTATCAATTCCAAAAAAACAAACAAAGTTGCAATTGCAATAAACTTGCTCTGTGAGACATAAAGTAACACTGGAAATAATAAAGTCAATTACATTTTTTATTATTACTCTGTAGCATAAATAGTATTCTATAATAAACTTCATGCGCCACACTTCTGTTTAAGTTGTAATGTATTCGGAGCATGGTGAGTTAATTAGGAATATATACTGGGTAGTCTCCTACTATTAACTTTTACTGTATCTATTTTAAATTTAATGTTGTGAACCATTTTGATGTCTTAAAGGCCTGTCGTTCCATTAACTCTGACTACACAGCTTGCAAAGGCGCTGTGACCCACAAAAGGGTCTTTGATAGAGGGCAATATGAACTTTCTTACAGACAGCATTCGTAAGCACTTCAGTACTTATAAAGACATTCACTAACAAACCTGCAGAGAGGTGCAACTTCTAAAAAGGCCAGAAAGCAGTGCTATGTGTGTGTGCGTGTTTGCGAAGTACATCTTGATTCAGTGTCTTGAGATATGAAACACTGAGCTCCTCTAATCCTCTGCTCAATCTCCTTGAAATCCCAGAACAGATCATACAGAGGATGGGTCAAGAGGTGAAACACACTCAAAGTGTCTAAAAAAGACTTACTTGCTCCACTAAGTTAAATGATTTTGTAGCCTACAGTTTATAGGCCTATACCATTCAAAAGTTTGAGGCCAGCAAGAAAAGTTTTTTTTTTAAAGAAATGAATATTATTCAGCAAGGATGCATTCAAAATTCTATATTTTAAATATATATATTATTACGTTCCTATGTATATTCAACGCGTTCTCATCCTGAGGGCGTCATTTAGTGACACTTTTGAAATTTTGTCTAAATCCAACGCACATGGCACCCTTTAGTGTCAATATAACACGCACAGAGCTTTGTTCGGTTATGGTAGGTTTAGTTCTGGTGTAGGTTTAGGGTTAGACCACTAGGAGGCGCCTTCTGGCCCACATATATCTGCGTCTCATATTGACGCTAAAGGGTGCCATGTGCGTTGGATGTAGACGAAATGTCAATAGCGTCAGTATATGCCTTGGGATGAGAACGGGCTGGTATATTGTGTGAATGAGTGTGTTTTGTGGTAGGTAGTATGCCATACGGAACCATTGCCACTGAACCTACTTTAACAAAACAGTGGGCCCGACAGCCTTAAGGCCCGTTCACACTAAGCACGATAACTATAAAGATAACGATAAAGATAACTATATATGCGTCCACACCAACGACCGATAACGTTCTTTTTATTCTAAGCACGCACGCACACGCACTGCGGTTTCAGAGTAGCGCGCAAATGACCTGCTGTTGCTGCTTTACGTTACAAACAAATATCAAAAGTAAAAACAGGCGCTTTTTGTTTTGGGTACACTATCGATATACTTAAAAGACGAGAGGTGTTGGGAGCGCATCTAAACAGTGAATCTAGCATGTCTAGTGTAATAGGAGGATCTTTGTTGACATCATTGTACGCATGCGCGAGTCGTTGGGTGGCAAGAAAACAATAGAATGACCAGCTGTAAAGACGCGACAAGCACTTTCAAGAGAGTTAGCAGGCAAAATCCACAATATATAAGCACTTTAATATCTGACGACCGGAGGAGGTTTGGAGAGAAGCTCAAAATTTGTATTGGTGACAAAATTGAAGCTATTCAATTCAAAGCCCATATGTGATTTGAGATGTCAAAAATGTCTGTCCACTCACCTGTGTCTTGGCCACTATAATCTACTGGGGAGACATTTATTCTTATTTAGGACCCTTCACTCATGAAATATTAAAGGCTTTCAAAAGCCTGGAGGGCTATGATTATTTTGTTTCTCGAAAAGTTGGGCCGATCTCTTCTGCCAAACAGAAAGCAGTGATAATGCTAAAAGCAACATGACATCATGATTTTTGCTTAAACATACACGCCACTTTCAAATTAAGTGGCGTGTTATCTTTATGCATTTTGAGCTATGCCTGTATGTCTCTGCCGTTAAATGAAGCGAAACGAAGCAAAATGTAGATCTACATCTGGGGAGCGATATTTTATTCCTAGGATGGTAGGGGAAGACTCATAAATGCTATTAACCCCAGTGACGGGTAGGTTTAGGGACAGGGTTGGGGTGGGTCATATATTTATACAGTAATGTAACGTTAAGTCAATGGCGTTCATAAACACGTTGAAAAGCGATTATGCGTGTTGGAAATACGAATTGCGTGTTATACATGCGCCATTTCATGAGATCAGACTGGTAAAGCAGAGGTTAGACCTGGCCAAGCAAAGTCACAGCTTGATATCGCAATTTCGCATCTCCTCGGGTGATCCCAGAACGGAGAAATAATCACTGTAAGTCTTCATTGATCAATGTTCTTATTTATTTAAAATGAAATGAAAAACTTTTT
This sequence comes from Hybognathus amarus, assembly GCA_030378365.1. Lineage (NCBI taxonomy): Eukaryota > Metazoa > Chordata > Actinopteri > Cypriniformes > Leuciscidae > Hybognathus > Hybognathus amarus. The sequence goes on along the minus strand of JAQIUQ010001281.1, from coordinate 142,858 downwards.
ATCAAGCCACCAACAAGCCATACAATCGACCACACAGCAATAGTGAACCATCCTCTTCTCTAAATCCTCCTCCAAACGTGCAAAACAATCAAATTACAGGTATCTAGCGGTGTTTCTTGCCACACGATTCCCATGATGCAACACAACAAACGTAAACAATGACGTCACAAAAGATCCTCCTATAATATCTGGATTTAGCTGACGAATTCAATGATGGGATAAAAACATCACCTAGTACTTCAGCAATGTTGTCAACTAGCGCTGGATAGCCTACCTGAGGTAATTTTGTAACACTATGCTAAACTGCATAATCTCATTGTGAATACTTCTCACCGTTTATTCCCAGGATGCTTTCCATATATCCATCTTTTTAACGTATCATTGAAAAGTGGGTTTGACTTGTCAAACAGTGGAGGATTTTAATTTTTTTTGTACCTCGACGATTAACTTCTCTGCAATGTCATCTGCCATTTTAAATGCACGATTCTGATTGGTTGTCAGTGTTTTATCGTTGGACAGCTGGAAAAAAATCGTTCTGAAAGTGATTCCAACGATATCGTTCCTCATATCTTTATCGTTATAGCTGTGGTGTGAACTCTGTTATTCTTTAATATGGAGAACGATTTTTTGAATTATATCTTTATAGTTATCTTTATAGTTATCGTGCTTGGTGTGAACGGGCCTTTAGTCAAACGGGTTGGCGCATATGGTTGGGTTGCGGAGAGGTTGTGGTCAGGTCACATGTGAACTACGAGGAAGGAGCAACCTCAGCAGCAGGAGGGATGTTAAGGTCAGTAAGCTGGGCCAAATTGAGTGGGGTTCGGAGGGGGTGACTCTGGGATGCCAGAGTCACTGTCGAGCCCTCTTGATGTGTCGTGGCCTAGTCGACGAAATACTGAGGACGGAAGGTGCCCACTTGAAAAGGATGTCCCCTACTCGGCTCAATCCAGACGGTTGTCGTGCTGGTCAACTAGGGAGCCCACACTGTAGGTTCAGCCATTGTGTGTGCTGGCGTGCCAACTATGGAAATAATTGTAAATGAATGGAGAAGCATTGGTTACTGTAAAGCTACATCTTAGTTTGTGCTTATCTTGGCGAAAGACGAGTACAAACCAGCATGAAGTTAACATCTCCTCTCGTGTAATGGAAATAATTATCACATTCTGCCACAGATTTATAATTGGTACAATTACTGTACTGACCGGCTCTTGCATACACAGCATGAGTATTTATTTCCTGTTAAGCAGTTTAGATACATCCAACACTCATTATAAGACAACCTCAGGTGGATTTATTTTAGAAGCTAATTTATTCCAAGGAACAAAAATAAATGAAGAAATGTGTAATATAAAATGCCTCCATGTATAATTAGTCTTTATGTACAATGGTGCCCATTATAAGAGAAATTAATACCCATCGAACCCTGAAATTTCACAACCTGCTTCCATTATAAAGATAATAATTTAATTACAGGGTTGTCCGCAGACTCATGTTAAAAGGAACATATTGATAACAACTGATATTCATTAGATGCTGTATAAAAAAGAAAAAGATAAATTACTCTTTCTTTTCTGACCTGGCTACAGTGACCTATGACAAAGACCAGTCTTTTTTTGTGAAGCAGAACAATGACAAAAGATGATGTAAAATAAGGGTCCTGAAGCAAAAACAGCTGAGTAATAAGTCTTTACCAATTTAATTAGCTTTAATACATAATGGTTGTGCCATATTTTTCCATAATCTGATTCATGTAGTATATATCACAATACAGAGATGATACCGAATGGTAATGTCTGGGGTTGCATATAGTGAAAACCAAGGATGATGCGTGACAGAAAGAACGATTATAATACTTTTTGAATAAAGAGGAATCAGAAAGCACTACACACATGAATGTAACAACACAATGAATTGAGGAAGACTAAAGCCTTAAATACACAGAGGATTATGGTTAACAGATCTGGGAACAGGTGTGGACTAATTAGAAAACATGAAAACAAATGAATGACTAGAACTCAGACAAATGGTGATGATACAATAAACAAAACAAGACAGTGAAACAGAACATGAGTATGTATGGGACTTTTTTTAAAGAATATCATGATATTCTCAGGGAACATCCCTATGGTACAACTGTACACTTTATTTTAATGTGTCCCCATTCCAGTGTAATTATACGTATATGTAATAGTAATTAACTACATGTAATTAAGTTATTAACATGTACTTATACTATAGGTTAGGATTAGGGTTTGGTTTAGGGTTAGTTGCATGTAATTATGCCTAATTTATAGTTATTACAAGTAATGTAACAAAGACAGTAAAATAAAGCGTTACCAAATTCAATGGCACATTTTCAAAAAGACATTGAAATTGTCGACAAATCACAAAACTGTTGGTACTTTTTTATTAGTGAAAATAACTAATAAAGTTCAACTTCATACTTTTTAACCTATCTATTCTATTAGGCTGTTAACTGACTCCATATCAGACTAATATGGTTTTAACAGTCAGGGGAAAAGCTGGAGGAGAGAGAAAGTGCAAGAGGTCTTGAACATCATTTGGCCCTTCTAATTAGATCGATCATTGCTCTGCTGGAAATTAAAAGTGCCCATTACAGCACTTCCTGACACTAAAAGGATCTAAAATGGACACATAAGTGACAACTGAGACAGAGACTGAAACAGTGTGGACGGAGATTTTTTTGAAAGCTCTATTTTTGACTTGAAGTGCCATCTTAAAAACATGACGTATGTGGTGTAAGATGCTGAAAAATAAGTGAGACCTAGTTCTCTTTTGCCTTTTCTCTCCATCTTGCCATTCTGAGGTGGTAATCTTGTTTATTTTCTTGTTTAGTCTCTCTCTCTCTCTCTTTCTCTCTCTGGTTTGAAGCGTGTTATCAAAGCAGACACCAACACTGAAAAAACCAAACCATCTCTCTCTTTCACGCATACGTGCGCACACACACACACACCAAGAATATGGCTGGTCTGAAGGTCTAATTCTATTTCCATACATTGCTGTGTCTAAAATTGATTTAGATTTCCACACAGATTCACAACACAAGATTCATGTAACGGGATGAGATGGGGGGAGGTTGAGGATGAAGGACAAGATGAAATTCTCCAGGCTAAAGAAATATTTCTCTATATTATCACTGTATGGGAGCAGTAAGAAATGTCTGCAAGAGTCAAGGCTCTAGATCCTTAAACACCAGCTTTTACTTACTGTAACACAAACACACAGATGTAATAGAAGGACATACTGTATAAGAATGGGGACTTTTTAAAGTTACCGCATTAATGGATGCAAGTAATTAAATCATTGTTTGTATGTTCAAATATGTTTATATGTTATTTATAAACCCTTGTTTATATGTTTAAATATGTTTAACGTTGTTTTTAAACAGCATTAACACATATATTCAATTTGACATTATACCAGATAGTAGGCAATGGAGTAACTTATGTAAAACATCAGTATCAACAATAGACCCTTTTAATCCCAATCTCAGACCACTTTACTTTTATTTTCATTCATTATATTTCCACAATACACTCCACTGCCTATCCTGGTCCGTGTATAATCTGAGCTCTGAGGACCACACACAGCAACAGTTCTGCACTGTCTGACTACTCATCCAGCACAGCACTGCGAGTCTGCAAGTTTATACTTAATGTTTCTTGTTGTGTTACTTTCGTAAAGGCAGCCAAAGCAGATCATTGAACTGTCTAGACGTTGAGTGATCCTAGTAAGGAAATCTGTGACTCACTCGATGATAAATAACAAATAACAGCCTAGAAACTTTGTTCTCAGCAGGAGGGGTGAAACTGTGGCTTTCATGATCATTAAGAACTTCTTCAAACCAAAAGATCTCCTACTTCACTAGTTGGGGAGAAAGGGGCATTCACACTTGAATACAATTTAGCAGATTTCGGCTCTTGGCTCTAGTAAATATGTGCTATTTCTCTGTGCCGGTTTCCACACCATTAACGGCTTTCTCTTGTCTTTTTTCTCTCTAGGTCTCCCTAAAGATTCACTGATGCTTCTGTACTAGTTTAATAGTCTCCTCTTCGGCTCATTACACAGATCTGACCAACCTTCTGGCATCTTCCGTTGATCTTATTTATGATGGTACATCTGATCCGTGTACGATTAATCAGACTGAAAGAGTGCAGGATGACATTCACAGTGTAAAAGAATCAAGTTCTTCGCTAGCAGTCAGCCTAAGAGCAGTGTGTGTGATGATTGTGAGGCTTTAAAACATCTGTGAACAATGCAATAGAAGTGTGTTTTCACTGCAGAGCATTCTTCATTAACTTATCCAGATGCCTAGCAAGAAAAACAGCTAACAAAGCTTTTGTTTGGTCAGCTTGTTGTTAGCTAGTGTCGAGCAAAAGTAACAAAGACAGATGATAGAGGCAAAACATGAAAAATGAGAATGGATACTTCAGGAGAAAACAAGAAAAAGGCTCTGTTTATTCCTGGCACCCAGCTAACGGGGAACATTCTCAGATCTTTGTAGCGTTCTGACAAGGTTTTGGATGTTCAAAGTGTCATCAGTGTTTTTTTTAAAGAGCAACATGCAGGTTGGACACCCCTATATAGCATAGTGTATGTTGACGATAAAACAACTAGATTTTCTGAACTGGAGTAATATATATTTAGCCATTAACGATATTTTGAGAAAAATTGTGATAAAATAACTCCTGTGTCTACGACGCACTAACCGGAAGTGATGATCGCCGAGGGAGTCTGTTCAAGTTCAGGCTCAGGTTACAATGGATGCGAATGATGAAACCGCAATCTGCGATGTTGAGGAATATGCCTATGATGACCCACAGACAAATAATTATGAGCCTTCTAGGTGAGATAGAAGTCAGGGGGAAATCAGGGGACAAACAATGGGCAGAGGAGAGAAGTAACGTTAAAGTTGTGGTGTTGAGAAAACCAGTGGCGAATAGGGCAAGTGAGTTCATGTAAGTTAACACCGTGGCTAACGCTGGTTCATCTACTGCATGGCTAGTACCTTGGTGTTTTGTAATAAATCTGCTTAAGCATACATACAATCGACTTTGTTCTTGATTAAACATCCATTTAGATTGTCTTAATTTAAGCCAGCAACATTTTGTCTTCTCATATTCTACGCTGACAGTGATTATGCAGTCCATTCAAGCTGGTTTGCACTATCCACATTGACTAATGACCATGCCATAACAACAAACAAATAATGCTTTTCAAATGCAGTTAGCGATAGCATTTAAACCGAGTGAAATATGTGCCACAAACGACCGAGTGTGTGTGGTAAAAGACGCGGCAGTCAAGTCTGCTCTATTCACCTGCACATAAGGGGTGTGCCAAGACCAAAAAGCCTTGTTTTTCCGAGAAGGAAAATGATGGATATGATGTCCTGACAGGCTGGAATTCGTGCAACAAGCACAAACACAATAATTTACCATTATGGCTTCTCTAAAACTCAATCTAAAACTTTCTGTCTCTCACTACTGCTCGAACGACATCAACACCCAGCAATGAGAAGCGTACCGTGACCCAATTTTTTTCCTCGGGCGACGTCATATGACGCGTTGCTTGCGGGAAAGGCGTATTCCAGAGCTTAGCGCATTTTCATCAAAATCTCGACATCAAATGAGATTTCATTAGTAATTTTTACATACGTGTTTTTAAAAGACCTCTGCAGACAATTTAAAGTATTAATTCAGAAATAAATTCAACCAGCATGTTGCTCTTTAAGTAGCTAACGCCTACATTTTTATTCACAAAACGTCCACATATTTTGTTGTATGAATACCTGAACATGCAATATATCAAAAGAAAAAACAGAACCGCTACTTCATTCTTTGTTTTTTAGAAACAACTTCAACATTTTGAACAAAAAGCTGAGAAAAATTCATTTAAAAAACCCTGCAATGACTACAATGTGCTAGTGTTGCACGGTGCACCGATACTTCAAAAGTATCGCGATACTCGGAAATTAAAAACCTCACGATACCCAAATTTATCAGTATCGATACTTTTATGAATGACCGCGCTCCGGATTTGTAAAAGATGTATTTCATGTTGGTGTGTGCCACGCACGCTTCCAGTCTCCTCACGCACGCAGCAAAGACGCTGCAGCTGTCATGAGACGCGAGGACGGCTGCATGCGCGAGCACACGTGATACAGCGGCCGCCTGTCAGTAGCGGAGTGGCAATCCGGAGAGTTCGATCTTTCCCGTTGGGCCGGTAGTGTTTCGAGGCCGCGAGGGCCGGTCTGATAGTTATACATTGCAAGTTATTAGCAACACAATCCAGCGGCCTGTACACAACAGTCTCTGCAACGACAATAGTTAGAAGCGCGCGTCCGTGCTGAAGACGGTGCGCGACTGGGCGAGCCGCAAAAGACACTGTATCCATGCAACTGATAGCAGCGAAAAGAGCGCTCTGCTTGATTAAAAAAAACAACAACAACAGATTTTAGCGCTAGATCTCTTATTTAATAGCGAACTAAATGAATTATCTGCTAGTTAACTGGAGATGTGTCTTTCTATAGCAGTCTGTAAAAATATACCTCAGATTTTTTGTCAAATCTAGTTGTACAGTCAATAGCAAAGCTCTTTCCCACTTTATATGTGCTATGTTTGTTTTTGCGGCATTCACGCTGAAAACACATACAGCCGCTCAGTCTTTTTGCCACTCACTATGAGTAACTGCAGGCACGTGACCGGACGATGACGTCCGCGCATTCCCTCTATAGTGAAAATACGTAAACCAAGAATATTATGCAGGGTAAGTGTTGTCTCAAAAATGATGGAAAATTATGTCAGTGAGACATAGTGTGGAAAGTATGGGAACGTTATCAAAATGTTTCTAAGAAAACATTTTGTGTTAGCTGCAGTGCAGAAATATCTACCTCGAAAGATCTGAACAGCACTAAGTGTAAAAATGGTCCAAAATGTTTTGTGATCAGATCAAGATAGATTGAAAACTTGGCGTGTACTTTGTAGTCGTAATTAATGTACATTTTGAGGCAAGTTCTCAATGCTACAACAAACCTCACTCAAAAAGTACTGTAGCTCCCAGCAGGACCTATCAACTTCCTGTGAATAACTTCCCTTTGGATAATACTCAGACCCTTGTTTGTCAGCTCTCTCTCTTTCTGAAAATCCCCTTTGTTTTTCACTGGAGCGTTTCCTCTATTTTTGCAGTTACCGCAACCGGTCGATAAAAAAGAATCACTTCCTGGTTTGACTGTTGACCTTCAGTGATGAGATCATGGAGCGGTCAGCTGCTAAAGACTCCTGGGAAAAAAAGTGAGGCTGGATGGCTGTGAAACTGAGACCTTTAGAGCTTCGAGTGCTCAGTGAGGAGAGAAACTCAAGCTAGGTTTTCAATAAGAATGAACTAGGCTCACAATCTAGCATTTGATTTTCTAAATCAGCACTGAATATGCCAAATCATGTTTTTAAATGCTGAAAATGCCTCACTATAAAAATATCTTTCCATATATAGCTAGGGAATAAGTATTTTTCAACAAACCAAGACATTTTTAAAGAAAGATTTAATACTTTTATTCAGCAAGGATGCATCAAAAGTGGTAAAGACGTTTACATTGTTACAAATTTTTTTAATCTAAATAAATGCTCTTTTTTAATGTTCTATTCATCAAAGAATCTTGAAAAAATATAGCCTATAGTTTCCAAAAAAATATTATGCAGCACAGAAGTTTTCCAAACTGATAATAATAAATGTTTCTTGAGTAATGTGGCACTAAAGACTGGAGTAATGATGCTGATAAGTGTCAAGATTGGTTTTGATTTATGTTTCAGAGCTTTTATTTTGTAGTTTGGTTCCTGGTTGACTAGTTGACTTGTTGCCTCACTGCCCTATATGGCATATGGCAGGAAGTGTCTACGCACAAAGGTACCTCACGAGTCACGAAACTGATTTCGGACAGATTTTTTAGGCAGCATGTTTTATGATCAACTACAGCAAAATATAGCAAGCTTTAGTGAAAACTAAGTGAATATTCAATGACCACAATAGTTATTTATCATTAGAAATGACATCATAAGTTGATCATTGACACTGATTAAAAAATTTACATTTATGCCGCAACTTTCAGACGAAAAACTTTTTTTTTTCTTTTTTCTTCTAGCTCAATTGTCACAGAATGGAAAGCACAGGATTCTGGGATATCAAAAGCACTGAAGGTATTTCAGACAGGAAGTGAAGTGAACTGCATTCGGATGTGCCTTGGCCCTTAATGCCTTCAAGCCTTGGAATGCGTCCTCTGAAAGCAGCATTTATCAGTTTTCAGTTAATCAGTTTTTCATGTTGTGTGCTTCCCTTTCCATATGTGTCATGTTCTGATTGGTTCCTGTGTTTCATGTGTCTTCTCATTGTTTGCTTTTGTCATGTGATCCCTAAAGTACTGTATTTAAGCCCATTTGTTTGCCATGAAGTACGCATGTGTTCCATGTTTCCATTTGCCAGGTCTGTCCATAGTCAAGTTTTGTTCATGTTTTTTTTCCATGTTTTGGATTACGTTTATACTTTGTTTCATGTTTTCGGATCTTTGGACACATTAAATAAACTGCACTTGGTTTCTCTTTACTATCGCCTTCGTCTGCTTTCACGTCAGCTTTGCTATCATAGAAATAAAGTACATTATAAAATATATTATAAATAGAAAACACTAACTTTAAATATGAACTAAAAAATGTTACCTTTTTTAGATTAAATAAATGCAGTCTTCTGAAACATAAGATGCTTTTAAAAAACAAACTTTTAGACCCCAAGCTTTCATGTGTTGTTACAGATAATGCACAACACTTGCAAGAGACATGTCAAATTGTATATTTTAATAATAATAATAAAATAAACTGATCAGATATCAAACTTCCCAATAAGCTTTATACCATAGAGGTACACAAACCAGGAGTCAAAACTTGGTGACGAGTAGGTTCACAAACAAAAGAATAAGTGTATACACAGAACGTGGCTCTAGGTTATTAAAAATATATCTTCTGGGAAAATCTCACAAACTTGCAGTTCCTCGCTTTCAAAAGTTTAAATGACTTCTGTGAATCGGCTGACTTAGATAAATATGCCAAGGACTCTTCTGAACAATACACTTCATAAAGCCCATATGAAAAATCATCCAGAAAGGCATAATTTACCATATACTTGGCAATGCTCTATTTCACCCTTATGTTCTCTCTTTTTTTTTTTTTCAATCTAAGCAGCCTGCTGATGACAAACCAATCCATACAGCGTTTCAAACGAGCTGCGCTTGCTTCATTGAGGGATGGTTAGAACCAAATTACATTAGCATAACTCGCCCTCTGTGCTTCTCTCTTTCTATTTTATTCCTTGCCACCAACTGTGGATAATGCACTGGCATACACACTGACAAGCAAAAAGCACTGATGTAAGCTTCTCCTCATTCCTGCTTATGATTCTGCGCCCTGGCAGCTGACCCATTTCGCAGAGGTCAAAAGCTGAAGAGTTCATTCTGTTTTTCTATAACATGTCTTGCAAGTAAATTACATGTTAATAATAATTATTTATGAAAACAAAACTTACAAACAAACAAACAAACATGCAGGTAATTGTCACCAGGGCAGAAGAGGGATTCTGAACTGAATTGCCATGTCGCTGGTGAATGTTTATGCATTTGCTCAGATGTTCGGGTTGGTTGTTAGGGCATTGCTAGGTGGTTGTGTATGGTGTTCTGGGTAGTTTCCAGGGTGTTTCTAGGTGGATAGTAGTGTGTTTAGGTGATTCCCAGGGTGTTTTCACTGTGTCTATTGTGTTGGTTAGTTGCCAGAGTATAGCTATGGAGTTGCAAGGATGATCTGGTTGGGTGTTAGGGCATTGCTACTGTATGTGACTCCAAAGCTCTTCACTGTTGAAGACTAGAAAAATGTTGCTTGGTCTGATGAGTCTCGATTTCTGTTGAGACATTCAGATAGAGTCAGAATTTGGTGTAAACAGAATGAGAACTTGGATCCATCATGCCTTGTTACCACTGTGCAGGCTGGTGGTGGTGTTGTACTGGTGTGGGGGATGTTCTCTGGCACACTTTAGGCCCCTTAGTGCAATTAGGCATCGTTTAAAATGTCACCATGTCAAAAAGCTCACATCACAAAGCTCAAATCAAATGTCACAAAACTTGAACATGACAATGAGTTCACTGTACTAAAATGGCCCCCACAGTCACCAGATCTCAACCCAATAGAGCATCATTGGGATGTGGTGGAACGGGAGCTTTGTGCCCTGGATGTGCGTCCCACAAATCTCCATCAACTGCAAGATGCTATCCTATCAATATGGGCCAACATTTCTAAAGAATGCTTTCAGCACCTTGTTGAATCAGCGGCACGTAGAATTAAGGCAGTTCTGAAGGCGAAAGGGGGTCAAACACAGTATCAGTGGTGTTCCTAATAATCCTTTAGGTGAGTGTATGATCAATAAGCTACAAGAGCCAAGTCATCATTTATGTTCTTAATACGACGCGTGTGGGACAATTATGTGGCAAAGTTTAATAGTTCAGGTTAGGGATGCGTTCAGTTCCATGAGCAATAACTATGAGCAATAATAATAGTTGTTCTTGCTTGTATAAGATAAAAAGCTTATTTTTTTGACAACTTAATTTTGGTATAATAAAAATATGAGCTGTTTTCATATGCTTCTAAAAAATGGGATGTTGTCCTGTCATACACTTTAATTAAAAGCTTTGTCAAATGACTTGCTCTTATTTTGTCTCTCTCTCTCTCTCTCTCTCTCTCTCTCTCTCCCACATTCATGCACTCCACAACCCCTGGTTACACTACACACCATGTCATTAATTTCAGTTTGAAGACAGAAGAAATAATTGAAGCCTCAGAGAGAAGTAATTTGTAACAGATGGAAAGTTTACAAGCGAGTCCACAAGTGAATCCATAATTGAGCGTGGCATTGTATACCTCATCTCCTCTTTCTCCTATTCATTGTTTGCGCTCTCTCAGTCTTTCTACCATTTTGTAGTTTACATATTCTATAAAGCAACAAACCCTCAAGGTGAAAGACAGCCAACCTCCACAACAATACAAATTGTGTGGAATGTTTAATAACAGGAGTGGTTTATGTTCTATACTACCTCACACCTTCACCTTTTCAGACACCAATTCCACCAGCACAGATCAGCTGAAGAGTACTTCCTCGTGCTTACTTCAGAACAGTGGTTCAGAAAATAAAAATTAAGTAAGTTAGAAAATTTTATTTCTAAATATTATAAATATTAATAAAAATATGATGTATAAATAGTAAGCATGTGCAAAGAAATATAGGTACCGCTTCCTTTTACAGTACAACAGTACTTACAGTGTACTTACCTAGAAAGTACTGGCTAATATAAGGTAAGTACATGGAACAGGGGTAGGTTTAGGGGTAGGTTCAGTGTTAGTACTAGTCATTACCCAGTAATTGTAGTTAATAAAATAAGTACATAGTATTTACATGGGTAACTGGACTGTAAAAGGAAGCGTTACCGAAATATAATAAATAACAATAACAAAAAATTCCAGTTCTCGTAGCATACAATGTATTAATAATTCAAATATATATATATATATATATATATATATATATATATATATATATATATATATATATATATATATATATATACACACAGTATATATTGCATTTATGAAACATGTCAAATAAAAAGTAAATTCTTCTGATACTATTGTTTTTCCCTCCACCAGGGTTTGCTGCATTGCCAACTATATATGTCTGACCAAATTGATCATCATCTGTGACCTGTTATCACATCTAAAATATGATGAGATCCAGTATATCAAATATCTAGCATTTACTTTTTTTTACTATTAAATTACATTACTATTTTTTTACCTTTGGAAAAGTAAGGGAGAGGCTGTCTTATCAGAAAAAAATAAATAAATCTAATTTGTCATTGTGGCCTCATTTTTAAAGGTCACTACAAGGGCTAAAACATAGCTGCTAAGTTAAGACTGTCTTAAGAATCAATAATCAATCTTACTTTTCAGATTTAAAAAGCACCAATCTACCTTTTTATGTAACTGATTTGTTATGACCTGTCTTAAAGAAAAAAAATTAGATGGCTTACTTGTTAGAACAGTTTATGCAACAGGCCAGGTGTGTGTATTGTGTCAGTTGTTGAAGGACTCCTTACTCATTATCCTCACCTTGCCTCCAGAATCACAGGGCCACTCTAATAGTCCTCTGGTAATAGTGTGTTTCTCTCTCTATTGGACTCAGTTCATTAGTTTTGCTTCAGTCTGACATCAGAGCAGAAAGTCAATGATGCCATTCTCACACAAACAACAACCCTCTTCCCGGTCCATTCATGGACACTGAGTCCAAGTTTATATGGTCATGTTTGCAGTTGTCACAGTAATGACATGCTTTGTGTGCTTGGCTATGCTCCTTCCTGTTTGGATGAATAAAAGGAAGCCTTTGAATGGCACACACTTATTCTCTTCCTCAGTAACAGCTGTTTGGGTCAACCAGAATAAGCTCTAAATCTTCCTACAATCTTCCTTCATATAAAGTCCTGTGGACTTAGATCAATTCGGTGTCTGGATGTCTCTAATGCCATTATCAAGATTTACAGTTTAAAAGAGGAAGAACACTTCAAGAAAATCAACAAATGAAAAAAGTGACTGACTATCTGAGCTATTTTTTCAGTAGCGTGACAGTATAGATCATCAAAATAGTGTCGCTTTTCCAGTAACAAGCTATTTTTACAAGCACTACATTGTTGTTTTTCATGCCTCATATTGCTTATGCAGCCTAACAACCGAGCGAGCAATGGCAATAATCAACCGCACTCTCTCAGAAGGTCTCTCTCTCTCTAAGTACCACTGGGAAATCCAATTAAGTTGGGCGAATTAGTCCGTTTCGGACGGTGCATTTCAATGAACCGGCTCCAAAAATGAATCCATCCTTTCTGCCCATACAGTAATAGGTTTAAGGTGCATTTTATGAAAATTCACGCTGTGAAAATGCCTCTGCCTGATTGCGGCATGAAGCACTTATGAAATCAGTCCAATGGCGTGACGGAACGTCATGTGACGCCATCAACAAGGAAACTATAAAGCATCCCTGGAAAAACCTACACTAGCTTTTGATAGGCTGAAGCAAGTCACTCACAGGCATGCAGAGAGTATGGCAAGACTGTTTCCCTCTTCAGGAAACCAAGGTTACAGTTATAACCCGAGAACTTGAGACACTGTGGGAACACTATACCCATGACGGCATTTTAACAAGTGCCTGTCCATGTGAAATCTCTGCTCACACCAAGACGAGAGCCCCTGAGCCCCAGGAATGGAGCCGAGGTCAAGGTTCAAAAACCTCATTAATGGTTTTAAAGAGACGTGGTAAGCAACTTAAAGAGACGTGGTAAGCAGCTAAGGCCACCATGTACACCTCTAGTGTAGACTTGCGGAGAAACGGTCCTGCAGGAACTCCAGCACTGCAACCAGTGGGAAGAGAACTGGGTCCGGCTGGTGCTCTCTGCACCAGGAAGTGAAAAATATCCACTTCATAGTTTCCTTGTGGAGGGAGCTCTGGAGTGAAGGATGGTCTCAACAACCTCAGTTGAAAAACCTGAGGAGAGCCGTCGAGGAGAGACTCTAGGTCTGAGAACCGTACTCGGCCCCTACCTCAACAGGATATCTGCTCCCTGATTTAAAATCCTGGGATGTAAATTGCCTTTAAAGTGAGAAAACTCCCTTGGGCCTTCAGGAGGATCTGGTGAGCCAGTTTGCATAAGTGACGTGACCTCAGGCCCCCCTGATTTTGATGTAAGAGACCACTGATGTGTTGTCCGTGCAGACAAGCACATCACCAACACCACCAACATTTAGAGTCGATTAATGTGGCAATAAAGTACATGGTCCTGCCACAGAGCTTGCACCAAGCGACCACTCATGATCGCCCCCTCAACATGTGAAGGAAGAGTCTGTCGCTAGCATTAAACGATGACAAGAAGCCCCCAAAACTGGGCCTTGGGCGAGGAACCAAGGTTTCTTCCACATGACTAAGGCATGTAGGTGTCGTCGCGTGACCTTGATCATGCGAAACAGATTTCCCCTCGGAGAAAACCCCTTTGGTTCTGCACCACCAGTGCAGGGGCCTCATGTACAGGAGGTAAAAAGTTATTACGTTGGATGAGACCCAAAAGTCTTTGAAACTGTTTCACAGTGAGTGACTGGCCTAGGGCAAACTTTCTCATGAGAGACAGAATGACATCTCGATGCCAAACCGCCACCTGCTCGGATTGAGCTACTGTATCATAGAACTATAGGCCGAAGGGAAGAAACCGTGGTACACTTCGCCCCCAAAAGTGAACCTCCAGGACTTCCTGTGATGAGGATGGATGGCTACATGGAAGAATGCATTCTTCAAATCTATCGTGACAAACCAGTCCTTAGACTGAATCTGTGACACAATCTGTTTGAATGTAAGCCTCCATCGTTCTTTGGAACAATGAAGAAACGACTGTAAACCCCTGACTCTCTGCTGGGAGAAGGAACCCTTTCTTTAGCCTCCTTTCGCAGAAGAGTCCATAACCAGAGCCTGCTCGGGGTCCACAACCACCACTGAATTCTGTAACCCTTTTCTATAGTGAGCTGGACCCAACAAGATATATTTGGTAGTAGCTTTCATGCTGCCAGAAAATCTACTAAGGGGACCAGTCTCATCGGGCAAATCGGAAAGGAACAACCGGAACAACGAACTGACTGTTCTGTGACCCTCCTCGGAGGATCGCTGGGAAATGCAGGCACCTCGCCACCCTGAAGCGGTGAACCAGCAGGGAACAACCGCACTGACTGCTTTACGACCATCCTGGGAGGATCATTTGAGATCGCTGACACCTTGGTGCCCTGAAGTGTCGAACCGGCAGCGAACAACCAAGTGCTGTGACACTCCTCAGAGAGTTGCTTCCTAAAGGGTGCAGAGGCGAAACGGGCACCGTATTTTGATGAGGTGGAAACCGTTTCTCCCCGGAAGAGACGGCCCTCAGAAGTCTGACAGCCTCAGCGTCAGGACTTCTTCTAAGTCGAAGCATTCTTCGAGATAACGACTATCCTCAGATCGGTCTTATCCCAAGATGACTACGGCTGATACTACTTAAGGAACCTCTCGAGACTTGTCTCTAGTACAGAGACTTGTCTCTAGTATGACAAGCATAGGCGTCATTTACGGGGGAGACGGGTGGGACATGTCCCCACCACTTTTGCCAGGGTCGATTTTGTCCCCACCACTTTTGAAACATCTCGCGGTACAGCTGTACCAATACAAATAAAACATCTCTAGTTAACAGCATTCGTTTCATTTGTTTGTTAAATAACAAGCGATCTAGCACTGAAATGTGTTTCTTCTCTCGGAAACACGCTTCAATCCGTTGCGGAGATTCGTTCCGGTGAAATCACATATCAAAATGCACACAAATGTCACCCTGTTTCTCATGGGTTCTAATCCGCTCTCGTATATTTTTTTCCCCTCATCAAAACATATACAACCACTGATAAACATTATTGGTTTTGATGAGGGGAAAAAACTATACAAGTGCGGATTAGAACCTCGAACCTCCCGAGTCCCGAACACGCTAGGCAAAAATTCTACCTCTGGACCATCACTGTACATATGCAATAAAGGGCGTATATACTCTATATACTCACTATAGTTGGACATTGTGCTCATTTTTATTTATGTAACGTTACATCAGGAAGCTACAGGACATCGTCTTTCAAAACATGACCAACTCGAAAGAGAAAAAAAGAATGAATGCATCATTGTACCCAGCACTTTTGAAAATGCCCTTCCGAAATACGTCTCTGTCCCAGCACATTTCAAACCAAACTGACGCCCATGATGACAAGCCTAAAACACTGTACACATGCTCTCACTGTGACTGGCTTTTTCCTAATTTATGGTAAGTGTTTTCACTTAGTCTTGAGAGGAATGTGGAATTCAGCAAATTAAGTAGAGCAAAGCTACAACTTCACTGGGCAGCTGCTGATTAGAGTCTTTTAGCGTTATAGTGTTCGCTTCAGATGCATTTTTCTTTGTAAATCCTTTGGATGAGCAATCAAAGTCAGCATTGCTTTCCTGTTGGTTGAGAGTTAAACCGAGTTCAAGGCTGTTGTTTAGACTGTGTTGTATTGCTGATATGAGCTTAGAGAATACAGGGAGGACAAATCCATAGGGTAAAACAACAATGATTACCAAATGAATGAATCAGAAATTAGTTCAGGATGAGGTTAGACAAAATTCAGAAAAAAGATGAGCACTTTCAAAGCTCTTTTATCAAATGCACTCAGAGTGAAAAAAATAGATCTTTTATTTTACTGTGGCTTGGGAAGATCCACACAGGGTGTTTTATTTGTTGTGGTTTTACCACTTGTTCATCTGCTATTAATATGCAGTGAATCACTTTGCATGTGTAAAAACACTTTCAAGAACGGACAGTTCTTTGTAAAAAAAAGGCTTATATAAAACACTGTGGAATTGCATCGGATTTCAAAAACCATCCAAATATGTTTGTATAGTGGTGTCTTGATGGTTATTATTGATGTGATGATAGGCACACAAAGCTTTGTGAGTGTCTTTCATTTAGGTTGTGGTTTTATATATCTGGATGAGTGATGTTATTTGTTGTGTGTTTTTGATGTGCATGGGAAAGAGTTGAGCTCAGCTTAATGTACAGAGAAGATAAGCCTGTATCAGATGTCCCAGGAGTTTCTTTGTAGGCTTGTTGGTTCTTTCTGTCTGTCTGCCTGTCTATCTATTATGCCCCAATATGTGTTACTTTTAACATTCATGTTTTTTTTTAAAAACATATGTAAATATACAATGTGTAATTTTCATATTAAACACATTTATACAAAGACAATGTCTATAAATAATTGCATACATGATATATATCAAAAATATATTTATGTATACATACATAAACATATTTATAAGGATTAGGTATATTATATATAAATTGTATATATAAATATATATTGTATATATACACACATATATACAATTTTTTTATTACATTTTGTTTTTACTTCATGACAATGACAATATGTACATATAATTAATTTGCATATGGGCTAATTCATACACAATATATGCTCTCAGATCCATTCAAGAACAAGAATAAATGCCAAATTCTATATCCAGTTTTTTACTTCAGACATTTATAGAGCTTTTTAAGGTTTTAGCTGCTTAATGCTTCAAGCTGTATAGTTTCACGCTGCTTGAGTACCTCTCACTGCATTAGCCGTTTACTGTTTTAGCCCAACATTTTTTTTAATTGTATTGCAATATATATTACATTAAATAAGAAAATGTTAAATCATGGTTACATCACACATTGGTCAATAATGCTGAAATAAACCCTGTGCTAATTCCTCTTTTCCATGCAGTTACAGGACTGGGGCTATTAAGCTATTAAAGCTTTTTACGTCTGATCATGTGAGTGGCAAGACTTACTGGTTCTTCTCCACGGATAAAATCAGCTGTTGTCCTTCTGCTAGGATTAGGATGCGCAGCGAAGCAGGAGGTGTCTAAATAAATGAAAAACAAAACAATCACTTCATGTCCTGTTTTCCTGTTTCAACCAATTTACTCTAAACCCTGCAGCTTCCCAATTGAAACACACACACACACAGCCTTTACACCTTTAAATGACTTCAGGTTGCGATTCAGCGCACCCGAACAGCGCCAGAGCCAAAACGAAGCCCTCCAAATGTCATTTTGCACATAATAATGTGTCAAGCACTGCACAGGGCCAAAGCTTGTGTGTTCAGGTATAGCCACTGCATCTTCATTCACTTGACTCAAAGACATGAGGAATATGAACTGAGTTGTACACACAAATATAATTTAAACAAACCGATTCTTGATACATTATGATAAACAAGCCAGAAGTGTTGCCAGAAAGGTACAAGTGAGTGTATCTTGGTGAATCGGGGTGGACCTCTATGCTGTAATTGTTCTCAGATTTTATAAATGGCTTTTCCTTATATACAAATATACAATATATTTGTTTTTTGCAAACTAAAGTACAATTGCACAGTTGAAATTTATTGTATTATTGCGTCTTAGCCCGCCAAATTGGGCGTGAGTGACTTAGTGTATAGTGTATAAGCGTGGCTCGGAGGCTGTCTTCTTGATTTTCATCTCTTCAGCGAAGCTCTTCGCATTGCTGGATTCTGCCATTTGAGGAAGAGAAAAGCCAGCTTAGGACAGCACCTCCAGAAGCCAGTCGTCTTCGGCACCTTCAGCCATCCATGCGAGCTACGCTATACGGTGTCGTATCTGATGATGTATCCTTTTTCTGAGCTCTATTCTGTGCGTGTTTGCCGCTGCGACTCCACTCCTTCTAAAAGAGCACGATGTTTTCTAAAAATGTCTCGCAATTCCTGTGGCTTGTGCCAAGCCCCGCCTCAGCGCCGGAGACCACCATGTGATCTGTGCTTGCTTATTGTCGGGAGTCTGACTCAAGGTGTTGAATGCCGAAGCTGTCGCTCCGCCCTCTGCTGGACCGCGCAAAACAAGAAGCCCATTCACAGAGACCGCCTAAGCTTGATTACCGAAGGCTAAGCACCGCCTCAGCCGGACTGCCGTCAAAATATCTCGCACTGTCAGTTCCCTTAGAAATAGGATACTGCAGTGGTGTATTCGGCAGCCACATGCTTATACGGATCGTGGTGCCACTCTGTATTCCCTATAGCCCCTTTTCCACCAAAGCATTTTGAGAGCCGGTGCCTGCACGCGAACCAGTTCTTTGTGTTTTGACAGCCAAAAAAACGGTTCTCGGCCAGGAGAACTGGTTCCAAAGCGGCACCAACTCTTTGCTGGACTAGAACCGTTCTTTTACCACGTCATGCTTACGTCGGGGCTGGGGCGGGTTTAGATGTGTTCTAAACATCTTTTCTGACCATAATAAAGGATCGCAAAGCCATGAGAAACATTTGCAGAAACACGACGGAGTCCCGCCTTTGTAACTGTTATGCTTGAAGTTAACGCAAGCGTTTCTATTTTCTTTTTTCCAATTTTTTTAATTGAAGACATTATAGACACAAGACAGGGGTAAATAAGTTATCAGAAAAGATTACATATCAAACTGAAAATATTAAAAGACTTACACATTTCGATTGTTTTTAAAGCCTTCTTGATACACGAGTTAGAGATAATCCCAAAGTAATGTTGTACTTGCAAGCATTTCTAGCTAAGACGTATGGCGACGTAAACAGTGATGTAACGTCGTCGTTCCCTGGGCGCTCTAGTCAGTGGAAAAACGAAGAGGTTCTGAAGCGGTTCGCAAGTTGAACCATCTCCGAACCAACTTTGAACCAGCACCAGGTTCCGAACCAGTTCTTTTTTGGAGGAAAAGGGGTATATGAGTGCTTTTGTACTTGTGCTCGGCCCGCGTTGCTGGCCACCTTATTCCCCGCTTATCTGGGATCGCGGGATTCCCTGGGACTCATGAAGTGGATGCTTGACATGCATGGCATTGACAAAGGGTTCCATAATACAAGAGAACCTCTCAGTAAGAGAATGATCGGTTACCTAACGTAACCTTGGTTCTTTCAGAAGAGGAAACAAGTATTGCGTAACCCTGACGTGCTTGCTCCAAAAACCAGGGATGATGAAAACCAGGGAGACACCCTCCAAGCCCCACTTATTTACGTTAAGCCACGCCCATTCTGGTGGGCTAAGACAGCGTCATGAGACGCTTTATTGGACGTGACGTCACGCCGGGCTCAGTGATAGGCTGCTGCAGTTGCCGTTACAGCCTGCTCTAGGTCTGCTAGCTGCTGCACTGCGTTGACAATGAATGCAAAAATTAAAGATAATTTTTTTGGCTTCAATATCTCGAAAAGATGAATCTTTCCGTAGCGTAAGATAAACTTTCACAATACTTGTTCCCTCTTGCAGAGAGAACCGAGGTTACATTAGGTAACCTATACGTTTTTTGGACATGGCCCTATGATAATTTCATGTGTGTACAGTACATCTGTATTCTTCTATGTTTTCTGTGCACATTATTGTTTTTATTATATTTCTTTTCAAACTGCAAAACAAAATAAAGCATGTGTGTACTCCTGAATATTTCAGAACAACTCTTTTTCTCTTAAAAAACAGCTGAGAGAGCATAACTTCCTCCATTACTCCAGCTGAACTGATTTGGCTTTGGGACATCAGTCGGGCCACTCATGGTGCAGACAAACAGGTCCCTTTATTATGAGCGGATTCCTCCCTAATATACGTTACCCTCACCACAACCTCAATCTCCACCTGTAAATGTTTAATACCAATCAGATCACCTCGGAAAGCAAAGCAAAACCAACCATTCGCTAACACTGCATTTTCAAGACATTCAAAACTTTTTCCTAACAATGCATTAAAGACATTCCCAACATCTCAGACAGTTATGAAAGCTCTGGGTGTCTGAAGTTTCAAATGCCTAAGCCTCCGAAACGGGCAGTGAAATGGACTCTAAGTGCTATGTGTCAGAATCAGATATTGCTTTGAGCTACAGAAGACGTTTGACTGTAATATTCACTAGTGGAGTAACTCAAGTGCGGAGACTGGAATCAAATTAAGCCTTAATGAAGAAGACCATGTGACTTTTTCAACAATGTCGCCACGGCTTTAGGCACTTAATCTAATCTAATGTACTCTAAAACAGTTTTCAAGATTCATCACCTCATCACTCAGCCTTTGTGCCTCTGGTGCCATTTGGCAGTCAGGCCTTTCACTAATTTTCACAAATGACCCTTTTAGAGCTAAAAGGCTAGGCTCAATAATGATACTGACTATGGGAGTCATAGCAGTACATTGAGAACTAATTTGTACCGTAGTCTAATATACCATCTTGAACTGAAGGGAACTTGCACTGGACTCGTGTTTATGCGAGTCATACTATTCCATTTCAAAAACTCATATTAAAATTTAAATAAATACTGGCAACAAGACATCATGATGGAAGTGCAAATGACTTTCTAGAGGTTTAAGGAAAAATGGTGAGCAACATAACAGTGCAAATACAGTGCTCTTTTCTTACCCTGGAGCGGAGCCAGCTGAGTGGGTGCTGCTCTGTTCCTTCCAGCAGTAACGGTGCCATGGTGTGGTAGTGTTTCAGTTTGTCGAGCACACTTTTACTTGCCTCCCTGCATAAGCGACAAAAAAACTCCCATTAGTGTTGCAGTGGATACCAGAGACACAATATGAGGTGCTGCTGAGTTTTTTACTCTCATGTGTGTGTGTACTGGAGGCAAAAAGTTCAAATGACCAACAGTTAAATGTGGAATTGCAAACTGAAGACAGCAGTAAGTATGCAGTACTGCAGTAAATTAGGACTAGCATAAACAGATGCTGAGAT
The DNA here is from genome assembly GCA_030378365.1 of Hybognathus amarus. Lineage (NCBI taxonomy): Eukaryota > Metazoa > Chordata > Actinopteri > Cypriniformes > Leuciscidae > Hybognathus > Hybognathus amarus. The sequence continues at coordinate 121,440 of JAQIUQ010001281.1, read as the reverse complement.
AAAGACCATTAACTCAATAGAAAACCTGGAAGAGAATTAGTATGGGTTCCCTCAGGATTTCTAATGTTTTTTTTAGGATGTCAGTTTTCAAATTATGAGTAAAATAAGGTGGCCTATCATGCAACAAATTTATCATTAATAAACATTCAATTGTTGCCTACCACAATTCACAAATCAATATGCTTACCTACAATAATAATTTATTTTTTGAGCGGTTCAAACCTCGCATTATTCGGAAATAGCGTTGACCCACCTCCAAAGTGCGTTATCCACCTCTAAATGTCCTGTAGTTCCTAAGACATTTTAAATTAAGCTTATGTCGTTTTAGTTTCATATTGTTCATTATTAGTTTCATAAGTTGTTGAACCTAAGACGAACTCTTTCATATTGCGCAGCATCACTGTCAAGTGTTGTTGACTATTACTGACGGTAGCACTTGTTGACGCTCGCGCAGCCTCTCGAGCAGTAATCTACACGAGCGCAGGACACACTCACACACACTCAGTTAACAACATACTGCCTATAAAATCTAAATGTGGAGTTTTTATATGTTTAACATATGTTAAGCAACCTCGTTTATTTTTCCTGAACACCATCACTGAAAATGTGACATTGATTTCCTACAACAGTTCAATAAACAGTTAAAATTAAACCACTTACATTTTAGATGCAATATTGGCTGTTTTTGTTCTGTTTCAGCAGCGAAAACCGTTCCAAACAAAAATCACAGCAGAACCACGGCGCATCTCACAGGAACACTCAACTTGTTTTCATTACTGAATGATTCAGCCGTTTGAACGAATCGTTTGAATATATGAATCAATGACTCACTCATTAAGACGGTCGCCTGCCGCCACCTACTGGTGGTTTAGTGTTAAATGTTTAAAAGTAGTATCATTCTTTCCAACTTTTCTTATAAATAAATTTAAATCAATTTCATAACATTATTTTATGCAATTGTAATTTTTCAGTGTAAATGATGTAAATGCAGCCCCTGAGGGTAACAGCACAGTCCAGACCACAGCCGGTGCCGAAAGTAAAAATTCAATACAATTTCTCCATTGACATTTGGGATATAAGCCATAAAAACGTAACCATACATGGTAGACTTAAAACCAGCTACGGCTGTACTAAGTGATTGTATATGCTCATATAAACGCCAAAAGATCATGGGGCACAAACCTTGTTTTAAGATAAATGCCTTTTATTCGCGATGTATTGGATAAGTACTTCATTACCCACAATCCTGAACAATCCCACAGAAGATCGCGTAATGACGTAGGGCTGAGTTCATTGGTCGCACCTCTGAGACGCCCCCGTGCCAGAGCCGTTAAATATGAAACATATATGCTGCGTCCCAATTTGCCTACTTATACTACGCCCTAAAAGTATGTACTCTTTTTGTGAAGAAAAGTATATACTTTTGAGTGTGCAGCAAAAAGAGTAGGCAAGCTTTGGGACATACTATCACGTCATCTTTAACGGACGGCTCTGTCGCGAGCTGCGTGAATCCTGTCACCGTAAACTGCCCTGTCAATCATCTTGTCACAGTTAAAATCCTCCATTCTATCTAATTTGATTTCCTACCGTTCCAGAGCACGTTCATCTGCCAGTCGTGGGTCTTTCATGCAGATACTCTCCTCGTGTTTGCAATTTGAATATAATGATGCATTTAAAAAGTAATGGCTAAACGTGTCTTTACAAACGTTCACAATGCTGCTACATATGCAATATAATGTGGACAACATTGAATAAATTCATTTTCGTCCGGTTAGATACTCATAATTAATTACTCAACCCTGTTTATCTAAACCTCTCTACACAGCCGCGGGACCAGCGCGGGACTCGTGCGCCCTCCGTGTCTGTAGTTTTTTAACACTTTTTACTCGTGTTTGTAGTTCTAACCAAATCCTCGTCCACCGCGCAATGGTTTGTGGGCAATATCAGCCGTTAGAGTGTGCACCGATCTACACTTCGGATTCTGACCGGAAAAAGTAGACCATCCGGGTATCTTTGAAACACTCATTTCAACATACTACGGTTTGGGACGTACTAATTCTATTTTCGAATACTATTTAGGACGGATAGTATGCGAATTGGACGCAGCATGTTTCTAGAACGGCTCTGCCCCGTGCCATTGGATGTCCAGTTGCTCATAGAAGCCAATGAGCGAGCCAGATGTTCAATGTAGCATGTGCATAAGCTTCAGTAAATCGAGAAAAGGAGCTTCCCTGCACATTCATTATATAAAATTCACTGGAGGAAAAAGTTCACGTGCCCGTCGTCAGATTTGGAAGTCACTCAAAAGGCTCTTTCACGGTGGATTTCAGTCGACTTTAGTGAGGCGCGGTGGTTTATGGGAGGAGTAGTTCCTTTGCTCGGAAATGATAATATGTACACAGGCTTGTACCTTTGACTTTTTTGGAATTTTCTCTTCGTTTTTCACTCGAAATGATGTGTTGTATGCTTATGAGTTCAGCCGTAGCTGATTATCTTTAGACATGCTCTAATACTCTTTAGATATGGATTTTACAAAATGTCAATGGGAAAAATGAATGGGAAATTTACTTCCGGCACCAGAACTCTCCGGGCTGTGAGCGGGATTGTGATGCTCTATAGTGTCTTATTAGAATTCATTGATCAAATTTAGGAATTTAAAATGAAAGATGAAGCATACATTTAATTATATTGGGGGAGGGGATGCCCTTTAAAGGTGCAGATATTATTAATATGGTGATTTAAATATCAAAGCTGATTGAACACTGATGAGAATATTGTTTCAGAATAAATTTACAGACACAAAATAAAAATAAAAAATCCGGACAAGCAACTTTTTTACTCGGACAAGTGAATGGCAGATTTACTTGAGCGTATGAAAAGGCTTGATGTTGAGCCCTCCTATATAGCAATGTTATCAGGAGATACACATACACCGTCCGGTAGGCAGTGGCCCACCTTACCTGGTGACCACGTCGTGGTCCACCAGAATTTATAGTTTACCCACCTCTTTTTTACCACCTCTGACCGTCCATACTCTAATAAATGTGGTGTAGGATTTACTTTAAAACAATTTTCTCCACAAGGCAAGGTGTTTTCTGTTTTCTTCACAGTAGAACAGTGTTTTCTTGTAAAACATACCGTAATATTTTTTAACAACTTTTTTTAAATGTAAAAGTTTTTTTTTTAAAAGTCTTGAACCAAACCACACACATTAGAAGCTTTGATTTAAAGCTATTGGGCTGAGTTGGGTTACAATTTGATTTCATAACTGAACAAGTATCTAAAAATCTATGAAAAACAATGCAGTGAATGGATGAGTATGTTGAGTGGATGTCATAATTTGAAGTCAGTATTTGTATGAGCTAGAGGAAGTATAATAGGGTCAAAAGGTTTGAGGCCCCTTGATAAAAAAAAGTGTATTCTTTTAGTAACTACAAAATTTCATTCTTTTTCCCACACTGGCATGTAATGAGAAGAATGATAAACTTGACTTGACTTGGTTCTGTTTTTCATGAGTGTAGTTGCGTCATCAGTCTAAATCAAAAGGCTTCTCTCTTCTTTCCCTTCAGTGAAAGTGTTGTGCCCCCACAGGGCCAAAGCGTTCCAGCCTCAGCTGAATCTCAACACTACGGAATCCATTATGAATGAGGGTGACAGACATGGAAAGACAGCAAGAAACGGAGAGGGGTGTAAGAGAGACACATAGGCACACAATAGAGCAGTGCAGCCTTACGAGCGGCAGAAGCAGCGGAGTGACAGCACAACATGTTTTTCTTCCATCTCTCCAGAGGCCAGTATCCCTCCATTCTTTCTTTCTTTCTCTCCCTCACAGACTCACAAACAAACACGTCTTATGCATTCTGAAGAAAATGATTCCATTCAAGATAAAAGTTTCAATATATTTGTTATTTTTATAACTAATTTAACAGAAAACTTGAATTTGATAGGTCAATTGCTGCATTCTTCAGTCAAATACTTTTGCATTGTTTTGACATTTGCTCCAATTTAGTGGCCATTATACCAAAAAAATGTGCATTTATAGATTATATATACACTGATTGGTCAAAAGTTTAAGATCGGTAAGATTATTTATGTTTTTAAAAGAAGTTTCTTCTGCTCACCAATGCTGCAATTTTTTGATAAAAAATACACAAAAACACAGTAATATTGTGAAATATTATGACAATTTAAAATGACTTTATGTTAATATATATTAAAATGTAATGTATTCCTCTGAAAAAAGCTGAATTTTCAGCATCATTACTCCACATGACCCTTCACAAATCACTCTAATATGATGATTTTATGCTCCAAAAACATGTATGATTATTATCCATGTTAAAAACAGTTTTTTTACATTTTTATTTCAGGATTCTTTGATGAATAGAAAGTTCAAAGAACAGCATTTATTTAATTTGCATCTTTTCTAACATTATAAATGTCTTTACTGTAACTTTTGATCAATGTAACTCATCCTTGATGAATAGAAGTATTGATTTCTTATTTATTTCCCCCAAAAATAAAAAACTAATTCTCAAACTTTTTAAAGGGTAGTGTCTAATGTAACAAAAGCTTTCCATTTCAGATAAAAGCTTTCTATTCATCAAATAATCCTGAAATAAAAATGTAAAAAATTGTTTTCAACATGGATAATAATCATACATGTTTTTGGAGCATAAAATCATCATATTAGAGTGATTTGTGAAGGATCATGTGACACTGAAGACTAGAGTAATGATGCTGAAAATTCAGCTTTTTTCCAGAGGAATAAATTACATTTTAATATATATTAACATAAAAAAGTCATTTTAAATTATCATAATATTTCACAATATTACTGTGTTTTTTGTGTATTTTTTATTAAAAAAAATTGCAGCCTTGGTGAGCAGAAGAGACTTCTTTTAAAAACATAAAAAATTGCATCCGAATCTTAAACTTTTGACCGGTAGTGTATATACTCTCATGCCTTTCATTTTGTATTTAAATCTATAAAAGAAATCCTGAAGGTCATAAAATAACTTTATTATTCCACCTTCAGACCTCCATCCAACAAGTTGCCTTGTTTATCTAAATGCGAGGTAAGGTGTAGATTTTGGACATGTATCATGCTAATTTCATTGTATTTTTAAAAATAGTTTAGCCTTCCATAAATGCACAAATATGGTAATTATTCAGTTAAATAGTTATTTCAATTCAAGCATGGATTAAATCCAGGTACCATAGTATTATCATTTAGTAGGGCTGGGTTGAAAATTATTTCTCATTTTTAATCGATTCTCATTTTGATCTAAAGTCCCAATAATTCATATTTTAGTCTGTGCTGTTTGTGAACAAAACGTCACTGAACATTATTTGTTGTAGCACAGCTCATCCAATAAATAACAATTTATAGATTCAGATTCTGTCCATTTTATTATGAAATTCAAACAATAAATTCAAAGTTTTGTCATGAAACTCTAGATCCCGCATGCTGATATATTGACTCAATTAGTTAGTGATTACAATGTTATCTACCTATAGCACAGCTGATTGGTCACTGTGGCATCAGCAGCCAATGAGCTTGCTGTTTAACATTCAAATACGTGGCATTGTTTGCATCAGTCTGCAGTGAGCTTTCAGAAACCACCAGCTCCACCTGTAAAGATACTCAAATCCTAGATATGATCTCCTAGATATACAAAACATTGCAGTGGGACACAATAGGAACCAAACAGCTCCTAAATACACATATGAAGTGGACTAGCATGCTTTTAATAGAGAGAATACTCAATGAGAAACTTGTCAGCACATAATAACACATATTCAGTTGGTTGGGCTCACTGGGCTCATAGCTCTCAGCTGCTGGTTTCTCAGACACCAATTATTACCCACGATTCAGCATTCTGAGGGAGACAGGAAGTGGCAATGTCAGCCCCCAGCCCCTCCCCACCCACAGACCTTATTTCCTTTCTGTCGTTGTCATTTACCCTTCCCTCTACTTCTGCTGTTTTTGTCCAAGGATTCAATTTAGGAATAAGCTTTGCACACTTGCATAAAACTGGCCTTTGTGTGAAATCAGGAAAAGAGTAATAAATCATCATGATTTTTACCAATTCATGCATGCAAGAAATAAACTAAACATTCACATGGATAGATAATATACAGTAAGTCATTTTACATCAATTCATTAATATTAAACCAAATAACCTAATAAATATTACACCAAAAACTACTTTTGAAAAAATGGCAGTGACACAATACAGTAATGTTATCGGATAAAAAAAGTACTTTAAAATATGCAGTAGACCTGAAAAGTGACCAATATTCATGTGTTATTTATTTTCATGGTATTGAAGGGACTTCAAAAACCATGGTAATAAGTCTCATCATGATGCAAAACAGTCACAAGCCACATCAGCAAAATCACCAGAGCCCAAGGTAATTCATTGGCACCCGTATTCACACACCAGCCACTGTTTTTCTACATTGTCTAGCTGTGGATAAAGCTCTCCCTGCATGTAAGCAGAGCACTAATATCCTATTTACTTTACACACAAACTGGTTAAGAACAACTTCAAGACTACCATGATCTCTGAATTTATTAAATAATATGCTGTTATATATATATATATATATATACATACATATACAGGTTTGCTTAGTGTGTAATGTCTTCATTCATCTCAGGGCTGGTTAATTTAGTTTAAAAATCCCTATGGAAATGAATGGGAAAAAAGGCTGCTAAAAAAGTGGGCAGTCATTGTTGCACTCTATATGCGAACGTCCCTGCTTATGTATGCAAAAAGAAGTATGTCAAATGAGTAGAATCTAAATTAAGTAAAGAAATAAAGTAGCTAGACAACATCCAGACAGAAGGACTGCACGATTAATCATATTTTAATCGTGATAATGATTTCTGCTTCTCTTGATTAATTAAAAAATAATCATCACAATATTTCCCCTGCTTATTTATTTATTTATTTATTTATTTATTTTTTATTTCTGAAATTTCTGTTAATTTGCATTGGTAACACACCTTCACTATCATTCCTTCAGAATGTAGATGTGTGTACCTTGAGCTTTTCCTTCCCTTTCCTTCACGCCCATATCACGTTCAAGCTATTTGAAGCCAGGGCTGATGACTTGACCAGATTTATTAGTCTAGTGTCAATGTGAAAACCCCAGAGAATGTGTGTGTGGGCTTAAGCGCATGCGCATACTATATTGAACATTATGAAATTCCATTGAGGCTTCTAACTAAACACAGCACTGATAGCAGCAGGCCAAACAATTCATCCGTTCACAATATCATGTAGCTTGAGTGCTTTATAGATGTTCTGTTGGATCAGTTCGGGGATAGAGGAAATAAAGCAAAGATTTGAGGGATAATTAAATAAAAACACAATAAATACATGCTCAGTAATAATTCATCTAACATATTCAGTTATATTCTCTTTATTGATACAAAGCCCAATTTATGTTTTAAACAGACCACAAAGGAAAATTCCAAGATGTCAAGCAGCTTTTATGTGGGAATTTTAATGACATGTCAGGGAACCACTGCACGTGTTTGTAATGGTGTAAAGTAATCCAATATGAGAGATTTTTACGAGTTCTTTATGTCAAAAAAAGCTTTCTATGAAATTCATGGAAATTGACAGGCATGATTATTCGCACATGCTCCGGTCAGATTTTACATCCATGTTTTTGATCACAAAGCGATCATTTTAAAATAAACGTTTTCCAATTGAAACTTCTACTTGGGTAGAAGTACTTTCATTTGATTATTTTTGCTATTGGACATATACCATACCCCAGCTCATAATGCCTTTTTAATGACACAGGGGTCTAATGCCAGTCACACACTGGAGCTTAAATAGGTAAATGCTGAGTCCAACATTATATTATTATGAATCATTAGGAGTCAGCACATTTCTTGAGTCATTGTGAATAATACAAGACCAAAAGAAATTATCTAAGTTTAGACTCATATCTGACCAAATTATTGGATCTGTGAGCCATTAACTGCAGCAATTGGTTCATGTTCACATCATTTCTGTCATTAAAGAATCATTAAATTTGTGAAGCTGCTCAACTGATTTATTGAAATTCAAATAAGTGCAGATAAGTTGAACTTAGTTGAACTTAATGTAAAGCCAAATGTTTGCAAATGACCAGATTTGAATCAAGCGCTTAAAGAATACAACGGAACCAGCGACCACGGTTCAAAAAACTACAGAAACCTGTCAGCAGTCACTAGTAAAGTATCTCATATTCAGAATCAGTAATGAGGACTTTCTTCAACCACTGAGGCAGACAAGTTAATGATAAGTTTCTTGTTTGCAGCGTCTTCAGCTTTCTGAGTGGATGGGATGAATACATTAGTACTCTCCTAACAGCCAGGAAAAGCACCGTCAGCACTTTGAGAGTCAACTGCTGAAACAGGACGTGAGGTGAGAGATTGAAGAGGAAAGTGCGATAGTGAGCGGAGAGAACTAGAGATTAAGAAGTGTGTCAGTTTGAGAGAGAGTGGGTGTGTTGGTAAATGGTTAATGTGGGTGTGATGGTGTGAATGAAGAGAGATTACTGACTGAGAGAATCTATAGACTCTGTGACCTTGCTATAATAATTCTCTCTCTCTCACTCTGTCATTCTCTCGCTCTCTGAGCTCACTGGTATTGATGTGTAGCTACAGATTATGAATTTGAGAGCTCAGTGACGAGGGAAGAAATGAGAGAGTATGGAAGATCGACAGCTTAAATGGTCGAGGCTGACTATGAGTGACGTTTTATGATATTAGGCCCTTTATGGTTAAAGACTTCTGATGTTCATTTATCCTGGGGAAAATAGATTAATCTGTTTTAATCAATTAATTTACAACTGGATTCATAACCTAATTTAAAAAATAAAATAAGAAATGAAGGAAAAATGAAGGAACATTTATCTCAGATAATCAATAAAGGTCTCATTTAAAAAAAAATGTGGATGGATGGACCAACAATAATTTCCTAAATTTATAAATATTTCTAAAAGAGTTCCATTTCATTAAATCACCTTTAAATAAATATATCCTGCAATTAATGAACATAAATGCACATTATTTTCCAATCAAGGTCCATATTCTCATTGAATGCATTGTACATGCTCCAGAATTTCAGCTATAGGTGGTTTGCAGTCACGTGATTGTTTACGCGCTGACTGCAGATGGAGGGCAAGGAGTGAAGAGCGCAATGGACGAGATGGAGGAAAATCCGTACTGTACTACTTTAGACGCTATTACAAGAGAAATATATAAACAGAAAATCGAAACATATGTTGGACGTGATCCTTAAGTTATGAAGAGGACCTATTTTCAACTGAATTGAGAGATTTGCCTGCCATTGATTCGAGGTTGTAGATATCAGCAACTAACTCGTCTTACAGACATGCTTTGACTTGACAAAGTTCGGAAACTGGTACGTTACACAAACAGCCACATAAGTGTATTTAAACACCTGAATAATGTAATTATAAGCCACATAAATAATGTATTAAACTCACATTTGACGAAGTGATCACACTGTACAAACACTCGGGCATTTTCCCATTCGGCTCCTCCCGACCGCAGACGTAAGTTAGGTTTACAAGGCATTTTTTACCTGTGTTTTTCTGTCAATTTCTTGTATTTTCCCCCTTTCGGCACACGATAAAAAACTCTTTGTGGTTTGATCGAAAACCATAGGCATTTGAGTGTGTTATAGTGCTTCCTAATATAGAAATTCACTTCCTGCCCTCCATCTGCGTTTCGCGCCATGGCAACGCAGTGGCGTGACGTCACGTGAAAACAAGCTATTGGAACATAAATACAGTGATCATACTTTGAATAAACAAAGATGTTCTTTCCCCCTATTTTGATCTGCCATCTATTACACTGTTGCCTTTTCGCCCTTCTGTATTCATGAACTCGTTTCTTTTAAGGGTTGTAAATCTCTTCATCTAACTTGTTTATTATAATTTTAATCATCTCAAAATTAATTTCTTATGGACATGCATGAATATAAATACACTATATTGCTAAAAGTATTGCGACACCCTTCCAAATCATTGAATTCAGGTGTTCCAATAACTTCCATGGCCACGTAGGCATGCAGACTGCTTCTACAACATTTGTGAAAGAATGGGTCGCTCTGAATTCAGAACGTGGTAACGTGATAGGTTGCCACCTGTGTATTAACTCCATTTGTGAAATTTCCTCAGTACTAACTGTTAGTGGTATTATAACAAAGTGGAAGCAATTGGGAACAACAGCAACTCAGCCACGAAGTGGTAGGGCACGTAAAATCACAGCGCGGGGTCAGCGCATGCTGAGTCAATAGCTACAGACCTCCAAACTTTGTGTGGCCTTCAAAATAGCTCAAGAACAGTGTGTAGAGAGAATGGGTTTCCATGGCCGAGTAGCTGCATCCAAGCCTTACGTCACCAAGTGCAATGCAAAGCGTCGGATGCAGTGGTGTAAAGCACTCCGCCACTGGACTAGAGCAGTTGAGACGTGTTCTCTGGAGTGACAAATCACTCATCGCTGTCTGGCAATCCAATGGACAAGTCTGGGTTTGGCAGTTGCCAGGAGAACTGTACTTGCCTGACTGCATGTGCCAAGTGTAAAGTTTGGTGGAGGGGGGATCATTGTGTGGGGTTGTTTTTCGGGAGTTGGGCTTGGCCCCTTCAAGGGATAGTTCACTTTGAAATTAATTTTTGATATGTTTTAGCTTACCTCCAGGGCATCCAAGATGTAGGTGTCTTTGTTTCCACAGTTGCCATGTTTCCATCGACACGTTTTTATCCGAATTAAGTGATATCGAATGAAAAATACCTTATGGAAACAGTAAAATTCGATGAATTTTACATGAATATCGACTAAAATGAAATACGTTCAGTCTCATCGGATTTTCTCTTGATCGATATACGGCTAATGCGATAAAAGCTGATGGAAACGTTATTTACCGAATAAATAATGAATTGCGATTAAGTTTTAGGCCCTTTTATGGTTGCAACACGTCAGATGACGAGTTAATTTCCGGCCAGTCCCACTCTGTTTGCGCACACATGGCGGATTGTCAACAAAGACAGATGTAAGTGGACAAAGTAAAAAAATGCTTCAACCAAAGGGTTTCCGTGAAGTGTCTCAGAACCAGGATCTCCCAGAACTGATGGAGCGCTGTCGTTCCCACACCACAGTCACCTCCGCTGTCGTCGGGCATTTACGTGCATCGGCATCATCATAGCAATGTTTATAGCGTTGTTGTTTTCTTAGGTTAGTTTTACTTTGTTTTTACGTGGCTTGGTTGAGTTCTAATGTATAATGTGGTCTGTTTTCTAGTTAACGACTGCGGCGCTGCTATAACACACCGTTGCCATGGGCACAGTTGAGACGGAACAGACTTATTTTCTTTAGCAGAAGCAATACTCGTTTTTAAATCAACAAACTCGTTTTTAAGTCAATATTCATTTATTTATGTATTTGTTTGATTTATATGTAATAAGCAGGATAATGTATAGCGAGGCGGTTGTTATAGCGAATACATTATCCCATACATATGTCGCCATCAGCTGGCACATACGCATTATTAGGCTACAACTTGTGAAATATTGATCATTTGTTGGTAGATGGCGATCCGTTTTGTCTAATAAAACTTTGTTCGCAAAAGTTTGTTTGAACGTTGTTCGATTCAGTGCGAAAATTAATGGAAACACCTTAAAATGTCTAAAATCAATTCGATATACCAATTTGATCGCAAAACAGCATGTGACGTCATTACGTACAGGTTTTTATTCGCTTTAAAGCCGTTGGATGGAAACACACTTTCACCAGCTTTATTCGCATGAGTTTTTTAACCAAACTTCAGATAATTCGATTGAAAAGTGGATGGAAACATGGCTAGTATCTTCAATTTTTATAATTTTAGGTAAAACTGTTGTTGTCTGTCAGTCATACACTGGAGGTGCAGGGGTCCACACCTCAAAGAGCAGTAAAAATTAAACATTATTTAATGACTCGTAAATGTAAATACACATTGATGCCCTAAGACACAAAATGAGTGGTTTTTGTGAGAAAGCGAACACCTTGTGTAACCATATCCACATCCAACTGATCTGAGAGCAGGGCGCTTCGGATCAGCGCATGCGCTTGAAGTGATCGCTTGCGCGCCTACGTCACTTCTTTGTTTATACAGAGATTTCGGAAGTTTTACCTTTCACTAAACATATTTAGATATAAGGGAAACCGCAATGGAAGACGATTTTAGGTATATCTAAATGTTTAGTAAAAGGTAAAACTTCTGAAATCTCCGTGTAAATACTGAGTGACGTAGCACGCAAGGCGAACGCTCCGGCGTAACATTGAACCTGATTCAGTTCGGTTCAGTTGGACATTGCACAACTGATTCAGATCATGTGGGAGTCACTGTGATCACAAGAGGTAAAAACGATATAGATACTGTTCGTTTTCTCACAAAAACCGCTTGTTTAGTGTCTTAGGCCATCAATGTGTACTTACATTTCCGCGTCATTTAATCATGTTTAATTTTGACTTTTCTGTGCATGCTTTTTGGTGGACCGCCTTAGGCTCCAGTATATGACTGACAGACAACAGCGTTTCACTGAAAAATGTCAAAATTGAAAATACTGTGGAAACAAAGACACCTACATCTTGGATGCCCTTGAGGTAAGCTAAAACATATCAAAAAATAATTTCAAAGTGAACTATCTCTTTAATTCCAGTGAAAGGAACTCTTAATGCTTTCAGCATACAGTACCAAGACATTTTGGACAATTTCATGCTTCCCAACTTTGTGAGAACAGTTTGGGAATTCCCCTTTTCCTTTCAAACATGACCGCGCACCAGTGCACAAAGCAAGGTCCATAAAGACATGGATGAGCGAGTTTGGTGTGGATGAACTTGACTAGCCTGCACAGAGTCCTGACCTCAACATGATAGAACAGCTTTGGGATGAATTAGAGTGGAGACTGTGAGCTAGGCCTTCTCATCCAACATCAGTGCATGACCTCACAGATGCGATTCTAGAAGAATGGTCAAGAGATTCCCATGAACACACTTCTAAACCTTGTGGAAAGCCTCCACTGAAGAGTTGAAGCTGTTATAGCTGCAAAGGGCTGGGCCAACAACCCCATATTAAACCCTACGAATCAGGAATGGGATCTGCATGTAAAGGCAGACGTCCCAAAACTTTTGGCAATATAATGTAAATATTCTGTTACACCAGATGTTAAAAACAAGATGCTTGCATGACTCATACATACAGTAATCAAAATATAACCAATTTCTGACTCATATGGCAATATTGTTGTTCACTTGTTAATAATTTAATTTAGACTTTCTGAAAAATGATATATACGCTGGTGTTCATGAATAAGCTAAAAAATACTAAATGCTTTTTGATTTTGGCGCGCTTTAAAAAATATTCTTTTAAATGTTCTTATTTAAAGTAGAATCAAAACAGACTACAATGTAAAGAATATTTTGTATCAAAATTGTTTTAACTACATATATATTCCTGAATAAATATCTACACAAATTCAATATATTCACAAATACATGCAAATAAAGATAATTTTGAAGACAGTTGAGTTGTCTAATGGTATTTAGTTGTCTAATAGACCAATTCGTTGTTGGCGAAAACCATACACACACAATGACAGCGAAACGACTAATGAGTGCAAAGAGCTCAGATCCATATACCACCTGACTGCACAAACTGAGCACTATTGTCTGAGCCACAATCAATAACTGGGCTTTTCTGCCTATCAGTGAATGACAGTGTGTTTGTTTGTGTGTGTGTGTGTTTAGGAAGTTGTTGAGGTCTGGATCAATGCAGCAGAGAACAACAGGGGTCCATTCAACATGTCAGAATGGTTTCATAAATTCAGACACAGTGAAAATGGTTTCAGTAGACTACAGTGTATTATACTAGAACACTTAAGATTTAGAAATGAACATTAGAATTAATGCATCTGCTTTACATTAATCCACAAGAGATTTTGCAGTAAATCCTTTTTGATCATCCTGAATGTGTGTGTGCAGTGATGATGATGATGGGCTTATGTGTGTGATAGTGTGCGTCACTCTCCAGAAGGTAAAGCCAGACCCCTCCCATACAGAATGGATTGGTCTTGGAGGCCAAGGCCACTGTGAAGTGGCTGCTGGAACAAACATGAATCCTTTTAAACAGAAACACAAACACACACATGGTCCAGAATCAGAGCGTGTGCGATAAAGGACGTGTCAAAAAGTGGTTATCACCTCACCCTTCAACACAAAGCATTATCCCAAAAACTCCACAGAAGTGTCTCTACCTATCTCCTTCTCACATGAAAAACAAACATACACAGGAAGGGAACTGTATATTTCAACGGAAATTCCCACCAGATACACCACTATTTTTATCAATGCGTTCCTCTTTCTCTGTCAGAGTTTACTACAAGGGTGGTCACACTATACTTCCAGTGATTTCCATTCATACGCATGCAAATGTGGGAGAAAGAAAAAGCTAGCTCATGCAAATTTTGCTGTATTACAAAGCTCATGTCTGGTGACTGGCCGGCGAATTATCACTTGACAATGTACACTCACCTAAAGGATTATTAAGAACACCATACTAATACTGTGTTTGGCCACCTTTCACCTTCAGAACTGCCTTCATACTACGTGGCATTTAAACGATGCACAATTGGCACTAAGGGGAATTACTTAGTGTGCCAAGAAAACATCACCCATACCATTACACCACCACCACCAGCCTGCACAGTGGTAACAAGGCATGATAAATCCATGTTCTCATTCTGTTTACGCCAAATTCTGACTCTACCATCTGAATGTCTCAACAGAAATCGAGACTCATCAGACCAAGCAACATTTTTCCAGTCTTCAACTGTCCAATTTTGGTGAGCTCTTGCAAATTGTAGCCTCTTGAGTGAGTGTATAACTAAACAGAAGATAGATTTTTGTTTTTAAATAAGCCACAGAGTGCGACATCATATTATAACCACTGCAGTGTCCACGTTTGCTTTTATGCATCCAGTTTAAACAGCTTGTTTGCATCTCTGTACAGACTTTAGAGGGTTCCCAGCTTTGGAAACAAGTGGATGGTTTATTTTAATGTCGTCCTGAATTGCATTGGAAGATATGATTGTTTGGGGCATTTTGTTTTATTAGAATGCCAATGAAAATAATTCCAAACAAAGCATAAGTTAGTAAATCTGCCTTTCTGAACAAATGGTTTGAGTGAGTGATTCAATAATCAATTCAAAAATATAGTAGTGACTGCATCCAAATATAGAGTACAAGCTTCTCTACACTCTTTGAAAAAAGGGTTCTATATATGTAGCATAGGGTTCTTTACTCAACTGCAAAGGACCTTTTATGCAACAAAAAAAAATTATGATAATGACAAAGAACCGATTTTTGCACAAAGGTTCTTTGCGGGGCTTTTATTCGTTCATTATTACATTATTCTGCAACATTTTGCAGTTCTAATTAAATTATTGTTTATTAAACTGTTGTAGTAACTTAATATCCCATTTTAATCATGCTGATTTTTGGAGGATAAAATATTGATAATTACATTTTTTAACCCCCATATCTTGAATTTTGTGATCATTCATGCATTGCATTTTAGGGGTTCCAAATACATAGCACTTGAACCTTTTAAGGTTCTATATAGAACCTTTTCTTCTAAGAGTGTACTATATAGTAGGTGAAAAAAAGTATGCAAAATGAGTAGCATGTCCAAATTCACTGTATTTATTAAACAGTAGGCAAGCCAAGAATTACCCAGATGACCAACCACTTCCAGCAAGATCTGAAGTGTGCATCAAAAGGACACTTAACTATCCCTTTTAGCAATTGGTGAGGAGGGAAGACAAAACGAGAAATGCAGTCTGTCCGCATTACATTCATTAGATATAGAACATACTTTTGTTAAAAATAGTTGCGAAATACTTAAAAGAAGAAGAGAGCATGTGATGTCAGATGCAACCAGTCACTTGCATTGTTTCTAACTGAATCAGCCATTTTGAATGAATGAATGCATGACTTCGCTTATTAAGATCACTTAGACTGCTGCCATGATCAATAGTACAAAAGAAAATTATACAAACATCTTTTTAAAATAAAATCTTATTACACAGTTTTTTTGAAACATGGCATGCAACGTGCCCTGAAGAGTTTGGCCATGCAAAAGCAACTTTGAGTGATTACAGTGGCCATTCAAATCAGATATATAATTCAAATATTTGGGATTTCGTTAGAATTTCAAACTACTTGATCAGCAATTCCACCCACTTTGGTAGATAAGGATTTCAGCCATCAGTGAACACATTATAAACACACATACACACACACACAAACAGTGTCAGGAGCACAGAACAAATTAGCCATGGATGGATAGTCTTAATTGCATTTAATGGCTCTAGGTAATTTTTCCTGTCATGTGTGATACTGTGAAACCATGTCAGCCCTGCTAACTTCAGGAGCTTGTCAACGCTGGGAATGAGGTGCTAACAAGAGGAAATATGACACTCTCTCTCTCTCTCCTCATTAAGCGTAAAGCCAAAATACTGCCCTCAAAACGTGTTGTTTCAAGACAGCACCCCTCAGTGGCTGAGCCACTTTTACACACAACTAAACACACAAAGTTATCCTGTTAATCACTGTTAATCATGTAGCCTAACTTAAATAAAATAAAATGGCATTTGAAAGACATTATAAGACTGCGTTCTGTTTCATTTGCTGTGATCAAACTGAGTTTCAAGAGTCCCCTGCAATCAAAGCTTTGAAACATATTATCATCCTGCCTTTGCTGTAATTACTATCTTTCTGAACACCAGCTTAGTGGAATATGCTTTAGTGAAAGAGAGAGCAGGAAGAGAAATTCTGAGATGTGTAGAACAGATGTGTTGTAGGAACAATATGATCTGATGAATTAAACGGTAAAACTGACCAGTGAAAAAGAAAACTTAACCTTACCTGAAAAGCCTTAACAAACTCACACCATTTACGTCAACCAACTGCCACACTGAAATAGAACGCAGCACATTGTATATGCCAAAAACAAAGCCTATTTTAAACGTAATTCCACTGACCTCATTAAACTGGAGTTCTGACAAGCACAAGTGTTTTGTTGAACACTAAATATATATCACTGGATCAAGTGCACTGTACTGTATATACAGTAGCCGTTTCACCACCAACATCTATGACTGTAAAATAGATTATAGTCAGTGCCTTTACATATGTTCTCATAGTCATAAATACAGAGAGAAGTCATTAAGAAATATGACTTCAGTGTTGTACAATTATTTTAACCTACTGCAGTAGCTTTTATTTAAATTCAATTCAATTTATGTTTATTTGTGTAGCACTTTTCACAATATATATAATTTTAAAGCTGCTTTACAGAAAATGCATGTTTCTACATTACAATTTAGAGCAAATTATTATAAGAAGTGAATGTCCAAGAAATGCCCATGCCCAAAAAATGTACAGTCTTAAAATAATACAAATAATGCAGTTAGCTAAGATCATGTATTCATTTACTGTAGGCAGAGGCAATGCTCTCATTAAAGCAGATATTACAAGTTGTGATCGTACTGATTACAATACCTAGTATAGAAAATTTGGCATCATCTGAAGTACAAGCAGGGGTTGGCATCATCTCTAACGGGATTATTTACTTTGCATTATTAAATATTACACTACATTACTTACATTTTTTAATATTATGTTATTAACCTTTTTTTAATTATTGTATTCCAAGCATACAATGAAAAAGTCTATACAATATGTACAAGATAAGACAAATAATCGAAAAAACACTGATGATCAAACAAATAAAAATCTCTGCTCTTTCCTTCTATTGTTTTTCATTCTTATACTTACAAGGTTTCCCATGCATCTCATTCAGCAACTCTCTACATGTTTTTATTTAATTTGTTTTATGTATTCTGTTCCCAAACTGACTTAAATCAAACTAGTGCATTCTTTAAATATACAATATGTGCATAGGCTATAACTTTTAAATTATTATTGTCATTGGTCATCATTATGTGTTTAAATGGATACAGTAACAGTTCAGCAAAAATGTTCAAAAATTAGGTGTACACCAGCTTCACTGAGGCAGTGTTGCACACTAAAAGCTTAATGAGATATACCAATATAAGATACAACTGGATACGACATCCAGTAGTAAGATAAGCACTAATATGAAGTGTCCTACCGTCGGGTGAGTGATGAGGGGAGACGCCAGCTCTCAGTCCCACTATCAGCAGCACAAAAGCGCGCAGTCCGCTCATGAGGCACCAGTTCTCCATACGCCAGGAGATCCTCATGATGCCCGGCTCCTTATGATGAGATCTTCATAATATACCCACACAGAAACACACAAATACACACACACGGCGCAGGAGGAGAGGATGTGAGGGACTTCCTGCGATACGATTAAATCCACAGGGGAGCGAGGGGAGGGTGGTCCACAGACCCACGATAGAGCTGTCAGAAAAACTTTACAAAGCCGCCAAATCTTGTGCTCAACTGTGTTCACACACTGTCCCGTGTCACACATGCAGAGTGTAAACAAAAGCAAGGAGCACACGGACAGACACGGAGAAATATTGGTTGGGTCTCGTGCTTTGGTGAAGTGTTGATTCTTTGGGAGAGTGCTGCTTAAATCTCCACGTGTTTTATACGGATGCTCTGCTGGGTCCTAAAGCCATTAGCCCGCCAGTGTATCGAGCACAAGCCACAAACTTTTCATAAATAGTGTTTTGTTTTGCTTGTTTAAGAATAAAATAAAATTCTCTAATTTAATCGTACAATATAATGAAGTCTATATATTTACAAATCACCAGGTCTGGTGATTTGTCAAAACTTATAAATATGCTAGGCTACTAGATTCCACTGTCATTGTGCTATTCTTATTCACACAATACTGTGAATGGCTTCTGTTTGATATGGCATGAATGAGTTGATTGGAACCAGTTTCAATGGCACTGTAGTTAAAATCTATGTATTTTACATTATCTGCATTTAAATCAGTACATGAATAAGGTAATTTTACAGCAACATTGTTGCAGAAATTAAGAAACTGAATCCACATCCACATATTTTCTGAGTTTAGAAAATGAAAGAAACATTTTTTTCATTTTCTTAATGGGGTAATTTTCCTTTTTGTTATGAAAGGCACTCTATAAACTCTTTCAAGGTCTCCAGCAGGTAGCATACTGACCTCAGAGACTCTTTAACATTTTTAAATCAGCATATTTGCTTGCTAATTCCTTTCATGAGACTTTCAAAGTACATGAATTCTTATTGCTGAACAAAGACGATTTTTACACCCTTAGGTTACTTGTATATGCTTTATCATAGTATCATCCATCTGTTTAACTGATCACTGAGTTTCCAGACTAATCTTCCGTTACGCTGTTCTCTCTTGAATTCTATTACCCCAAATTTCACGTTCCACACCAGAAAACCTGACACTTCCAGGGCAGACGAGTCACTGGAATATATGCCCTTTTATTATCAGCATATCCAACGCCATATTAACAAGTACTGAGATACTTCACTTACTGAAATTGCCTATTACAGAAAGAGAATGTAATATCGAAATTTTTATGTGGGTAATAATTGGATACTGAATCTGAAAAAAGGGGCAGAAAAGCCAGCAATACAATTTGTTTTTATTTTTCAAATAATACATAGGACCATGAGACTTTAAGAACAAAACCACCATTTTATAAGTAGAACAAGCTGTACGTAATAAATCTTTGTAATGTGTTTTGCGAATAGCTGGGTGGCAAATCCCATTATGATTTCTATTAACTGTGCTTAAATCCTCAGGTCAGGTCAATCAATTCCCACTGGAGAAAATATTTCTACCAGAAAGACTCGGGAGAATAAATACTATAACAATAAATACATTTATTGATAGCCCAGCAAGCAATAAAGTTCTTTGGCGTCCATAGCTTGCAATCTGAGGGTCCGGACTCTGCATTTCCTGCCCCTGGGAGGCATAGGAAGGGACCATCCTGGTGGTGGTGGTGGTGGTGGTGGTGGTGAGGATGGAAGGGAAGGAACCATCTTGGAGGTGGTGGGGAGGATGGAGGTCAATGAAAGCGTCAGCATCTGCGAACTCAAACATGTGTAACCGGTCTTTTATACCGCAAGTATTAAACCCGATTGGATAGATGAGAATTAGTGACGCAACAATTGAGTCTTCCTGGCAGAACTTAACGCTAAAGCTTCCATTCAGATCATTAGTGTATGGTGATTTTGAACAAATAATATATACATATACAAGGCAAATTACTATTGGTGGCCTAATTAAAATTTTGTGGCCTTGTGCTATTTTATTTGGACCAAAAAAACTGGGTCAAATATAATTTAAAACAACGTTTTAGTTGGTGCAACACACTATATTCTGAAGAGTTTATATGACAGAGCACATTATTTAACAGAAAACAGACTCCATTAAGCAGAAACTTAAAGCTTTAGTGTAAGTTCGCCAGGAAGACTCAATTGTTAAGTCACTTATTACCTTTCTCATATATTCAATCATGTTTTAATACTTGTAGTATAAAAGATCGGTACTTGCACATGTCTGAGTTGGCAGATGACGCCTCCCTTCCCCTCCATCCACCCCACCACCACCAGGATAGTCCCTTCCCATATCCCTCCCAGGAGGTCGGCCATGCCCCTGCCTTCGTTCTTCAGGCAGGAAATGCAGATTCAATACCCTCGGGTTGTGAGCTATACGGGGGCCTATACGCCAAATAACTTTATATCATAATACCTGCTTGCTGGGCTGTTAATAAATGCATACTTATGTTATTATTTTGCCTCCCGATTCTTTCTGGTAGAACTGATTTCGCCAAATACAACATTAAATGCAACCAATCAGATTTGAGCGACAAGTTTACGTCAGGGTTAATGTTTAGTAGTTTATGTCAAGTTTAGACTTACAACCAGAAGTGGAGCTTCTACATCAGTGTTATTCACTTATCATTTCCCTCTAATTTTAGGGATAACTTATGGGTAGGGTTTGGTTTAGAGCTAGAGATATGGTCAGGACTAAATTTTTGGACAGGAATAATGTTCCAGGATCAACAAAATATGCTGACCCTAACCCAGACAAATCAGGATGTGCCTCCAATGAGGTCTAAGGCCCCGTTCACACCGCAAGTCTTAATGCTCAATTCTGATTTTTTGCTCAGATCCGATTTTTGGGTTTGGCTGTTCACATCACCTTTTGAAAAATGTGGCCTATATCTGATTCCAATGTGAACTGTTTGCATGTTTCAAACTAACCCGCATGCGCAAAAGAACAACAATGACATCATATGCAGCACGCTGTTGCACTAATGTTCGTGTGGTTATGGAGGAAGTAAGCATTTACGCTTTTATTTCTAAATGTCTGTGTAATTGAAGCTGTAAAATTAATGAGCAGGTGATGATGAGGAGAAGAATGAAGAGAAAGAAAGCAATATTGGCTATTTTTTAATTATCCCATATTCGGTCTAACACCTCACTCTTCCTCCAATGACTCACTCCATCACTGTTCTCCATATGTATTCAAGTTTTTAATGTTACTGTCTGTGTCTAATGTGTCTAGTGCTTACTTGCCGGCGCATAATTGTGTTAAATGTTGATGTAGAATGACGTCAGAGTCGCATTAAAACTGCTTTGGTTGTTCACACTGCGGACACATTGAAAAAAATCAGATCTGTATCTGATTCAGGACTACATATGAATGTGGTCTAAATCTGATTTAAAAATATCAGATCTGGGCCAGATTTGAGTGTTCACACTATCTCTGAAGAAGTCTGACCTGGTCACTTGACCCCCAAAAAAATCTGATTTGGGCCACTTTTGTCTGCAGTGTGAACGGGTCTCATACTGTATTATCAAACATGTTCTCTTTAAAAATACTTATCAGACAGAAAGGACACCAGCAGTCCATGGACGTGCGTCCATATATAATGCGGATTCAGGTCTGGTAAAAGGTGTTTTATATTTGGAACAATGCATAAGAAAGCCAAGCTCTCTGCTCTCTGCTCTCAGGAGGGAGCTGCAAAGGTCTTGCTTGTCTTCAGTTCTTGCCTCAGGCAAGGAGAGCGCGGGGATATGAAGCTCGTGAACAGGCACTTCCATCAGTCACTGTGTCTTTGAAGAATCTGATCCAAAAGTTTCTGCAGAAAAAAAAGGGAAACTTTTAACTGAAACTAGCCAAGCATTCTCGTCGCCAGAGCACCCGCACGCTCAGGCCAAGTGGTGAAGAAATGAGGGGGAAGTGACTATGTAATCTACAGATTACCCAGAATTCTCCCAATCTGTCCCCCTGGGTGGCCATCTCCACCGGGAGGAATGATAACCTGCTATCTGTGCTCAAACCACATCATGCTATCATGACTTTTCTCTCCTTGGAGGTATTCATTTTATTTTCTGCCTGGTTTCCTTGTCCTTGGCTATCTTTGATGCTGCGCTCCGTCAACTGCTACAGAATAACCAACACATTCCAGTGTAGATTAGAAAAAGTTGAATATGTTTTGTTTGAGTTTTTGTTTTGTTTTTGTTTTAACCAATTTAACAGAACCGTTTAAGAGTTGGAAGTTAACTTAAAGGGATAGTTCACCTAAACATGAAAATTACAATTTTCACAGTTGCTCATAACTTTTAAAAAAAACAGTGTACCAATAGGACACTTTTTTTTTTCCATGAACACAAAAGAAGATATTTTGACGAATGTCGGTAAGACAGTTTAGGGACCACATTGACTTCCATCATAGGAAAAATAATGTCAAGTCAATAGGTGCTGTCAATGGTCTGGTTACCAACATTCTTCAAAATATAAGAAACTTATACAGGTTTGGAATAACTTGAGGGTGAATAAGTAATGACAAAATGTACATTTGGGGGTAAACTATCCCTTTCAAAATGTAAGCAAATTTAAAAAACATGAATCTTCATGAATTGTTTTAATTGAACTGGTTTAATTGTTCACTTCCAATTTAATACAACAACATTATGTTTGAAAATATGAAACATTTAAGAAGTATTACCTAAAGTTATAATGGTAATATAAAGTAAAAATACTGTAAAACAAAGATTCTAGAGACTAATTGAGTAAAAAACTCAGTAAGTCACTTTATATACGCAGTTATAATTAAACTATAGCGTGCATTGAAGTCTTCCTCCGCCTAAATATACACTTCTGTTCTCAGGTTTGTGTTGTTTTATGACTTTGACAGAAGACTATTATGATCACCAAGGCTGGCTTATTTGATCAAAAATACATTAGAAACTGGAATATTGTGAAATAGTATTCAAATTTAAAAATAAACTTTTTCAATTTTAATATAAATTATTCCTGTGATGACAAAGACAGAATTTTCATCAGCCTTTTACGCCTTCAGAAATCTTTCTAATATGCTGATTTGTTGCTCAAGCAACATTTCTTATTATTATCAAGGTTGAACAGTTGTGCTGCTTAATATTTTTGTGGAAACTGTAATCATTTTTAAGATGAATTATTTGTAATCAATATTGTAAGTATTAAGCAATCAAATATTAAAAGGATTAAACACATCTTTGCAACCAGTTACTGTATAGTTTGATTAACATTTACACATGATGAAAGAAGGAAAAAAACCCAGCAAAATACTGTGGTATAATTTCAGTCAGACTAAAGCGTCAGACTATAAGACAAATTAATGCTTTTTCTCAATTGAAATCAAACATTCAAAGTGCCTATAAATGCATGTATTGTGAGTATTATTGCAATGAACAAGTACTGGAATTCTCAAAGTCCTTAATTATTATCACAAGACACGTAAGAGAGCCATAGAAAGTTATGAGTGACAAAACAATG
Organism: Hybognathus amarus; assembly: GCA_030378365.1. Taxonomy (NCBI): domain Eukaryota; kingdom Metazoa; phylum Chordata; class Actinopteri; order Cypriniformes; family Leuciscidae; genus Hybognathus; species Hybognathus amarus. Next base: position 97,543 of record JAQIUQ010001281.1, on the reverse strand, counting down.
CCTAGTGAATTCTTTATGCATCTCTCTCTCTTGCAGTATCTATCCCTGCACCAGCTTCACTATCTTCATCCTGAATTATCAGGAATTCATCACTGTCACACAGGAGGTGTCGGCCTGAGAGACAGAGGGGCATCATGGGAGACAGTGAGATAGACACTTCATGACAAAGTATCAGCCTCACAAGACCTGACACCTATTAAAACAACACATGCTGACAAGAGATTTCTCCTTTACAAAAGCTTTTAGGCATCCAGGGATCAGCCTGTCAGCTAAGAGATCCAAAATTCCAATAAAAGCTGTCCTGTTGTGCAATTCAACAATCTAAACATCAAAAACAAGGAAATTATTGTTGACACAACCCTCCTTTGTGTCACAAGCATCCCACAAAGTATCAGGGCCATGTCTGTCACCAAAAAGAACAAAAGGAATGCATGAATAAATCACGCTTGAGTGGAATTAATCTAGTTCTCAAAAAGTAAATGATTCATTTGAAGAACTATACTGACCTCTGCTGGAAGACAGGGCAAGTACACTTGATAGGTTCACTTAAAAGGAACAACTTAATAAAAATAGAAGATTATGCTTTATTTCCAACCCCTCCTGTTTTATCAAACCTGATACAGCTTTCTTTTATTCTGTAAAACACAAGACATTTTGCAGAATGTACTAGTTGATCTTTTCTATGCTATCATAATGAATGGTAAATGGAACTTTTAATCTAGAATAATGTAAAGAAAGTCAGTCAATAAATAAGTGGCCCAAATGACTTGTGTCCTTAGATAAGAAACGTATGTCATTATACACTGATAATAGTCTCTTTATCGGAGCTATACATCAATTAGTGCAATACGTGAATCATTATTAGTTCCATTTCGAAGGAACTCGCGATACGTCAATGACGCTGGGGCGTTCCCAAAAGCGTCACTGACGCATCGTCTGATTCCCTTTCTCAGGGAACTATGGTTACAGTCGTAACCTGAGACGTTTTGTGAAACATTCATGAAAAGATCTGACTCAAGAGAACTTTTAATTCACAAAACATTGTTTCTTCTATCAAGTCTTACTATAGGACAGATGTCAGGATTACCAGTGAATAACAGCTTAAATTTATTGTCACTTCAGTTGACTTGACAGTGTTTTCTTCGTAAAAAATTAGAGCTTCAGTCTCAATAAATTTTAATTAAATGGGGGAAAAAGCAATCAGCATGGTTTTCAAAATACCACCTTTTGTGTTCCACTGAGGAAAGTCAATATGGAACAAAATCGGGAAAAAAAATGAATAAAACTGTTTTCATTTTTTTTGGGGGGGTAAACTATCCGTTTAAGTTTTTCACAATGGCCTGACAAGATTAATGTAACAGTTATGTCGCATATGATCATTTCCAAGCTGCTGCGAAGCACTGTTGAGACTCTCAGCATGAATTCATCTCATGAGTCTCTATATATCACTTGACACCTCAGAGCGTAGGTAAAAGTTTATCAAGGTGAGATCAGACAGTCTGGCACCCCACAGCACCAGCTGTTTCTAACCGGAGGGAAGGTTTTCAGAGTAACACAAGTTTCATCTCCACTGGGCTGACAGTTGTGACAGAACGCATTAAGAGACAAAAGCCTCAGGTGTGTTTGTCCTTGTGGGGGCCATTAAAGGTCAGTCTGGAGGATCACTTTAGAGTGTTCACTGTTACAGCATCAGCACAAAGCAACAGAGCTATTCTGTCATGACTTCAACCTGTAGGCCAGTCCGGACGGCTAATTCACTTTGTGTGCCCTCTAGAATTTCCAAGAGCAAGAGGCATTTAGAATAGTGGTTTTCAGGATTAACCCTATTTGAAGACAATCTCACATTTTGTTCTACAACATAAATAAAGAAAACCTCCAAGATATTATAAATACAGTAAAACAGAAACTCAACTTTATTTAAAACACTCAGACACTCCACAGGGAACCCATTGCTGGAAAAAGCTAATTATCTTCAAGGTTTTAGGACTACAAACTAAACAGCGCTATACAGTTTCAGTTAAAACGAGTCTAATTTAATTTTGCCAATTAAACCAGGCACATTTTAATTGAATTCTTATTATAATTATATTCTTCTAAGATAACTACATATATGGGTGCTGAAAAAGGCCCTATCATATTTTACTAGTTTACTCTCGATTCAGCTCAGAAGCATGTCTGTGTGGTTTAATTTAGCTATATACACACCTAAGAGATTATTAGGAACACCACTGATACTGTTTTTGACCCTCTTTCGCCTTTAGAACTGCCTTAATTCTATGTGGCATTGATTCAACAAGGTGCTGAAAGCATTCTTTAGAAATGTTGGCTCATATTGATACGATAGCATATTGCAGTTGATGGAGATTTGTGGGATGCACATCCAGGGCACAAAGCTTCCATTCCACCACATCCCAAAGATGCCTTATTGGGTTGAGATCTGGTGACTGTGGAGGTCATTTTAGTTCAGTGAATTCATTGTCATGTTCAAGAAACCAATTTCGAGCTTTGTGACATGGTGCATTATCCTACTGGAAGTAGCCATCAGAGAATGGGTACATGGTGACCAGAAAGGGGTGGATATGGTCAGAAACAATGCTCAGGTAGGCTGTGGCATTTAAATAATGCCCAGTAGGCACTAAGGGGCCTAAAGTGTGTCAAGAAAACATCCCCCACACCATTACACCACCACCACCAGCCTGCACAGTGGTAACAAGGCATGATATATCCATGTTCTCATTCTGTTTACGCCAAATTCTGACTCTATCTGAATGTCTCAACAGAAATCGAGACTCATCAGACCAAGCAACATTTTTCCAGTCTTCAACTGTCCAATTTTGGTGAGCTCTTGAAAATTGTAGCGTCTTTTTCCTATTTGTGTTGGAGGTGAGTGGTACACGGTGGGGTTTTCTGCTGTTGTAGCCCATTGGCCTCAAGGTTGTGCGTGTTGTGGCTTCACAAATGCTATGCTGCATACCTCGGTTGTAACGAGTGGTTATTTCAGTTTAAGTTGCTCTTCTATCAGCTTGAATCAGTCGGCCCATTCTCCTCTGACCTCTAGCATCAACAAAGCATTTTCGCCCACATGACTGCTGCATACTGGATGTTTTTCCCTTTTCACACCATTCTTTGTAAACCCTAGAAATGGTTGTGCGTGAAAATCCCAGTAACTGAGCAGATTGTGAAATACTCAGACCGGCCCGCCTGGCACCAACAACCATGCTATGCTCAAAATTGCTTAAATCACATTTCTTTCCCATTCTGACATTCAGTTTGGAGTTCAGGAGATTGTCTTGACCAGGACCACACCCCTAAATGCATTGAAGCAACTGCCATGTGATTGGTTGATTAGATAATTGCATTAATGAGATATTTCTCTAAGCTTGTGTAATAATCTAGCATTTATATTCCAATTAGCATTGTATATTTTGTTGGCTCCTAGATTAACAGAAGCGACTGCTAAACGGATACATGCAAATAAAAGTACAAGCTGCAAATATTTTTTTTTTCAATGATTAAGGTTTTATCTCATAAAATCTATAAACCTTAAAATACAGAGCAGTTTTTGTGTGAGATAAAGCTTAACCTTTTTGAAGACCTCTGCCCTCAGTCTGTTGGTTTCAGACACCAGTCTTTTCCTCTTCTCTTCCTCCTTTTTGGCCACCTCAGGGAGTTTGTTGTAAATCCTGCAAGCACAGACTGAGGATGATGGACATGTAATGACATGAAAACAGTGACTTGTGTGGAAGAAGGAATTGATCCATCCTCACCTAAACACAAACAGGAACACACAAAGAAAAACCTTGATGTACGTATGTCAATATGCTTTAATCCACTATATTTCATCTGATCTGGTGGCTTTTACTCCAGCAGAGAGATAAGCGAACATTATCCTTATCAGAAAGGGGTCATATTGTGTTGTTGCACTGATAAGCATTGGTGCTTTGATATTGTGAGCGAGTGTATGCGAAATCTCACCGTCTGGATCTCCATTGCATCTCTTTGCCTGAGATGGCTCTGTCCCTGGGTTTAAAAAGGTTATCTACAAAACACATTCAGCAGGATTATAAAGGATAAAAGTGAAATGAAAAGTTTGTTATAAAGCTTAATATTTAATTGTTACAATTTATTCTTCAGTTGCCGTTTTTTAAGACCGCCATAGTCAGTATGTGACTTTTCTGACCTATGTAGATTTGCAGAACATTTTCTAATGGATAAATTTATGAGGTAACTAAACAAATATTGCAGTTGCATATAAAGTATAGCTATTGGATAAGAAAATGTTTACAGTAACTTGTAGTATCATATTGCAGCCAATAGGGGGCATCAGGAAGCTGCAGGAAATGTCATACTTTTTAAGATTCATTGTTCATTCTCAACAGAGATACATGCAGAGGCCTTTGAGATCTCAAATGTATCTGTTTGCTTTATATAAGTCTGTCTGTCCCAAGTTTGTTCTGATATTACAGATTTTTTAATTAACCATCACTTTCAGTGCAGCACTGAACGTCTCCCTGTGACGGCATCAATAATGTGGCTTGCCGCAGTGTGCATGCCCTAAAAATAAGATGAGGACCCTTATACCTAGTGTTGGCACATTTTGCAGTCATTTACCACACTGATGCACTGTTAGTAAGTAATAGTTCATTGCTTCTATGGACACCCATTGAATGGTTATTGAAGTGATCCTGAGACTGCATTGCTGCAGCACCAGATCTGCACTACAGCTCCTTCATCTGTGCATTGGATGCTAATGAAAACAGAGTATCTTACCACTAAGTGGGTGTGGTTTGGTGCAGTTCCGCCTACGGTTAGCCGTCTCCACGCCCATGATAAATTCTGCTGTTTGTAAGCTCCGCCTCTCCCTGGCCCTCAGTTCTAATCGTCGCACCCGATTCTGAGAGCGAGAGATGAAATCTGGCCGAAACAGCTCAAGAGCCTCCTACACACATTTAGAAACAAACACAAAGTTTATGCCACAGTGCAAAGCTGGAATGTATACATAATTTGCCACAATTGGGTGTTCAGGAAGGAAGTTAACTTGAGGTTTTGTTCACACACAAATCCATTTTTTAAATAGGCATGTACAATCTAGTAAGACTGTTTACTTTTTTCAATATTGGATGTATTTTGGTTGATATTGGATAAGTGTACATGATAATCTTTCCTATTTTTACATTTAGATTACTCGTTGAAGTAATCTGACATTCACAAGTTAATCTATAAAACACTAATAAATTTAAGAACACTTAATAACACTGCCTGTCTGAACAAACCCTACAGATTCCAGATTCCCTCAGTAAAACCATACCCTCAAACTAAGCAACTGTGGTTTAGTGGCCTGCTGGTCAGTCCTGGACCCACAGGTGCAATTAGTCCGATGAGGATAGACCGGGCACTCAGTAAGTCTCCTGCCTTTCTCGGGCAGTGTGGAAAACTGTTCTGACCTCATGAGGGGCCCTTTCATACACCTGAGGGACTCCTGGACAGATAAATAATGATGTTAGCTTAGTGCCTTAGCACATAGCCTTACAAACACTCGCTATAACACTTTTACCTGGATAAGAAGCACTTATGCATTGTACAGTAATACATAAAAGTACTGGTACATAGAAGTAGTGCAATACATTCAACAGTCCACAATAGGGTTTGCATACTTTTTAGAATTTAAAAAATGTGAAAAACATTGTACTATCAACTTCTGTATTATGACAAATTTACAAGAGAAAGTGAATATTAAAGGGGTGATGAACTGAGAAATAAAATTTTCCATCTAAGAGGTCATCATATTATAAGAATATCCTGTAAGTTTCAGAACTGAAAACGTCCTTGTTAATCCAATAAAAGCTTTTATTGACACCAGGCTCAGCAAACGACTCGTTTTTCAAAGTGGGGAACTATGACGTCAAAGAGGATAAAACACCACCCCCGCAGAAGAAGATCAACGCCTACTTCAACACGGCCGGTTTAGCCCCGCCCACCTATTTGCGCATTACACGCATAGCTAAATAACATAGGCCTACCTCATGATGAAAAATATGCTTCTGATATGCTTCCACTGGATTCCAATAGGACTGCATGCCTGGATAAATGCATGCATGTATTTTTAATGGCGTTCCAGCTGATGAGGTAAAAAATTGTCCGTCTGTTCGCTTCATTTCACTGAGGATTTTTTTGTAAACAAGAATGGATTTGCAGACCGATTAAGAATAAAGAATGATGCTGTGCCGTCTATATTGGATCTGACGGGAATGGTGCAACACACGGACTCGGGCGAACATATTTGGGGGGATCATTCTGGTTGCCATTTTACAACATTGGACATTTTCAAAACAATTTCCCTCAAGTGCATCGACGGGTGAGTTGAAACTCATTATAATATGCAAACTGTTATCCACTCAAAGCAGTGGGCGTTTACTTCCAGGTCTTCAGTGTGAGATGCCCATAAAAACCGAACGTTTTTCAGTTAGGCTCAAAACTTGAGTATAAAATAGCCTATTACTTATTCATTTTGATGTTTTTGAATGCAAAAACCAAGTGAACGTCATAAGTTGACCTCAGACAAAGTTGGAAGCAATTTGGCTGTAAATGATTTTGTCCATTGGGATCGAGATTTTTCATAAATAAACTAAGACTTGTGGATAAGTGCCCTTTTGAGCCCTCCCTTACTCTTGGTACCAGGTGTTAGTTCATTAGAGCCCAGTCACGAAGTCATGCCGTCACACGCCTCACAGACCACAGGCAAAAAAAAATCAGTGTGCTGCAGAGAGGATGTTATCCATTGACTCAGCACAGGGAAATGTGTTTAGCCGTACAGAGCCAGAATAGAGGCCAGAGAAACCAATAGACTTTAGATGCAAGGTAATGTGGAGTCAATGATGCATCATCTCACATAAGAAGATTGAAACTCACCCTATTTTCTTTTCAATAGCTCCCACTCACATGCGTTCTATTACTTTGTAAAAAATATGTGTCCTGTCTATGCATCAACTAGTTATCTTGAAAAAGAAAATAAGAATAATGCAAAAAACCAGTATCAAATGCTTATTATAATCTCCAAGACCAAGAATCTCTCTGTTAAAAATCCAGATTAAATTTTTAATCTAGTTTAATAATAATTTTAGGCCTTTTTATCTGACATCTGAGTGACCCACTTGAGCTGGTGCGCCAATGCAATGTTCATCTGGATTAAAATGTTCCAGTTGCAATCGTTTATTTTCATAAATCCATTTGTAGTATTTCTATTTCTAACAATGCATTCCCATTCCCAAGGAGCTTTGGGGAAGGCCGTCTCATTAACAATGCATGAGCCACCAATCAGAAGGTGTGCAACTCAAGTACAGTAGGAGATGTTGAAATTAAAACACACTGGCAAAGATATCACATGGTTCAACCGAAAGGTGTGTTGCAGCAATGGTAGAATAAATGAGAGCAACAAAAAGAGAGAAAGAGGGAGAGGATTGATACATTTGCATGGCTTCTGTGGCGCAGGGAGGTGATATAGATACCTGATGGCTTGCTGAATGCCTGTCTGGCTCTTAGATTGCACTGCGGAGGCCCAAAGACATCATTAGCCTTTCCATTCAGTCTGAAGGCAGCAGAAGATGAGTGGCACCTTGTTCTGAATGGCAATGATGTTAAAGTGGAACACAGTGTGTCAGAGCCAGAGCCAGCAATATTCTTAAAGGCACTACTATTGATGGTCGAACCATCCTTCAGGTGCTGGGAATGCCTTTGTTTTCCATCAACGCCAACGTTCGGCATGTCCCAGTCACCGAAGGGCATTTTAGGTTGAATCATCATTCTGCGTTTCTCAGGGGTCTGAGTAAAACATGGGTTTCCAAGGGAAAGGGACAGAGTGGATCTATACAAAGTCTGTCTAAGAGGGATGGAGAGGGATTTGTCCAAGTACAGAATAGATCTGGACAGCTTGGGTTGTTGGAGCTCCAGATGGACGCAGGAGCGGAAGATGCAGACGTTTCAAAGGGGGTGAAGAGTCTGTTTGCTCTTCCATGGAGTAACTGTGCCTGTGAACAGGTGGAGCTTTGTGGCTGCTGGGGGTCTTGTTATCGCAATTATGTTCTCTGCACTCGTCCACCGTCACAACAACTGCTTTATGTCTAGGAGGCCCTGGAAAGCCAGCAATGGCTTTTAGGATTTTATTTTCACTTTGGGCCATGGAAGAGGGCACTGTGTCAGGATTGTTTAGAGGGCTAAATGCTGAGCTTGAATAAGGCATACAATCCCTTTTTGGAGACAAATTCCGGGTGGTGACGGTGATGGAGGAGAGCTTGATCGTAAATTAGGTCTACTGAAGCAATGGAGATCTTCAGGGACACTGCGTGTCCGGCCCAGGAATAAAAAAGGACTAGGTGTGTATTCTGTTCTATGTGATTCATCAAATGATGTGAAACCAGGTAAAAATGGGGGTGTTCGTCTTCTCTCACCGGGTCCTCCCATCTACTCCTCAGACTTCTGCATGGTGTCATGGCATTTCGGGGAAGGTGCCAGGAATACTCATTATCCACTGTCTGTGAAGTATAAGACCTTTAGTACCTTTTACAAAACATTAAAGCAATATTCTGGGTTAAATACTTTTTAGATCTATCCACGGTTCATATCCATTACTTTTCCGTGAACATACTGGATCAAGACTCTCAAAAAACAATTTTGAATTTTAGATGGATGAACACGTTTGTTGACAAGAAATTTTTCAATAATAGAACTTGCTCATATATTGCTTTGTATTTTGCAAGCAATTTTTAAACATGACCAATTTCCATTTTAACAATGACCAATTAGTTTGACTTGTATTTAACCTGGAATATTCATTTAAAATCAAAGCAGTAACATCCTCACATGCAATGTACAAAGTGTCCTCCTCGGGCAACAATCCACCTATAAATGTGCTACGAATGCATTGTGATATTTCTTTTTTTTTTTTTATCCCCTCTATAAATGTAAATTTCACCCACAGGCTAAAAGATGGACACAAGTTATATATCCATGCTGTTTTATGATGAAATCATAAAAAGGCAGTAAAAATATCAGAGGCAACTATATTGCACAGAATTCTTTATACTTACAACAAATGATAAACACATTATATTGATAATTTAAAAATTGTACAGATAAACGAGGAAAAGTTTTTGTTTGTTTTTTTTTTTTGCCAGAAAATAAGTAGGTGAAGACAACTGTATTTAAAACATTATTATTCATTTTTATTTCAGATGGATTACTATTTGATGAAATTACCATAGTACCATGCAAAGTTACTACAAAAACTGAGCACAAATCACTGTTGTTTACCACTGATCGGTGAATTCTGAACTCGCAGATTGAAATAATGAGCAATTATCAGCAGTAGTGTGAACATTGTCAACATTTCAAAAATATATGCTAAAAATGTATATTATATGCTACTGTAATTTATACATGCACTAATTAAGGACAAAGTTACATGACATTGCACAACAGTTTATGTAATAAAATAACTGCTTTAAAAGAATAAAGACTATTTTATTGTTTGCACACTGCTTAACACAGTTAAATTATTTTGATGTTATATTCTTAGATTCAAACAGTCTTCTGGATTTGAAGATATTATGCATGTAACTTGTGCAAAACTTGTTTTTATTTGCAGCTTACAGTAAATGCAGGTCTAACAGGTACATGCATATATGTTTGTTGTAAATTAATGTGCGTGTGTGAGTATATACATCGCAGCATACAGACTGATTGACACACTATGTCTATAATTGTTTTGGGCAATATATATATATATATATATAATAATTGCCCAAAACAATTATGACATAGTGTGTCAATCAGTTGTTATCACTCAGTGTTCAAAAGCCAATTTAACTGTGTGACTCTTGGAAACTATGACTGTTATGATGAAATGTAGGCTACTGCAGCCACTTAAAATTAGGTTTCATTATCAAAAATGCTCAAAAAAACTGCTAAAGTGTTCCAACACCATAATATAAATTGTCCTGAACTGTCATTTACTGCTTAAGTCTCTTACCTCAAGAATGTTTGGTGTCGACTGATAAGAGCACCTCCTGAAACTGCAAGTTCGATCGCATGTCTTACATGCCAGGCTGTGAAAAAAGATGTCAGCCAAAGTTTTTAGATAAACGTATTACGCAGTTTAAACAAACAAAAGTTCGCCTAAAGTCGGGTGAACAAATACCATATTATTCAAATCGCGAGACTAACTTAAAACGCAGCCTCAACTGCTGAATGATGACACAAACAAAACAAAACGAGCACGCGCAGTTTGCCAGCCCAACCAACTCCATCTGCTCACCTTTAATTGAATTATTCATGAACTGGCACTATTAGCGACCACACCAGTCAAGAATTTCAGCCAACCTATATTACTCACAGATTATTGCTGTAGTTATACTTCGTGACTCATTTTTAAATGATTTCTAAATTCTGAAAAGCTTTTAATTGCTGTGTTTGTCTTATTCACACTGCTGTTTTTCATCAGTCCTGTTAAACCTATTCATCAGTCCTGTTAAACCTCCAGTTGCCATATCAGATGACATGATTTAATTATTCACTAGCAAAACAGTAGACATTCCCATTCAACTCTGTTACGGTCTGATACAGCAACAGCATGTAGACTAAGTTAGTCTGTCTCTCACCAATAACTGCCGCCCAAAAGCAGGCATTAAAAAATTATATTATTATTGATTTATGCACTCTAAAATGCTGGGTTGGTTTAACCCGATTTTGGGTCAAATATTTAATCCAATGTTTGTGTTTGCTCATATTTGACCCAAAATTGAGTTAAAACAACCTAGCATTTTTTAAAGTGAGTTAATTGACTTGAGTTAATAAATGTTCATTTTTAGCCTATCAAACAACATTACGCACATAAATACACATATGCCTACACACAATTACACATAACCTACATTTAAAAACAAGAAAAAAAGAAAAAATTGGCAGACTTTTTTTTTTTTTTTTTTTCAAGTGACCTATAAATCCCTATCTCTATCCCCTGGACAGTATCACAGAACACATATGTGCCTAGTCCCGGACTGAAAATGCAGGTTTGAGCTGTTTTAACTGAAAGCAACTTAAGTGACATATCTTAAAACATGTCACTGCCATTGTTTTGTCTAAGATGCACCAAGTGATGTTGTTGTTGTTTTCCTGAGGGCACATTTATGAAACCAGGCTTAGATATTTTTGATTGTATAAATAGTTCAAGATTAACTCACAGGTCAATAAAACCTGATGTTTTAGACATTGCAATGGTGAAAACTACATCCTAATCCATAAATACTAGCTTTCTCCACTGTTTGGGATGCTAAAATAGGGGACTGCATCCAATGTAGATTTACCTGATTATGTTCCCTTAAATAGAATATAACTCTGTCTTATACTGGGAGGTTGGATACGTGTTGATTGTGGACATTAAGATCATGCACTTTAAACAAACACGTAAGCAAACCAATTTATTTTCATCATCCAGGTCCTGAAGAAAAACTCATTATCTAATTCTCTTGTGCTATAGCTCAACAGCTGAAATACCCAGTGGTGAAAAAGGAAGAGAAGCCATAAAACATTTCCAGTGAAAAAGAAAATTATGCATTCATTGCTTTTGTTTTCTGTTCTGCTTTATAGGGAATTGTATTAACAGCTGATCTGTCTCTGAAGAGTAGGCAGTGTTGAATGTGCCTCTCTACGCTGATGATTGCTATCATCAGAGGGGGGCTGAACAGTCACGGCTCTTGCCCTTACCTTAGCATTGATATGGAAAATAGGAAAGGCTCAAGAGGGTGCATCTGTGGGGAAAATCGCTTGCAACCTGAGACTGCCAAGCCATTGCAGACCATCTGCGATGATTTGGTGTGTTGCAAATTGAAAAAAAAGTAATAACTGTTTTTGTACTTCTGGGTTACATTTACCAATTTTAATCAGCAGAGATAGGGTAGCCTATATTTCCCATGGTAGAAATGGCTAAATTAGGTAGATGCTGAGCACAGAAAGGTTGACATTCCTTTGAACAACATTGACAATAATATAATATAATATAATATAAGGTACAAGAAAATACTACACATGAGATAATAAATAATGTCTCATAGATAAACAATAATTTTGATGACCACAATATGGCTACTGAGAACATGAAATCATCAAAATTTAAAAGATATTTATTTCAGAAAATCAAACACAGACAAGTCAATGCAAAATGAAGTCTGTTTTATTCAACCAATGTTATATAACACATTTTGGTACTGGGTGTCATGTCTACTTAAACTTCAAAGTTAAATCTTTGTCCAAAAGCAAAACCAGTTCAGAACAACTTATATAAACTCATTTCAAAACAATTTAAGGGCAAACCATTTATCTCATATGTATTATTTGGACTAGAAAAAGCTGCTTTGGGATTTTCGTTGGATTAAAGCAGCATGATGTTGGTAATGTGATATCAAGCATGTCACTGGCTTCTCCCCAGTGCTGTTCAGATTGAGAACAGTATGTAGTTCTTGTGCAGGGCTGCTGTTGTTCCAGAGCTCATTGTGATGGGTGAATACACTGATTCACATGCAGAAGGAATGGGATGATGCCATGGGGGCATTGCAGCTGGGTAGGGAAACATATCTAAGCACCATAGCACACAAATAAACACATCAGCAGCCGGCTATAACAGCAGGGGAGGTACGAAACAGGGGGCTCTAGCAGTGAGACTCCCTGATAGGCTGTCACTTTGTATCAAAGCATATTTCTGCTTCGACTCCAAGGTGTTTGATTACAATGATAATTCAGCCATTTGATTAATGCCCGTGTAGCGAGTGGGAAAATTTTAGTGACTATGCCACCCCAGGTTAATGGGGAAAAACAACCCAAATAAAGACACACAAGTACGTTCCAACTAGAATGGGCTTCCAAGTTTTTATTAAACCCTCTTATGACATCATCACCCAGTTAGGCCTACTCTAAAAAACTTGCTACATTTGAAAGCCCAATAAATGTTATTTCAATGCATTTTAAGAATATATTAATGTTTAAATTGAGTACTTTAATTTGCACATTAATTGGTTGTGGTGGTTAACCGTAATTGAAATAAATTTCTTGCATACAGCTCCTTTAAAGGGGACATATCATGCAAAATCCACTTTTTTAGCCCTTAAATGCATTTTGTTGTAGATTTGGAGTGTTTATAAGATACAGAAAAGATTAAATTATTCTCTTCAGGTGCTTCGTTTATATCTTTATATTCTGTTTTGGTCATATTTTTCAACCTGTTCAGATTTTTCTGTTGTCTATGACGTTTTTTGAGCCAAGTACGTCAGTATTTACACACCTCATTCTCAATGACGCGCTTTCTGTGTTATACTTTACATTTGGACCTTGTAGCCTACTGCATTTTATAATATATTGGACTTGGTATAGTTTTTTAGACAACTGCATTGAGCTGGCCTCTGCACATGTGTCCTATATTTTGCTCTCCTATGTTATTAATGTATATATATATTTACTGTTTGCACTTCTTGTCAGATGCTAACTATGTTTCCTCTGTACTTGTACTCTGCACAATGACAATAAAGTTGAATCTGAATCTGAATCTGGACATACTACATTCACCATATAGACAGTATCATGTGACCTACTAGCATCAGTTATCGCTTCACTGCCATTCATAAATCCTCTCCCATGGCCTTATGGGATAGTCAGTGTGCACACTTCAGATTCTTGCTGGAAGAAGGACAGAAGGTCATCCAGGTACTCTTTCATGAGTACTGTGACTTTGGACATACTTCTTTTCATACTTCACATTCTGTTTTTCAACTATACTCTATATATATATAATGTGATTTTGGATGTTGCATGACTGTTTTGAGAATGAATAATAGGCGATTGACTCTTTTATTTAGAAGGCCGGACTTATTCCGCCATATTGCGTTTTCACTTATTGTAATATATGAGTGCACTCCCTAGTCTTTATACTCCCTAGTTCCCTATGTGAATCAGTATATTGTGAATACAAATGTCAGCACTATTAAGCACAATGTATGAACTACACTGGTTGCTGTTTTAATTTCCCTAACGGATCATATGATTAATTTGTTCGTGAGTTTAGACTACACTGCGCTGTATCTTTTTGATTCACTGAAAAAACTAAAGAAATAAAGAAAGTTACATAGGCATAAAGCTTTTGCCCTGACAAAATTCCCAATGGATTCCTGTTGAAATTAATGGATTTCACCCATGAATTTACTCAACAACACTAAATCTGACTCCACCTTTAGAGTATTTTTTTAGTAATTGGATTTCCAAATGAAATGACTTTGTTTGTTACTGATTCACTAAAATTAACCAGCTTAAGAGTCATTAGTTTGGTAATCAGATCTCAGTGGGTATTACACGCCAAAAAGTGTCAGATACATGCAAAAAACGTGTACCATATACACGCAAAAACTTACAAATATAGAAATGGCACAAGAAATGACATTCATGCTATAAATACGAACTTTCATGAGATCGGGCTGAATAAAACTGAGGAAGCGGATTGAGACTCACCTAGTCACATTTAAATCTGCGACACAGAAGATATGAGGGGAAATGTGCTGAGGCTAGAAATAAGTCTTCCAGATATTCTCAGTTTATTTCAATAAATAGGCTTTAAGTATTCTGAATAATTCAGTCAAATGCTGCTTTAAAAGTCTAATACTAAATCACTTGATCAGTTAATCTGCTGGGAGGGCAGATCAACACATTTAGAAGTCTCCATTCTGAGGTCTAGAAACAGAAATTGACTTCCACTGATCCTTCTGTTCAAGCCAGATATTTTTGTAATTTTTATTTTTGCTTCATAAACATGTCCATCTGCAAGAGGGAAAAGCTTTTAAACCAAAGCTTAATGCTACTAATGCAATACAAATCAAGAATTGTAAATGACGTAATCGAAAGTCTTCTGTGTTGAATTCTACATTCTTATTGTATTTACTTTTAATTTTTTTATTTTATTTACTTATTTACTTTTTAATATAGGATTTACACCTGCTGATGTTTCCATTTTGATCTGTGATTCAGATCAGCCAAACCTTGAACTCAATTATTGTTTTCTACTGTTTTTCTACAATATCTTAATATTAAATCATCAACCAACTAATTAGCGGGTCCCTAATGTCACCATAGATCATCATCATCATCTCCACATTCCACCATATGCTTAGAGGATCAGGGTAATATATAAATGTACAAGGACTAATGACCACATGTCATATTGTAGAGAAACAGTCACTGACAGTGGTAAATAATCATGGAGTTGTTTTTTGTGAGGCGGTTCAACAGGTGTACCACAAAACAGAGCACATTCAAAGGAGGGACATTCTACCAGCTGGAAAAATGTGCTTTATGCCCACAGTCTCATAATCCCTTGACAGATGGGGTGTGATGTTTATGTAATGTTTCTAGGAAAATTGTGAATAGTGGATTTAGATCCACTTTGCATGTCTTAAGTCAGCTCAGGCAGTGAATCTTAGTCAGCTCAGGCAGTGAATCTTAAGTCAGCTCAGGCAGTTCACAAAAACACTGAATTTGAGAAAATGTTAAAAGGCATTTTACAGGGACATTAAAAAATGACATTGTAATCTATATCCATTTGATTATTTAAGTAAATAAACCTACACAATATTTTGATAGTGTATGTCAAAAACATTTGTCAGATGCCATGTGTATTGTCAGAACGACAGTTGGTTCTCATCAAATAGTTTTGCAGATTAGCACAGTCTTTCGCATGAGACATAAAACTGAGGTCCTGACTCTCTGTGGTCATTATAAACCCTAGGATCTCCTTCCATCCCCGGCATCCAAACCACATTTGCCCATTAGCCTCTGTCCATCGGGTCCTCCTAATCATTACCATTTTACTGATTGGCTCTATCACTCTGTCTCCTCTCCACCAATAAGCTGGTATAGATAAAACATTCTTCATTAATGGTGAGGCAATACCAACAGTTTCTGAGTACAGTTTTCAAGTACACTGCAGAGTGTACTTGAAACAGTACCATATGGAAATAAGCGTAAATTGATGGAGAAGCATAGTCTTAAGTTTGTGCTTATCTTGGCGAAGCCGAATACAAATCAGCATGACGTTTTAACATCTTACTCTCGTGTAATGGAAATCAATCGTGTGTGTGTGGTGGGCGTTCTGGTGCAGATATGGCTGCCGTCGCATCATCCAGGTGGATGCTGCACATTGGTTGTGGTTGAGGAGATTCGCCCTTTATGTAAAGTGCTTTGAGTGCAGAGAAAATCACTATGTCAATTTAACTACTTATTATTAAATTAATATTAATTTCTTTTATTAATATTAATATTTTTAGATTAAAAATAGCCATCAATTCACCAAAATGTTAAATAGTTACCAATTACCATTGGATTGTGTTGCTACACCTAATTCAGAGATGCTACAGATTTACAGCTCTCTTGCTTAGTGAAAGCCACGCCATTTTTTTTTTCAAAGTGTCTCCGTTTCTTCAGCTCCTTTCAGTCAGTGAGTTTCCCAGTCTTCCTGTGTGGGCACCTCTCAGCCTATTCTCGCATCCCAGGGGAGCTGGCTGATTTGCTGTAGCCCAGCCTGAAAGGTTTGCTCACTACTTAGAGATATAGGCCTACTGTAGCACTGCACATCAGAGCACTCTGTCTCACTGTAACTCTCACAAGGGCTGATGGACCCACTGCTGTGCTGAGCCCATTCCGTATATGTCCAGGCTCATTTGTAGATGAAAAGTACTTTCCAGCAAGAAAGCTCTGAAATGTAAAATTAAATAAACCCTCTGGAGATCTCCTGTCCTTCACAGGCTTGTTTTCTCTCCCATCTTTTGAACTTGGGAATCCCTGGAGATCTCGTTCTGAACACTTTCTGCCCTGTGAGCCTTTATAGGTGAGGTTGGTGCCACTCTGCCTGTTGCTGTTTTATGGTGGGAATCATTCCCAGGCAAAGGATCAGATATGTGTACCGTTTCACCCCGCTTTATTGCATAGTTGTAACTTGTTCATAAGTATCTGTGATGGCTGGTATTTCATGATTAAACATTTGTTGCAGATACCTTGGTTATATACATAACCTATATACATATTTCATAATAAGGGCAGACAGAGATTTGGTTAATTTGAACTGTTTTAATTTCAATTTGTTTTCTGCCTATACATTACTAGTTTGGGAGCACACTTTCTAGTTATTATTGGTATATTGTTAACGTTTATTTCTTTTGAGTGTAAGTTGTGAACAAGGGAAGGGCGGAGGTTTGGCGCTGTCTGGGACGCTGCGTTCTGGTTGAGGTCCGTTCCAATAAAGGACCACTGTTGATAGCCAATGATAAGTCCCATGGACCCAAGCAATGCAATTGGTTCAAAGCACATTTCAATTGGTAATCGCTTTAGTGCCTGGTTACAAATCAGATATCACTTTATTATACAAGTCATTCGATTGACCATTAATGTCTTTTAACTTATATGTTTCATATACTAGTATATTACTGAATATATAGATTGTGAAATTAAACATTTCTCATTCTTTGTTTTTAGTTAGCTTAGTAGCAGAGCATACGTCCAAAATACTATCTGAAATGAATATAAATAAAATAAACAAAAATCGCCATTTATGATATTTTTAGATAACAATCTTTGATAACAAATATGATACAAACATAATTCTGTAAGAATTAATTATGTCATGGCATTCTTGTAATTAAAAAATGTATATGCCTTATTGTGTAAGAACAATTAATAATGTCGCAAAACATACCTAAAAAGGCTATTTCTTTCACTTAAATACATAAATAATCAGGATAAAATTAAAATATGTAGTTTTACATGAATTAAAGTTTGATTGATTACATTAAGAATCGCCAGAACAGCTTTAGATCAGGCATACTGGGGTCCTCTCTTCACCACACCGGCTGTCGACAGTTGCCGCCATTTTGTTCTTTGGGGCTAATCCATGCTGCCAATTCAATTAGCTAGGGGGTGCAAGGGTTTTTTTGTTTATTATCATTTTATGTATGTTTTGTTGACTATACATCTTTAGGTATATTACTTTGTTTATGGCCCATTTCTTAATATTTCTGAAATGAATTACTCTCATTTATTTTAATTGTGTTAAGTGATGTTTGTTATTCCCTGTGGATGTGTAATGGACTAGTCCTTTGTGTATGGAGTTTCCCTATGTGTGTCATTTGGGAGGTCATGTTTCTGTTCGGTTTAGTTTGGTTTGCTTAATTGGTTTAATTACTGTTAAGTTTGGTTCTGTTCAGTTGCCTTTTTTATGAGTCCATTTGTAATTTTGTTTGACATCTAAAAAGTAATTTTTTTAGTTTGGAAATCCTGCATTCTGTGCCCTTGACTGCTCAAATAAATGTCATTTGTTGGTGTACAGTAAGAACTGGCTGTGTATATTTGCCTGTGTTTGGGTTTTACTGTCCTTGTTTAGATAAATGATAGAGAAGTAAACCAATACAAATTTGCATAATGTCTAGAACGTACTAAATAATTCACCCCATTTCAGTCTTTCATTATGTAACAGTGCTGAGAAAGTTTTACAGTGCAAGACAATTTAGCTGAGTTTTCACATAAGAGAAGAATGGGTTCACCTATCCTGTTAAGTGGGAAACTATGAAAGCCATTGCATTTTTGCTGACAGCTAAAGGTAAATTTAGGTCCTGTTCTGAGATGAACCAAAATTTAGCACAGCAATTTGATAATTAATTATTTCTATGCAACCGCATACTTGATTGAACTTGAACTCATCCTTGAATGCCAAATGTTGTTGTCATTATTATAAAGAAGGTAAGTGAATCCACACAACCTTTATTGAACACACAAGCTGAAGCAGATTTTAACAGGTGAGTAGTTATCATGGATTGAATAAAGATAACAATGAAATGTCTCTTACATGCGATTGACGAAAGGAGTGGATGGCAGATGGACTGTCTCAAGCACACACCCAACTGACGTCTTGGGGCGTCTTTTGACCATACATCGATATCGCGCCTTTAGGGTACCCTAAAACGTCGATAAGAATGATGTTCTCGGATCCTAACTCTACCCAGACCTAAACCTACCCCGTCACCTAACTGACGTTAAAGGTGAAGTGTCAGGTTGTATGACGTCCCAGGATCGTCATAATACCGATGTTTAAGGGTACCCTAAAAAGGCGTCAAAAGACATCCCAAAACGTCAGTTATATGACGTCTTGGGATGAGACTGTGTTAAGATAAGAGCACAGGTAAGTACCACTTGGAATTAAAACCATTAAATTAAATCCTCCTGAAAAATGTCCTTACATTCTTCTAAATAGCTTCCAAAGGCTATATCTAACGAGCCCGATCTCATGAAAGTTAGTATCTATGGCACGAATGTCATTTCTTGTGGCATTTATATGCCAAAAACTGTTTTTGCGTGTATATGGCACGACGATTTCGTGGACATATGACACGCACTTTTTGGCGTATAATATGCACGAACTCCCCACCCTCCTCCCCCTAAACCTAACCCAGGGTTTATTAGTGCGTACCATATACACGCAAAAACCATTTTTGGCGCATGAATGCCACGAGAAATGACACTCGTGGTATAGATACGCATCTTCATGAGACTGTGTACATCTAACTCACACACAACAGCAGGAGCGTGGGCAGGGCTATCCTCCAAACCCTCAAATTCCACTATTTGTCCTCTCTGTTGAATTAGCATTGTCGTTTGAGGCAGGCTGGTCTTCCTTGTATGCGGTGGGCTCTAAAACCATTTCTGTTGGGTCGTTCACTGGTGGTGGATGGCTGGTCTCTGGCCGCGCTGGAGTTCGGAATCGTTTTTTAGTTTTCAACATGTGTTTTGATACTAGTATTGCTCTTGTTAAGATTTGATTTGTACTGAGAGAACAATTGGTTTCTTCTTCAAATCCTCTGAATTTCTCATATAAATATGTCTCATGTGTCATCTATATAGAAAACATTGTTATTTCAGTACTTGTGTATTGGTTTGGCAGATCCCATTTAAAATCATGATTGAGAATTACAACTGCACTGAGGGATTCTCTAAACTTTCAGGCAGCTCGCCCATGGTGTTTTAAATAATTAAACATTTAATTTAAAGAGGTTAACTTATAAATGGCCTGCAGAAGCAGTTTGTATTGCTCTCTGCAGAGTAAAGTATAAATTAGATTGCCCATTTATTTCACTCGGTATATGAAGGGACGGTCAGGCCATACCATCCAATCAAAAGGCCATGTGTCTTTCGTTGAGATAAAGTAACAGTCAATCTATATGGAGTTCCTGAGCACTTTCTGATGGTTACTACACAGTTATGCATGTGGCATGTTGTATAGAGTATTTAAAACAGCATATTTTATATTTTGTTCTTGATTTAAGTATTTTTGGTGCTTTGCTGACTGACAAGTCAGAGGGCTAAACACCACAAACATACATTAAAACCAAGGGGTCGAAAGAACCCTTGAAAATGCCAAATGCAGGACTAAAAAAACATTAGTGAAGCCATGCAGTAAATTAAATAATTTGTCAGGAAATAATTGGCTCTTTTTTTCCTGATCATGGGTTTCTGTGAGGGTTTGTGTGCAGACTTTTGAGTTTACTAAATAATTTTGACTGTCTAAGGCAGGAGTCTTTAAACTCGGCTCTGGAGGGCTATTCCTGCAGAGTTTAGCTCCAACCTCATTTATGGCACTTTTCCACTGCATGGTACGTCTCGGTTCGGTTCGGTACGGTTCAAATCGGCGGCGAAACAGTTCGGCTAAATATTCGAAGTCAGATGTTTTCATTTATAAAGTTTTAAATATGTATATTTTTACGAAATACCGCACGGATTACCCTCAGAAGGCCTTCGTTTATCACCCTGAGACCGGATGGATGACTTTTGTGAAGGATTTATGCACATTTTTGGGACTTGAAGGATCTGGACCCCATTTCTTCACATTATATCCACTGAAGGGTCTAAGACATTTTCTAAAATAACTGGAAATGTGTTTGAAACCAGACATATGCATCTCGAACGGCTTGAGGGTGAGTAATGCATGGTTTAAATATCATTTGGCCGAACTATCCCTTTAATTGAGTCTACTGCTTTAAAAGATAATGAAGTCAGATCAAATAGTGACAGTCACTCTTATTTTTAATTGACCCAAATTCACTGAAAAATAAACTATTATCATTTGTTACACCACTGTTTTTCAGACTGTGAGAATCAGACTCTTGGCACAGTAAGGAGTATAATGAGTATACTCTTCACAAGAGCACCAACAGTGTGATCAGCTTGATAAGCTCTACATGTGCCCAGTCCTGTTAAACAAATACATAAGAGCCGTTCAGTGTCCACTGATTTCTGACTGAAATACATTCAAGTGTGGATGACATATGAGCTCTCGTCGCTGTTCTCTTGAATAATGAGGTCAACGTCTCCTTGTTCTGACCAGTAGTAACTGATCAAAGACAGCCCTCCTTTATTCATTGCTGATAGCTGCTATGAGAACCATTACAAGGATTCCTCACTGTTTCATCATTTCACTGCAGCTGGCATCCTTTGACTTAATAAAGAAGAATTGGGTGACAACTTTAAAACTTGTAGTTCTTCAACAGATGATGTATCTGGGTCCCATCTTGTCTTTGATCTATGAGGTTTTTCAAGAAACCACTCAGTTGTGACCGATTAGACTTGTTGGACAAGGGTTTGGATTAATTCATTGAGATGTTTTAGATCTAGGCTATCATGTTTTAATGGATGAGCCATTGTTTCCCCTCCATCCTGTTATAAAAGACAGTGATTTGAAGATGGGATGTCAGTTATAGTGAGGCAATGCTATCATGGAACACAAAGGAACCGTTACAACCGCGTTCAGAATCCGGAAAACAAAAAAAATGCGCTGACACAACATCCCATTTACTCTCATTTGGTCGGCTCATTCAAAACAAAAAAATATTTTAATTTGGCCATTCTAGACCACACGAAAATAACGAATAAAATGTGAATATATATATATATATATATATATATATATATATATATATATATATATATATATATATATATACACACACATACACATACATACATGCATACATGCATACATACATACATACATACATACATGAAGAGTTCAGATGCAAAAGCCTCTAAGTGCCATTTGAAATTTTCTTCTAAAATCATTGATTTTTATCAAGCTTGTATATTTAAGTTCAGTAATTTCTACTTAAATGACAATGAAGATTACCTATTAATTATCATTTAGTGAAATTACTGAACTTAAATATACAAGCTTGATAAAAATGGTCATTTTAGAAGAAAATTTAAAATGGCATTTAGAGGCTTTTGCATCTGAACTCTTCATATATACATATATATATATATATATATATATATATATATATATATATATACATATATATATATATATATATATAATTACTATTATTATTCATGTGTTAATGCTTTTTTGGGGTTACATCATTATATGATCATCTGTCACGTCCTGTGTTACTGGAAATTTCTCCCTAAGTTCTTATTTTTTGTACAAGCTATTTGCTCTTTCTGGGAGATTTTCCCAACATGAAAAATAAATAAATAAAAACAAATAAATCAGGGAACAAAAAAAAAAAAGAAACTTGTAATGCTTAACAGGCCTACTCTAATCTCTGCCTGTCTGTAAGCTATGTGTGAAACCTCAAATAATATAAATCTGTCCTGTTCATTATTATTATCAATTTTCCTTCTGACAATTAGCCTATGCAAGATTCTCAACTTCTAATCTTAAAATACCTCTGTATTAAAGTTTAAGGTTCAAAGGACAAAGAAGTCAGGGTGGCTAGTAAAAGTAAATACTTTAAGCCTATATCAGCCTACTCATCAAAATCAATAAATTAACAAAATAAATTCCGTCAGGCTCTGTGCTTCCAGTCACAAAAACAGCACACACTCAATCACATCAGGGTAATCAGTTTCTCTCTCTGTCCCAGGTCGGCGGAGCGCTTATATCTCATTTCCCTGCCAATCATTGGAACTAAAGACAGGTGTTAGTTATTATTCACTTTACCTCCTTATCAACGCTCATCCCTGCACTCGTTCCCCCGCAGACCTTCGCTTTACAACGGCCCCCTCGCCACAACCTCCACCTTCTATTTCAAGTTCAATATAATGCTGGACTGCCTCTGAGCTCGGACAGATGGGTTCTGTAGATTAAAGCATCAAACATTGGCAGGTTGATTGATGGAGGCTCTAATTGTGTTATTTTATGATTTTCACTCACTGTTTTAAAGCTACACTGTGTAACTCTTTTAGTTTATTCTTAGCTAAAAACACTTAGCTCTTTCAAAAACATGTGCTCATTAATGTATATTTACTTCGTTCAAGTAATAAAGTATTCTCGTGAGTGTATAATATGCCATTGAAAATACATACGGGTAAGGGGTTCTAATGTCGGTCACCATGTTGCCCCTCCATCTTGAAAGTACATTAGCCAAAGAGGGACATACCCGTTAATTCAGACTTCACCTTTTCGCGTTTACGTTTCAGTTAACAATCATGGACGAGGTCGAACTCAAGCCATGTTAACCTTGGACTACATTGGCCACCGATACGAAGTTAAAACGAAATTGGAATTGAGAGGAACAGAAACTAATATTCACTGGATGGTCACATACTTTTTCACTGCTAGATGGGGGTAAAAATCACACAGTGTAGCTTTAACTCGGTGGGAAGCATACAGTTACATGCATAATTCACTACAAATAACATTTTTATTTAAAAAAATATTGTGTTTTGACAAGATGTCAGTTTGACAGTATTGAAGCGAGTTCCTAGATAAAAAAGTATCAAATTGCACTCTTTAACTGCATGTCAATGCACTGCCAAAGTGCTAGTCCCCAAAGTGCTAGTGCTAGCATCAGGTGTCTGTATTTGCTGCATAGCATGTTGTGTTTTTATGAGTTTGTTGTGAATGTGACAGAACGAAGACCGGCTCCTCCACTGTAATTGGTTATACCGCCTACCACCATTAATTTAAGGAGATTAAAATGAAATGTTATTTTAAAATATGCACATTCACTCCTAATCATATGCCTAATATGTTGAAAAACGGTTTCGTTGTTATTTTCTGTCGTGATAACATAAATGATAGTTCATATTTTCAATTCAAAACAATTAAATTTGACCATATAATAAGTGGTAGGCATCACTGGATATTACTCTCAGTCATTGAACATTTCTATTGTAAAAGTATCTTAAATGTTTAACTACCTCATGTTCTTTTTGTTAGTGTGCTTGGCTTCAGTGAACATTTATTTGATTGGCCATCTCAATAATTTTGACTGACAAGAATTTAATTATTAGGTGAGACTTGTTCAAACTGTGAGTCAAGGTCTTATTTTAGTTTTTTCTTAAAACGCATTTATCTGCAGTAATCAGCCTTGAACTGGTGAGGTGTACATTATATAGCGTCATAACCTGGCTTTGTTCCCAGGCTTTTTGTAGTGCTGAAAAATTGGCTGTAAAAGGATTCATGTCTGGGTCGGACACATTGAGATGGAGTGCTGACTGTGTCAGATGTTAAGTAGACTGGGTTGCCAAAAGTACTACCTAGATAGCCTCAGGTACAGTATTGATTTTAAAACAGCCACGATGAAGACGCCAAGCTTTCAAACTTTCCTTAAGGCCTGATATTCGGTTGCCCTCTGGGGTTTGGATGTAATCAGGGTGACCTTGACAGAAAAATAAGGAGGTATTAATGTATGTTTGTGTATTTGTCTCTTTATATCTATAAAGACCAGTCCAAATTTCCCAGTGGGACTGTCATCATAGAGCATTCACCTCTGTAAAATGTTTTTTTTTTTGTTGTTGCTGTGTATACAGCTTGCATAATTCCTGAATGGGTTCTGTGTTGTCCAATAAAAAGGCTGGCAATATTTTTTTCACCCTTTTTAGGTGTTAAACATGTTGAGACAGATTAAAAAAAAAAGTCGGATTTTATTCTTTTTATTCATACAGTGATGTCCAAAAGTCTAATACCACATTGGAAATCTGTATTTAAGCATGAAAATAGATATTATGTTTTGAGATGTTGATTTTTTTTAACCGACATAAAACAAACACATAATTTATATTAAAGTGCACTATCACTAATCAAATAAGCAAATCCTTGACATTGGCCATGGACTCATTTAATTTCCTTGCTTCCATTGAAGCTCACAAAATGCTCTTGGGAAAATTGTTATGCTGATTATATAATTTGTGATGGCGGAAAAGCAAAATAGCTGTATATTCACTATTGGTCTTGCACTTTTGGGCTTGATGTATGATATGAATATGAAATGGTGTATTCAAGAGGAGAATTTTCTTCCAAATAAACCCACCGGCCTTGCTAAGCCAATAATTATCACTGAGCTGGAATATTATAAATTATTTTAAATTGCTTATAATTTCTCTCTGTTTTCAGTTTACAAATAGAACATTTAAATTTAATTATTGCCTTCATTCAAAACTCATGGATGGGAAGCCCAGGATGAAGAGCTGCTCCTGCTGGCTTTTTGCCTTGTCTGTATTTAGCTAATTAGATTGGCTCCTTTCCTTTAGTTTATCAACATGGAAAAATGTTGCCAATTCTTCCAGGTCCACCGCAGAGCCAGAGCACTTGACATTTGCTATTTGAGTATCATATTATGCAGATAGAACTGGGTAATTTCATAGAGGAATTTCAGAGGGTAAATTGCAAATATTATTCCATTATCATTTGCGGCAAGAGACAAGAGTTTGGTGTTCAGCAAATGCAGAGAATTCTATCATTTTAATGCTGTTACATAAGTACTTTCCACAGAAAATGCTCTTTAGACATTAGTCAAGGTGTTCCCATCAAAGAGGTGCAAGATTTTATTATTTTACCTCTGGGTATTGATATAATATGCCTCCCGCATGACACTATCAATTTCAAGCTCAAGCAGCAAACTGAGCGATTACATACAGTATTGTTCAAGAATTGTCTTTTATCATCTAGCCAACTGGAACATCCTTTCTTTTCATCATCAGAGAATTTCAACACTCTCCACAGAAACAATGTTGTGCGTTTTGCCTCTCTATATTCCTCAAATGGGGCACCAGTCAGAAAGCCTGCTGCACATAGATGATTTGACATCAAACCATGTTTGAAGTGTTGGAACAAAAAAACTTCCCAGGCTTGTCAACTGTCAGCATAACTCCAATGAGACACCAACGTAGTGGTTACAACATTACTTTCTCCCAGTTAGCCTAATGAAATGACCCAATCTCCCTGCTATATGAAGGGTAAGATGTAGGGCTGTAGTCAAGACCACCTTTGTCGAGTCCAAGACAAGTCCAAGACCAGGACTAGTCGAGTCCAAGTCAAGACCAAGTCCAAAGAGGTTCGAGTCCAAGTCAAGACCGAGTCCAAAAAGGTTCGAGTCCGAGTCAAGACCGAGTCCAGGACAGGAAAAAAAAAGTCTTCAGGGCCTGAATTTCATTTTTGCCAAACAAAATTTTAAAATTGATGTTGCTTAAATGTTTGTGCTCATTGCATTTTTTACAATGGGGTAATGTTGTTAAGAATTTACACAACACAAGGCTTGATTTAAATAGTCAATTAAATTGAAAAAAGTTACACAAATAAATACAATAAAGATACAAATAAAGACAAATAAAGAGAAACGTTTTTGAATAGGTCTACACTAGTGTTCATAGACAGAAACTGAATAAAGTAATCAAATGGAAAATTACACTGGATAGTATTTTAGTCCTGAATAAATTAAACACATAGGCTAATCCTGATTCCTTTAACTTAAAGCTCTCTTTTCTTGTTTTGACGACAAAATTAATGAACGACACATATGGTTGCTGTCACTTAAGAGCTAAGAGCATAGATTCTCTGTTCATACTGGCATGCGTTTTATGCTTATTAAAGACAAAACCGACTATGTTTAGACCATTATACTCACGAAGACCGAAATTGACACGATTTGAGTGTTAAAGCAATATAGCTAATCCGTGAAAAATAACTTTTGTTACTGGCCAGCTGTTCTTGAGGCGGATTTTCAATGAATGTGCGCACAGTCATCCCAGAGAGCGCGCAAGGACTGATAGTTTAAAATTACTTGAATGTTAAACTGGTAAGACTTAAAAAGACGTGCAAATGTTAAGCTTTATTCACGATACACTACTGGCTCGAATGCAAGTGAATATTCCGTCATGTCCCGACTCCTGAACGCGAATGTGTATTATTGCGGCAGCGCTTGATGCGCCTTCCACAACACATGAGAGAAGAGAAGACGCGGCACCGTTGAACACTCACGTGGTTTGTGAAATTGCGTCTGGCAGATAGTTATTAAAAGAATAATTTGATTTTATAATCTGTGTGGATTACGATTGCGGGAATATCCCACATTATAATGGGAGACCGGCGGGAATGATTAGAATTGTGCGCAACACCCAGTAACTATAGTAACAGCATGAGAAGACGCGCTCCGTTGTAGTGAGCACTTGGTCGGTTAATTTGGGCATTTTCTAAGTTAACGTTACCCTGATAGGCTAGTAATAAATGAACACGCATACAAAAATGTTGGACTCGGTCGAGACCAAACGCTATATTTGGCAAGACCAGTGGCCGAGACCGAGACAAGTCCGAGTCCAAATACCAGCGAGTCCGAGACAAGTCCGAGACCATAGAAAAACGGTCTAGAAGTTCGGACTTGGAGTCCAAGATTCAAACTGGAGTACTACAGCCCTGGTAAGATGTGTCTAGTTGGTACTGGTTATTAGTTAAAAGTAGTATTATTTTCCTTACGTAAATACACAATCGTTATTTTTTTTTTAAAGTTTAAATATAGGCCTATGTTTACATGTAAAAAAGTATCCTGATTAATTTATTAATATTAGATTTATGGGGAATCACATGACATGACATTTTACCTGGACTAATCATGCCTTGTCATAAAAAGTATCTGATTTTTAAGAGACTTGACACAGTCATGAGGGTCTGCAGGGCTTTTTTTCTATGACCAGACCACATGACTGTGATTTGGCAGACAAAAGTTTAGTAGTTTTAGAATAATAAAAGATAATGCTAAACTACATAATAATTTCATTTCCCTTAAAAAGGCCAATTCTGAGAAGCATTATTGATATTTAAAATCCACCAAAAAAACAACCTTCCTTCTTTGCTCTAAGCTCTCTCGAAGACCATTTCGATGTGCCTTCAACCGCACAATCAGGGTAGTATCAGCACAACAAATCTAAAAAGTCCCTTGAGTGATCCTCGAGGAGCATTCTCCCGTCTCCAAGAAGATCATCTTGCCTGCTGGCAAATCCATGTATTTGTTGGGTCTGGTATTCTGTCACATTCAGTGACAGGTACGCAACATGATCTGTAGCCAAGTAAACTCAGATCGGTCAAACCAAACTAAAACACAAACACTGAACATAGACCTGATAGTATGGAGCAGAAGCAACTGCATCCATTTTCAGGCCTTCCCACTTAGCCTCTCCAAGGTCTCGCTGGAAAGCTTTACTAATATTAACAGAGGTCCTAAAGCTCTTGCCTGATCATAATCTTTTCTCTTTTGTCTACAGTCTTTCTTCAAATCTCCCTCTTGTTCACTCTCTCTCCTCCCCCAACAACAGTATTGCTGATTGGCTACAAGTGTTCTTTTATATAGTTACATTCATGGAAGTGAAATACTAAAATAAGGCTAATAGATTAAATCTGATGGAGAGACTTTTTATAGGGCCGTAGATAACATCAGGCTAAATAAATTAGCTTTTTGTGCCTTTATGCATCTTTATTACTAATGCTGCTGTTGTGTTTTTAGCTCATTCTCAAGCTGAATTGGGTTGGACATTACCCTATGCGTGCTTCTCGAAGAGCTAATCTTTTGCCTTTAGCTGCCTGGATCACGGAAATGTTCAATGTCATACGGTAAGCACGTCTTCATAGGATATTATCTCCTCTACGAGAGCTTGGTTCCTCCTGCCCTATAGAAGAGTGGGCAGTGTCTAAAAGCTGATTATCTGCACTTTAGAGAGGTGATGTTTGGTGATTCCCATGAGACTTCATTAAAAGTACATTGGTAATTACCTCACCAGACACCATTCAGGCCACATGCATTA
Organism: Hybognathus amarus; assembly: GCA_030378365.1. Taxonomy (NCBI): domain Eukaryota; kingdom Metazoa; phylum Chordata; class Actinopteri; order Cypriniformes; family Leuciscidae; genus Hybognathus; species Hybognathus amarus. The sequence goes on along the minus strand of JAQIUQ010001281.1, from coordinate 68,401 downwards.
CCTAGAGTCCACATACACACCAGCCCTGAGTGCCATAATTAACTCATGAGTTTAGACTCTCTCTGCACTGAGCACTTTGATTTATGCTGTATGACTCATGACCTGAATCCAGAAATGGCTGCTTTATTTAGCAAATCTGCAGTCATACTTTTTATCCATAGTCCGTTTTCCTCAAAGGACAATTGGATAAGATAGAGAAGTGAGATAAGATCTGAATATTTCTCTTTTGATTTATGTGTTTACAGGTGAAGTGGACATTATTTTCAAAACTATTTTTTTTTGTGAAATAAATTTCCAGTAGTTTTTTCCCCTTCATGCAGCTGATAATTTATTTCATCATATACAGATATAATTTATATTTAATCATTTTATTTTATTATCCATTTTAATTAAATAAACAATTGCCTTTTTATTAAGGTCATTTGTTTCAGTTTGATAATGCTAAGTTGTGCATAACTGCATGTCTTTCATTCTTTTGTGAAACATAAAGATATTTTTGTCCAAACAGAAATGTAGATTAGGATAAGGGAGGTGAAACCTTCGCCTCAGTGGTGCACGAGGGTTCAAATGTTAATTTTCAGCCTCAACCAGTTCTTACAGTTTTTCCAGTCTTGCAAATATATGATATTTTTTTATTTCAGTTTTAGTTTGTCATTTTAGTGCCAAAACATAATTTCTCACTTTTGTTGAAACTTTCTATTAATGTTTTTAAAGTTCCTCATCTAATATTTTAAAGTTGTATACAATACAATCTTTTTATAAAATCTGCTCACTTGCATAGATTTGACCATGACTATTTTCATCCTCAAATTTTCCCCTACCCTTCCTTTCCTGAAAGTGTCTAGCTGACATTTAAGGTCAGTACTATAGTGATATAAGTGAGAACAGAGCAAGGTAAAGCACTGCCGCTAACAGCATTCATATTCATTTGCTTTTGTCAGGCGCTAATAAGCTAGCGCTGATGCTACGTGGAAGCTCCATACCGCCCACTGATGAGGATTGATTTACCCTGTATCATCACATCAGGCCTAACATCCATTACAGATGGGCGTATTATCATACTTCACCCCTTGATATTTCATGAAGAGGCTTATAAAGCCTCCCCACTTGTGTTTCATAGAGCACTTATTAAGTCAAGAGAGCTGCCACAGATAACCAACCTCAAAAGTCATTAAGAATCAAAGAGAATATAGTTATAGAATACAGGGGATATTTGTTGCCAACAGTAAGCAGTGCGTCTAAATATGTATTTGTATGCAAATTATAGCCCTATGTCCCAGAGTTCATCAGGCTATTATATTGCAGTGATAAATTATCGTTGTGCAGGGTCCACAACTGCACAGTCTTGCTATTGCAACTAAAGGGCCATTTACACTACACTGTTTAACTAAAAACACTTTTATGCAATAGGGCCGTTCACTTTTGAAAATGGCTTGTAAAGTTCAGGTTTAAAAAAAAAAAAAAACTAAACTATTATCATCTCTGTGTAAACAACAAAAAGCGAATTTGTGAAAGGAGTGATGATATGCACATGCATATTTCTTTACAAAGTGGCATCGCTAACTACTATATAAACTAAATGAAATAAGTTGAAGTTAAGTTGAAGTACTACTTAACTACAAATAAATTAAATAAATATTAAAATGAAACAAAAACTAATTACAGAAGCACATAAAAAATTACTAAAACTTAAACTAAAATGAAAATTTCTATAGACGCTTATTTCCAACATTGGAATATGAGAATTATCTCACAATGATGACTTTTTTTCTCCCTATTCCAGGTTTTCATCTGGCAATTTTGAGAGTTTATGTTTCACAATTCTAACTTTTAAACCCGCAATTCTGAAAAAGACTGGCTTTTTTCTCTCCGAATTGTGAGTTTAAAGGGCCCTATCATACACTCGGTGCAATGCAGCGCGACACAAGTGTTTTTTGCTAGTTTTTCAGCCCAACGCAGTTATCATTTTCATGTCCTGCACCACGTTGTTTAAAGCAAATGCATTTGCGCCCATGGGCGTGCTGGTCTGAAAACGTGTGTTCAGACGCATTGTTCAGCACTACATGGCAATGCCTCTAAAATATGTATTTTACAACATGGTCTAATAAATGATCTGTGGTGTGTTCTTGTAAAAGGGGGGATCCTTAAAAAGGGAAAAGTAATAGAAGAAGGTTGAAGAAACATACGCAAATCTTACCTTCACTCGTCTGTAGAAGCGCGTTCCCCCTACTGGAGACCCAAGACATTACCAACAGATCAACGAATAATCGACCCATCAAACAAGGATCAGCATTATCTGCATTCCACTTCTTACTATTATTCGTTGACTAGTTTTAAACAGTGACAAAACGTAATAAACATGAATATAACAGACTATTGTAAATAGTCCTGAAAATGGAATATTATATCACTGTAATAGTCTTCAAAATGAATAACTTATCAAATACTTGGTATCAAACTGAGTTATAATACTTTACTTTCACATAACACAACACATAACACTTGTCTACAAAAAAGTAAATCCATAAAGCACGTTTAAACATCATAAGCATTTTCTAAAGAAATAACAAAGCAGATCATTTTTTCTTCTATTTTGTCAACTGCTGGGCATGAATAATAGCGTAAAAGTGTTTTTTCAGGAACAACATGTGCTAGTTCCTTCAAAGCTATCAGCCATTGGCGGGGATCTGCATTGTATTTACTCGCCAAACCAATTTTTACGCCAATTTAATGCTTGAAGAGTGTTCATTTTAGACCCTGCAAGTGTGTGGTGAGGAATCTCTTACAGTTAATTTGAAAAGTGCACGTGGAGGCCTTGCGCCAAGTTGGTTCATTAAACTAATGCATTGTTAATTAAAGCTAACATGGGTGATTGAATAGGCCATGCTGAATGTCTCCGAATGTGGCATACTTTATTCCATTGTTGTGTTGTCATCAGTCAGTGTGTAATTTTCTATAGAAATGCTAACAGTTTCAGCTGACAGGAATAAAGAGTGAAATGAAAATAATGCATGAAATCTGATGATCTTGTTTGATATCTAATTGCTTGTTTAATCTAACTTAAGTAAGACCAATAGAGCTGCACTCTCCAGTCTGTTCTTTCACTACAAGACAACTCCTGATGAAACAGTGGCCAGATTTGCTGATGGAAACAGTGTGCAGGCTGAACGTGTTGTTGCGCCTGTTGTTGCTAATTTTGAAAGCCTGTCTAGACTGAAAAGAGACCAGCTGGCAACTATGAAATGGTTTATGAATGAAAGAGACTAGCTGCTGCTGTTTTCCTCTGGCTGTGAGAAGAGTTTGATGTACCAGGTGGTGCTCTTGATTTTGCAGGAACAGTAGCTGGTGAATCTCTTATCATTTTATGACTAAAACTAGAGACAACAGTCGCACTGATCCAATCACTAAAATGATATGTTAACAGATCACTAGATCACAGATCATTCTTTTGTGCAGTCTGGGATTAATTGGACAGGAAATACTTTTACTTAAAATGCAATCCATTTTAAGAAACAATCATAGCTTTCTCTTGATTTCTCTTGATTATGTTTTAAACATTTTAGACGCTGTTCTTACTGTGTATGTTTGGTTATAGCATTATATGTCTATGTTATTGTTTAAATAGCAAGAACAATTCATGAACATGACATTCAGCACAGCAAATACTCTTAGAAATTGTGACTCTAACACCATTGATACATTTATTAATTATGCAACAATTAGTTCAGCACCGCTAATTTGATTGGACAAATGGTTCTAAAAGTGCAGATTGTTGTGTGTACCAGCACTCGAGCATATGATGGTTTATGTTTAAAGTGGATGTTTAAATGTGTTTGTGCATGCACTTAACATTTAAACATCCATACAAAATAAATATATTTTTATAAATATAGATGCATTTTTGAATGCACTTCCATATGTCTTCCAAACATAAAAACAGTACATATTAATCCATTTATTGTTCTATAGTGCACATTAGGAGCAATAGAAAAAAACCCTGTGTGTTTGTGAGTGCATGTTTTCCAAATCCCTGGATGAAAAGGCTTATAAATCATGCATGCAATTGTTTCTTGAAGTTTGTGTGAAGACTGATGTATTGTTCAAATCGAGATAACTCACAGGAGTTCAGTTTGACAGACAACCTTTTTCAAACAATCGTGCACAACTGTGTGAGGTGCCTCTTCACAGCTGTAAATGAAAGAGAAATGCTAAATGATGACTAGGTGTACAATCATAGTAACATTTACACTCATACAAAAAGGGAAAATATGCCATTTTTGCTGCTAGCACCAACACAAGGCTATTTAAAATGGAGACTGTTTTTAAACAAATTAGTGGTTAGGATTAAATTCACCTTTCAGATCCCAAGAAAAAAAAAATATATAAAAAATGGCAAGAGTCTGTGCGGGAATAGCACACATGTACCTGTATGGTAGCATCATTTTTTTCCATTCTCCAATGAGTTGATATATTATTTATGACCAGGCTTTTGAGCTGGATATGAATTTATGCATGCAGAGCACTGTATAACCTCTTCTCCTGTAATCATAAATTACAACTTGATCTGATATTGAGATGTATGGCCACTTCTGACTCAGAGACCTCCTTAGCCTGCAGACATTATTCTGAACTGGAAACTGTTTGAATGCTAATACAGATGCTGCGTAGATGGTTAGTGGGAGTGTTTTTGTAGATTTCTTGGCACATTTCTAGTTCTGCAATCAGTTTATTATTGAAATTCAATTATTAAAAATTGGCATTGCAGTTTTGTCTCTTTTGCACATGGTAAATGTAGTGCTTTGGTGATGAGCTATGGTGAGCTGATTCCCCAGAGGTTCGAGATTTAGTGTGCTTCTCACTAGTTGCAAAAACTAACCTATGATCCCACACCACATGTATCAATGTAACCGGAGCAACTTTTCTCATTTTTTTGGATATAATGATGAGACATGTATGGCCAAGTGACACATGTACGCAATTTCCTGAAAACCATTCCGACCGGTCTAAAATTAATTATAACAGGCTTCTCATAGTGAAACACATTTTGAAAGAAGGATGTATTAACAAAGGTGAGCAAGTGCAAAGAGGTGCAGATCTCACAACAACCTTATGTGTGTGTGAGAGAAAGAGTTCACATCTTCAACCCTGTCTTCTTTTAAATTCCAACTTCATCTCAGAGTCCTCCTCATACAGTCTGGCACACAGTGTTCCTGTAAAACACTTCTGGATTACTTTAGCATTCTAATGAGGGATGTGTACCTGCTGCCATGTTTCAGAGATTTTCACATAAACCTCTCAATTGGGCATATGCAAGTCATTTTTATCTTCAAGCACCCCAGACCGAGATTGCATCTCACATATTTTCACTGTCTGGGTCACCAGAATGATGTACCACAACACTGAGCTCAGACAAGCAGCCCTGCTGCATCTAAATGGCTGGCAGTTGGAAGAAATGTCACTGGTTTAATACAGTGTGTGCCCGATACCATTTAGCATCACTCCATAAACACTGAAAGTGATGTCACTGCAGGGTTCATAATGCTTACCACTGCTTGCCTGCTGTTCACTGTGAGAGCTGAGGTTTAATGACACAATCAGGAGTCTTGTTACATTTACATTTTATGCCTTTGCCAGACGCTTTTATCCAAAGCAAATTATAGCAAATTACACATTCAAGTTTAGTCTTTTGTATTTTATAGTTGTTAGTTTTTTTTTGTCTTTGTTTTGTCTACTCCAAGATGGGGTAGAATAACCTAGTAGTATAACCTACTCAGAAATATATTTTCCGAAATAGGTTCTTTTCCGAAATAGGTTATACTAACAATAATAAAAACATTGCAGACTCCACAAAGATTATACAGAAAACACAGGAATTGCTGCCTGTCCAAAAATACAGCCCACTAGTCAGTCAAGGGAATGCGGGTGTGACATTTTGACTAAGTCAAAATACATTTATAATTGCTTTATTTATGTGGACTAGGAACTAAACCTATTGGTGTTGCTAGCGAAAACAAAACAAACTTGATTACACTTGATCACTTTACGCCTGTGACATCACATTGTGAGTAGTCTGGTGGTTGTTTAAAAAACCTATTTCACATCTTAAAGCTACATTGTGTAACTCTTTTAGTTTATTCTTAGCTAAAAACACTTAGTTCTTTCAAAAATATATGTGCTCATTAATGTATATTTACTTCGTTCAAGTAATAAAGTATTCTTGTGAGTGTATAATATGCCATTGAAAATACATACGGGTAAGGGGTTCTAATGTCGGTCGCCATGTTGCCCATCCATCTCGAATGAACATTAGCCAAAGAGGGACATACCCGTTAATTCAAGCTTCGCCTTTCGCTTTTACGTTTTGAAATAACACTCATCGACGAGGTCGAACTGGAAGTCATGTTAATCTTGGGCTACATTGGCCACCGTAGGAGTTAAAATGAAATTGAAACAGAAACTAATATTCACACAGTGTAGCTTTAATGTGGACAATGAATTCTAGATTATATGTTGCCAAAACCCTTGTTTGTCACTCTCTCTCCAAGGGTTCAATCTACTGTATTGTTGAATGAGGGAGTGATTGGAAGTTGTGTCCCAAATGGCGCGCTATAGCACTTATATGTGCTATGTACTCTACCATCTATGTATATGTTAAAAGGTTAAAACATAAGGAAAGCTAGCTGTGACAATTGAGTCAAATTTCAGTTTGAAAACCCTACTTGCAACGTTTATACAAAAAAAATGGCATAGTGCATAAATATGCAAACGGGACCCACAAAACTTAAATGTAATTTCCTGTTGCCACTGAGTAACGTGAAAGTTTTATTATTAAAATGTTTAAAGAAATTTGTATGTTTTTGCATGTGATTACATTACATAAATCATAACCAAATTAATTTCCAATGTTGTTTCATTTAAAACTGTTGTTCCATTTAAAACAATTTATTTGAATGGGAAATCATGCTTTTCTGTCTAGCAGGGATTATCCACAAGTGTTTAAAACCTTCTCTGGCAGTCATCGCATACATTGTTTGTCTTGAAGAGATAACTGCATTTAATATTTACGAAGGTAAATTATTATTTTTTTCAGCAGGCGTACAAGGTAACATGATCAGAAACAACCCTTATTTTCTTGTTTCTATTCACAGCATAAATAATGAATATACTGTCTGTCAGATGTAAATCATGCTTGTGTCACTTACATATACGTCTCTTGACACCCCGCATGGTTGTTTTTGTCTTGAAGAGTCACCTTTAGCATGTATTAAATGGGTCAATGCATGGCACCTGACAGCTTAATGATGGTGAAGTTATGGCCCTCTGACAGTGACAGAGAGGTCTATCTCCACCCCAGTGGATAAGACCGAAAGATGAAATATTGAAAGAATAAAACCGAAGGGGGTAGAAAAATTTGCTGAATCTTTAGAAACACCAACTATATCTTAAATGTCTATGTATATTTTATGTACTATATCGTCAATAATTTTTTATGCACCAAGCATAAAAAATGTATGCGTAAAAAAAAAAATCATATTTCTGTTTTCTAAACAGGATTCAAACATAAGCACCAAAGATAATCCCTTCTGGAAAGACCAGGGGTGCGTTTCCCGTACAACGACGTAATTCGCTGATTCACTACCATAGTACGATGCATCGTTGGAAAAATTAACTAGCTAGTCACAACTGTTTCCCAAAACGCACTGTCGCAAAGTATCGTTCAACCACGTTGGTTTCGCACGTGGTGGAGTAATAACTACTTTAATGAAACTGTTTGAGATCCAATTAACGATAGATTTGTTTTATATAAATTACAGACATGTCATCTGAGGACTATTTCTAATTGTTCTCAGTTATTTTGCTTTATTACCAGACTCAATATTTGGCTCGTTCTTACATAGTAGAGCACATTCACACATGCGCACTCTTCAAAATCGGTACTTTAAATCTTTCGATAAGCGAAAAGACATAAATTACATTTGTATGTATTCTAAATAAAAGGCACCGGTTGTCCTGAATATCAGCTTGCATAGTTTGCTCAAGATAAAGACTAATTACGTCCAAATGTCATGCAATATAGAAACGATGCCTCTAACCACAGGTCGAGAGCTGTCGTTCAAACCACACAACTTTGCGATGCTGTTTGCGAATGTTCGTTGGAACGATGGTTTCGGGAAACACCGAATCATTGAACTATGCTGATAACGACGGAACTTGCGACCATATTTGGCTAACGATGCTTTCGGGAAATGCCCCCTGGGGTGCGTTTCCCATACAACGACGTAGTTCGCTGATTAACTATCATAGAACGATGCATCGTTGGAAAAATAAACTAGCTTGTCACGACTGTTTCCCAAAACCTCCTGTCGCAAAGTATCGTTCAACCACATTGGTTTCGCACGTGGTGGAGTAATAACTACTTTTAATGAAACTGTTTGAGATCCAATTAACGCTAGATTTGTTTTATATAAATTACAGACATGTCATCTGAGGACTATTTCTAATTGTTCTCAGTTATTTTGCTTTATTACCAGACTCAATATTTGGCTCGTTCTTACATAGTAGAGCACATTCACACATGCGCACTCTTCAAAATCGGTACTTTAAATCTTTCGATAAACGAAAAGACATAAATTACATTTGTATGTATTCTGAATAAAAGGCACCGGTTGTCCTGAATATCAGCTTGCATAGTTTGCTCAAGATAAAGACTAATTACGTCCAAATGTCATGCAATATAGAAACGATGCCTCTAACCACAGGTCGAGAGCTGTCGTTCAAACCACACAACTTTGCGATGCTGTTTGCGAATGTTCGTTGGAACGATGGTTTCGGGAAACACCGAATCGTTGAACTATGCTGATAACGACGGAACTTGCGACCATAGTTAGCTAACGATGCTTTCGGGAAACGCACCAGGATGGTTTATCCAAGGGCAGTATGCAGTAATCCCTTCATTACATTTAATGAAATCCCACATAGAGTCAAGAGAATAAACAATATCAAACGAGCAAGAGTGCTGTAGCATAAATCAATAACAGGACTCGACTGTCATATTGCGTTTGTACATCAGGGACTTCAGGCCTATTACAGAAACAACCCAGAATCCTTCTATCTGTTTAGTAACTAAGGGCTTTCACACCTGAGGAAGCTTTTCATAGTTCCTAACTTCCTATTGGCAGGAACTAGGAACTATTTTAGTTATATAGGAACACTTTTGGAGGAACTAATTAAGCTCCTACTTCAGAGTAGGGTCTAAACCTGCACAATAGGAACTATCAGAGAATATACTGTCTGTCAGATGTAAATCATGACATTAGTGTTCACCAATTGGCCGAACACACACAAAACACCAGCAGTGCACCCGCCATTTTCTAAAAAAGACATGTAAACGCACAGATTATAGCCACTATATTTACTCCAACCAACTCTACGACATGGAAAACAGTGATTGATGGGACTCTTAACCTTTACGCTGAGGAGAAATTCAAGCATAACACTGGATCTACAGTATATTGTATCTTACTTAAAATGATTCTGTGCATTGTTCAAATTTTCATGCGTACAAGGCAGACACAAACTTCAGGAATGTGTTTACAGAAAAATAGTGTAGGCTACAAAACATTGGATCATTTCCCAAAACACAATCCACAACAGGAGAATCTTTCACTTTTCTCCAACTTTCCTGTAACCCAGATAAAGAAAGCAGAGGTAATTTGTGTAGCCACTGTGTTTATACAGAGGTTCTATAGAGACACTGAAAAGATTCTCCACTGACACATCTTCATGTATCACTGTCTCCAACTGAGCACTGCTGGGAGCCTTTGCCACTCACAAGAGCCTCGGGGAAATCTGCTTCCGCTGTGTAAGGATTGTCTCTCATCCCAGTTCGCTGTTTCATTTCCAAAAAAAAAAAAAAAATGTTTGGGGAATTTCTGGACGCTGCTTGACTCATTATTGGCTTGGATGGCTCATTGCTCTCAGCTGAATATTGTGTCTATTATAAAAGAATGTATTCATCTCATTGTAGATGCAGAGCAGTGCTAAGTTGATCGTTTGTGCTTTTTAAATTATTTTTTGCAATTATGTTTATCCTAAAATCTAACAAAGCACAAGTGAACTGAATTGAGTCAATTGAATTAACATTGTAAAAACAGGAGTCGTTTTGAATTAGAACCTCTCTCTGTCTTGAGTTGGCTTGTACTGAGAATACTTTGACATGAAAGCATGCACGGGACATGTATAGGGTATACCTCACCTAATCGTGTATCCTAGCAACCAAGTGATTTTCTAGACCTCCCAGGATATATCTCAACAAATTAATGAGCTTGAGTGTGCATGTGAGAGAGTTTGTCTGCAGATCAGATATAATCTGCATCATTTGGAAATGTGTGTCCAGCGATAGAGAGATAAAAAGAGTCTGCGCATCTAATTATTTATATTTGACGAATATTTATGTCTGATTGCAAGGCACTGATGTCGACATTCTGCTCGTAGCAATTAGAGAGAATCATGCATGTAACAAAAACTGACATCTGGCAGACTACATTATGAGACTGAAATTAGAAAACCAAATATTTGGGGATGACTATTCTAGATATTTCCAGACCCCAATCGGATTTGTGCAAGCGTGAGCTGTTTGGACATGAACTTTACAAAGGGTTTAAAGTTTAAGCCATTATTAGCATGTGCTTTTTATTCCTGCAGTTTGACAATTAGATTTTCATAAAATGTAAATGACTCAGGGAGCCACGTTTTAGCTGTAGGGGCCACCGACCGGATGTGATAAATAGCAGAGGAGCCATTTGCTCTATTAATAATCTTTTGAAGCGCATTCATAATGGATAATGGCTTTGTAATGGGTGGATGTGAACGGCTGACTGGCAGGAAGATAGTTCTGATGGATTAGTCTCCTGGTGATGATAGAGGATTCTCTGGCACTGGAGGATGGTATCATACCTGCTTTAATGCCGAAACAAACCTTTTGTTTTCTTTATATTGTTAATGAATAACAAATATTGAGTTATGATTGCGGTACAGATGCTTTGGTGTGGCCGCAGACAAGACAGCAATATGCAAATGATAAAATGCAACTAACAACATAATTATGCAGCCAAATTAGGCAGATACCAATGAGGACACATTGCATAACATAACTTTATCCTCGAAAACTTAACAAAACTGTGGAAAAAAATATAGCCTACATAAAATATTGGTACATTTTGACCGGTAGTGTATATTAATCCAGATTTGATAATTTTTAATTAATTATTAATCTGATTGCTGTCATCAAATCAAGGCAATTATTTTGGTGTTTGCTGTACCTGTAATAATCAGATTTTTGGTTCATATAAACACCTTATTCAGAACCATATCCATCGTAACTAAACAGTAATTTATATATGTGTATATTCAAACATGAACTCAAACATAAAACATTGTCACTGTTTCAGTGCATCAGTTTTTCAAAGATGTGTACCAAATAAATAATATTCTTGTGGAATGTCTGAAATTATTTTTGAGGAGACTGACGTTTCAAAATTATTTTTGAGGAGAGCTCAGTTTATTTCTGCCTAGTCAATTTAATAGTCATAAATTGATGCTGTTATGACACTTGGTGGTTGAAATGACCTTTAGGTTTATCCTAAGCAACCTCTCAAATGTCCTCTCTTGCCGTTCTACTCTCCCTCCCTCCACTGCTTTACCCTTTCCTTCTTTGAATGCTAATAAGTAAACAGAATTCTCATTTTTCACACAGTCTTCCATGCTAGAGTCTTCTCTCTTTCACATGGTAAAAACACAGGCTCCAATAAGTCTATTTGGACTCATCTGCTGTGTAATTGGATTTGTTATTAGTTGAACTGTCAGTAAATTAAAAATTGATCTTGAGGAACAGATCTACAAAAAAAAGGAATAACGCCCACTCTAAAGCTCGCAGTTTGAGGGGGATTGGAAATAGCTAATGCTTAAAATTACTATTTTGAGTCCAGTAAGTTAAGCTCAATCTACCACTTTTTGACATAATATTAATTACCAAAAAAATAATAATTTCCACAAAAAAAAACCACAGTGAGGCACTTATAATTACAAAGTGAATTGGGCCAATCTGTCAACATTAACATACTCGGTGTTTCAGGATCCACAATAGTTAAACAATATGCGCGTTGACTTGATTTTAGCGTGAATAAAATCTCTTACAAACCTGTCATTTTAAATTTTACAACTTATGTCGCCATGACAACATAATGACTTAAACTACAAATGCAAAAGTAAAATGGTCATTTTAAAACTCAAATAACACAACAACAACAACAAAAAATCATGAAAGTGCTTAATTATTTGCTGCATTTTTCTGCTTTTAAAACATAACATTTGGCCCCATTCACTTGTTAGTGCCTCACTGTATTTTATTTTATTTATTTTTTAAATCAACATTACTCATCAAGTGCTGTCAATTGAGCTTGACTTGAACCTGGAATATTCCTGCCAAACATTTTAAGCAGAATGAACAGACATGCACACAAACACATTGTTTCATTGGTGCCGATGGGTCACTGGTGTCAGTCGCTATTTCTCCTGACCTGTGTCAGTAAATTCATTACACCACATGTGCACAGATTACCTAATAATTAGCATCTTGCTTATCATCTGTCAACAAACCTTTAAAGCACATTAAACTGCTTGAGGCCACTTAGCCATGAGAATGAGCCACAAAATATATACAAGCCTCCAGTCTCAGTTGCAATAGAGCTCTCGCTGTACTTTAAAATTTTATAACCTGTAAACTCTTTAGAGAAAATGACACTATGAGGGTTGACAGCACCAGTATGTTTTGTCATCTAATTAACCGCACAATGTTGTTCACCTGCATAACGTAATTAGGAATAACAAGTGTCTGCTGCCGCTAAACCCACTGTATTGCTTCCTGGAAGGGTATATGTACTGATGAGGCTGCTGTGATTTATGAGACCGCTAGAGATAGTGCAGACCAGCTGAGCGGACAAGGCTTTGCCATGTCCTCCTGTGGCCTGGGTAGACAAGGTCTTCAGGGTTTCTGATTCCAAGGGTTCTTCTCGTGGAATTTGTTATATCCACATTGCCTCACAGCAAACAGGAGCTTGAGAACCTGAAGATATTCAGGCCGCCATTCTGGACTCAAGTATCAATGTAGTGACTTTTTGGCATTTATGCAGTGACAATCAGCATTTACATGTAGTGACCTTTACAAAAAGTTTATTCAAGTGTGCTATTTGAGAAAGTCTGAGAAAGTCTAGTAGACTGATTTTAGCATTTGAGGTATAAATGAGTAAGAGATTCTGCCAGTCCTGGTCTCCATATTGTAAATTAAATTAATCCGATTTCTGAGACTCTTTGTGGTTAATGGCTCTGGGCGCCCCTGGTTCAGTTTGAATAGTTGTGCTGATTGGATTAGGATTAGTATCACTCTCACTCTAAGGGCAGGTTCCTAAACCTGTATACCTCATTTACATGCTTTGTTTCAGTGTGTCTCCACTTCTATGTAGCCCCTCCCCCTTGAAAGGTATATCAACTACAAGGTATTTTGGCTTAGCCAGACTTGGGTAAGATTTTTGGACAATAGCAGACTTGGATGGAAAGACTACAGCAACGCAGCTTGTGTTCTCAATCAAGAATCCGGCTTAAGATACAACCAAGTCTCCGGGTCTTTGCTTCTGAGTTTTCAAACACTTTAGAAAAAAAAAGTTCACAACACTACTTATAATAAAATAATGGTAACACTTTACAATAAGGTTCATTAGTTACTACATTAGTTAACATTAACAAAGAATGAACAATACTTCTTCAGCATTTGTTAATCTTTGGTAATGTTAATTTCAACATTTACTAAAACTTTATTAAAATCTTGTTAACATTAGTTAATGCACTGTGAACTAACATGAACAAACAATGAACAGCTAGATTTGTATTAACTAACGTTAACAAAGAATAACAAATACAGTAACAAATGGTAAGTTCATGTTAGTTAATGCATGAACTAATGTTTAATAAATGAACCTTATTGTAAAGTGTTTCCAAAATAATTTGCACTTATCTGGTATGCTTATCCCAAAATTATAGTATATTTGGCCTATATGTGTACTTAATCTTTTGATTGGGATATCCAACATGAACGTTTAATTATAGTTATTAGAGTAGCCTCTTAATTAGCTATTAAATTATCAGTATACTAAGAAGCAGAGTGCATTCAGATAACCAGGGCTACAGGTCACCAAATACACCAAATAAAACTGTTACTAGGCCATTAGTCACTTTAGAGAGTTCAATTTGTGCTCAAGTTTAAGAATAAATTCAACCGGCATAACTTGAGAAACTTATTTTCCTTGTTTGTCTAGCTGAAAAGTCCAATCAAATTTTAAGCAAACATCACTTTAGATAGACATGTATTTTATTTTTATTTTATTTTACCAAGGCCATGCAGTTTTGACAATGATTTGAGAATTTAAGTGTCAAGAGTGTCAGGGTTCTGTCACGTCAGCCTGTTTGTTCTTGGTTTGTTGACAGTCATACATACACAGGGGTTGCTATCAAATTGATTAGTTTAATTATATCAAGTGCTTTGAGAAAACTCTCCTCCAACATCATCACACTGCAATATAGCCAACTAGCCGAGACTCCTTCTTTATGCGTACAGATGTGACGTAATGACGCAAAGACAATCCACCACTACCACTGGAGTTAAAAACATCATTACAAGCTTTCCACTTTGAATCGAGCCAAGGCAAGCAGATAGTTTTGAACACTGGCTGGTTATGTATTTTCTCAAATATGCATTTTGGATCATTTTTGCAGTTTTTAAAGGAGCATACGCAAGGCAGAATTAACTTCTGATTCTTGCAATCATCAGTACTCATCTTGCTGGATCTATCTGCTGCTTTTGACATGGTTAACCACCAGATCCTTCTCCAGTGGCTCAAGTCTCAACCTTTCAGGTAGGTCCTTTGGGGTGTCTTGGAGGGGTGAGGGAGTTTAAGTCGCAACATCTAGGAACTGGGGGGCCTCAGGCTCAGGGTTTGGACCACTTCTCTTCTCCATCTAAATGCACTTAGGATCTGTCATTCATAAACATGGCTTTTCCTATTTCTGCTATGCTGACTGTACACAACTTTCATTCCAGCCAGATGTACTGACAGTTGTTCAAATCTCAGCCTGCCTAACAGACATTTTGGACTGGATGAAGAACCACCACCTTCAACTCAACCTTCCAAAGACAGAACTGCTTGTGATCTTGGCCAACTCAACACTTCAACTTCTCCATTCAGCTAGGTTCATCATCCATAACTCCAGGAACCTTGGAGTTGTGACTGATGATAATTTACTTCTCAGTCCTGTAGGTTTGCCTTATACAACATTAGTAAGATTATGCCCTTCCAATTTGACCATGCTACACTTCTTCAGATTTATGTACCCTACAGAAGCTTGCATTCTGCTAGTGAACGACGCCTTGTGGTGCCATCTTAAAGGGGCACAAAATCACTTTCATTGACATTTACTGGACTGTTCTCTACTGGTGAAATGACCTGCCCAACTCAACCAGAACCCGGTTTCCAAAAAATAGCTAAAGACGTATATTTTTCCTCAACACTTGACCCATTAATACTAACTCTTACTATTCTATTCTTACTCTTACTATTCTATTTTAATTTTATATATAAAATATATATTTTTCTAATAAAAAAACTTGTTACTATATGTGTACTTACAAATTATTAAACAAATTATTAAATGTAAATAAACCCTTCTTCTAGTATTTTAAGCATCATGAACAGTACTTTCCTCACCTCTTTGCATGCGTCTTCAGTGTGTCTCTGTTCTGTGTTAACGTGCTGTTTACATAATTCATAATCTGTCCACACAAATTACATTTTGGGGAATGACTGCAGTGCAGTTTGTTCAAGTCAGAAACAGAGATTGGCCAAAATAAACAAAACAAAAAAATGACTGATAGATGGTAGACCAGGTCTATCTTTATGTGTGTGCATGTACAGTGTGTTTCCAGGTAAGGAGGTCTCTTGGTCTCAACAGGACCGAGGGAGAGCAGCTGGGTCATGCTATAATGGATCCGATAGAGTGGACCTATAATACGTACACCCCTCTCATATTTTATTTACCTTCCCTTATATGACCCACACAACCAAGACACCAAGCAGATGGTGCTTCCCACAACCTATGCTTACAGCTCTGAGAGTTTCATCTGAGAGAAAAAGAATCAAATAGCCCTGGAGATGAAAAGAGAATAAAGAGAGAAAAGAACATTTTACAGTAATAGGAAAATTCGCTCTGACAGTTTGTTTTTTTTATGGAAAGAGCGTGCATGTGAATATTCCGGGCCGCAGTCTTTGATTGTAATAATTGAAATACTGAGTAGTTAGTATGACCCCAGTATGTGTGATTTTTACGTTATGGGTGGGAAATCCGTGTGCACATGGTGACGCAAAAGTGTAAAATTCAATGTAGTATGTATGCATTATATGACTGATAGACAACAACGGTTTGAAAATATCGGTTTCAAAATTGAAAATACTGTGGAAACAAAGACACCTACATCTTGGATGCCCTTGAGGTAAGCTAAAACATATCAAAAATTAATTTCAAAGTGAACTATCCCTTAATTTCCCAGAATACAATTAAATGTGTGTGGTTAATTTTTATTTTTTTTAAATGCAATGGGCTCTATGCAGGGCAGTATTTCCGGTGAAGGTTTAAGGATACTCAATAACTTCCGCCGATCGGAGAGTCCAATGCAATATCGAGAATTTATATTGAATTTTATACTCCATGGTTATACTAAAGAAACATTAGACACAAAAACAGATAAAACAGACACCCCTCGTTGTGTTTATGCTTCTTTTTAAAATTATATTAAATAAACATAACTCTATATAAAATTACATCTAAACGCGTGTACGTTTCATTTCAAAGACGGGAGGACAGTCAATTTTGAAGACTCTGCCATAATCCCGTTTTCTTCTGTTTTCCTCCGCTTTAATCTACACAACCGAAATGGACGAGCATCCTTGCGTCAAATGCGGAACTATGTGTGCATATAGCCCATTCTACTTTGTGTGGGATGTGGTCAATTCATTTCAAAATCAAAGTGTTTTTAGCATGAGCTGAGCTCAGGTTGTAAAAGCGTTTCTGAGGACAGTGAAACAGCATAACATCAGTAAATGAGCCACTCAAAAGCCACGCAGAAACAGATGAGAGGAGAGCAGGCGGTAACAGGTTAGACCATCATATCCAGTTCATTGCAAATACTCTACAGCTATTAGCGGGAAAACGTTTGCCAATCTCAGAATTGGGTTTTCCTCAGCCTCTCTCCTCAATCTATATTGCTTTCTTGCGATCTCATCTTTCTCTGCCCCCTTCATCACTCTCTCTATCCTTCACAGTGAGAATCCACTCTATTTTTCTTCATCTATATCTCATACATGGCTATCCACCTTTTTCACTGCAACATTCAATCTTTCGAGACTTCCAAAAAAAAAAAAAAAAAAAAAAACGATATCGCTGCGGAAACCTAAAAGCCTCATTGAGAGAACAGAGAGCTATGATGTTTTCCTCATGTTCCTGCTTTGACCTCCCTCTGGGGATTGTAGGCTGCTTGTGTTAAATGATATGTTTGCAGGCCTGCTTGGCCTCTTTTAAAGCTCATATGCTCTCTCTCTCTCTCTCTTGTTTATCTCTCTCTCTGTGTAAATACATACAATTGGTAACCTTTAATGTCAGACCTATAATGTTATAGTCTCTTGATCTCATTTTGTAATGAGTATAAGACTAATTTTATTGTTCAGGTAAAATTATTCAGTATCTGAGGTACAGTTGGATTCCAATAGTCTATGATCACTATGAAAATCAAGTTTTAAAATTTTAACAATAAACTGTTTCATTGTTGGTTTTTACTTTAAGTAACGTTGCACCTATATGTCAAATAATTTTCTTTCATTTGCAACTAAATCTCATTGTAGAATGAGACTGTTAGGTTAGGTTTTTTTGTAGAATTAGCAACGCCTTCCCTGAGCCTAGGCAGACCTGTCTATAGGCCACCCAGTTTGGTTTAGGAAGGACATGGAAGCATACCTCGGTTGTAACGAGTGGTTATTTCAGTCAAAGTTGCTCTTCTATCAGCTTGAATCAGTCAGCCCATTCTCCTCTGACCTCTAGCATCAACAACCATTTTCACATTCTGACATTCAGTTTGGGGTTTAGGAGATTGACCAGGAACACACCCCTAAATGCATTGAAGCAACTGCCATGTGATTGGTTGATTAGATAATTGCATTAATGAGAAATGAGAAACAGGTGTTCCTAATAATCCTTTAAGTGACTGTATTTCCTGCATTTGTGTACTTGCAATATCCCAAAAGTCTCTGAAGATTTATTTCAGAGAAATTCCAATTTTAAATAAGTGGCAGAAAACATTTTTGCCTGTCAATGACGCAATATCCGTGCTATCCCGGTTTCCGTTCATACGGCCAGAGCCATGACGTAACCATGGCGACGAGACGTGTGCAACCTGCGAAGTGCGTAACGTTTAGCAGCAAGCAGTTCTTGTTTCTTTCAAACACAGACCATGGCAAGCAGACTTTGGGACAAACAAGGAGAGCTAAAATGAGGATCAATATCAGCGTGCCGTTTTTAAGATGACGAGAGCTCCACGTCCGCGACTAACTTGGACTTGACAGAGCCTTGTGACCTATATTATACCACATTTCAAAACTTCACTTCAGTGCCTTTCAAACGGAATCAGCGTAGAGAATAATGGAAATCTGAACAATTAAAAATACACAGACATTACTTTAACTTAATAATTGATATGAATACCTACACAATTCATCCATCTGAAAAACATTTATAATCCAAGATGATAGTTCTGTTGACAGCTGACTTCAATATGTGGCAATAATGATTTTCCAATCATTCAAGAACATTTAGTACCTCTTTGAATAAATACTGTAAGTGTGCATTTTACATTTGGAAAAGCTCTTATGTTGGAATGCCAGTCGAGAATGAAACTTGCCTTTTCTATTTTACTGGACAAATAGGATTACTTTCCACATTGTACATGGAGTGTGTTCGCTCAATACCCACTTTATTCAGGTGGTAAAAGTACCGTCAATATGTCTCAAAATAAAGGTGTTAGCTGGTGCATTTTTTAAACTATCATTTCACTTTTTGATGTTGTTAAATAAAATCAATGACATAAATTGTTAAGTGCTGTGATATGAGTATGTGTTGTATGATGATGGTGTGTGTGTGTCTGAGCACTGTGCTGGTCTGCGCTGATAGTTCCACTCTGCTGCCTTCAGCTCTCACAGGCCGAAGCTGCAGCTCTGCTGTTGTGCTGAGATCTACTACAGAAGAGCTCAGACAACATAATGCAGTTATCAGCAGCCCAGGAAAAACAAATCGGTTCTCCAGGTACGAATCTGTCTTCCTCACAGCACTGTTGTTTGCAGACTTTGATCTCCTTGCATGGGACCGCTCGATATCCGTTTTCATGATTCTTCATGATGTGTCTGAAGTACTTGTAAAGCATCAACACATGCATTGGTTATTTCTTTATTTTACAGGATTAGGTTGTAATCTTCATAAATCTTTAATCTGTAATGGCAAATATGCAATTTATAATATACTGTATAAAAACAATTGCTGAATGTTCAGAGAGAAATCCAGGCACCAATTTACTTATAAATCCCAGGATTTTGTAATTGTTTCCTTGAATTTAGTTACTGTTGCTCGCTCAGAAAAGCTTTAGAATGTTCCATAGAAATGAAGAAATGTATAAACAGCAATGTTTGATTGTATATATGGATATATAATTCAAAACAACAATAAAACGGACAGCGCCATCTCAAAACACACACACACACACACAGTGTATTCTACGCCAGCTGTTTCTATCCACTAACCACCGGAGGTCACCAGTTCACCATTAAGACTTTTTCACAGCACACACAGAGTTACAGGTTACCCTCGACTACATTTCCCATGTTCAATGGCTTTAATTATTTCCACGACCTTCCAGAGCCTCGTTGCATCTCGAGTCTCAACAGACCTTTCAGAGCCTCGTTGCGTCTTAGCAGACCACCCAGAGCATCGTCGTGTCACAGCAGACCATCCAGAGCCTTGTCGCATCCAAGGGGGTAATCCATCGACCGGAAGTTGAAGCCTCGCGGGAGCTGCCATTTTGTAGCAGAACTTCACTTGCGTTAGCATTCCCATTGACTCCCATTCATTTTGGCGTCACTTTGACAGCAAATAACTTTACATCTGAGGCGTTTGAAGACTCCATTTGTCCTTTATTTATTTCTAAAGAAACACGACAATGTATAAAATGCTCCATTACCTTGTAGCTTATGTTATTGCCCGTAGAAGCAGTTTTAGTGAAAGTAGGCTAACGATTGCGTCATACCCATGCTACTCTCTGTCGCACAGTAGAGAGATTACCGTATGGACAGGAGAAGAAGCTTGCGCACAATCGGGGAAACATGGAGTCAAAATGCAAAATAATTAATCAGAATACCTAGCAAAAGTGTCTCCTGCTGCTAGCTCATGGACAGCTCCTACTCACACTCTCCCCTCTGCAAGTTTCAGAAGGGAATGATTCAGATTGCTCATGCCACAGCACTAGAAGACAGACGGGTTGCCCTTGTCACATCTACGTCGTCAAGCTCTGTTTGAATCTGCGCGTCAGGGACGGAAGTGCTAAAAAATCGCCAAAACGGGCTTCAATCTTCTTAATGGAGTTCCAATGAGATCGCTTTGTCTATTTCTTATACTGTCTATGGTCGCATCTCAGCAGACCATCCATAGCCTCGTCGCGTCTCAGCAGACCATCCAGAGCCTCATCGC
This sequence comes from Hybognathus amarus, assembly GCA_030378365.1. Classification (NCBI taxonomy): domain Eukaryota; kingdom Metazoa; phylum Chordata; class Actinopteri; order Cypriniformes; family Leuciscidae; genus Hybognathus; species Hybognathus amarus. Next base: position 47,512 of record JAQIUQ010001281.1, on the reverse strand, counting down.
GTCTCAGCAGACCATCCGGAGCCATCCATGGTCTTTCACCCATTCATCAAGATTGTCAACTCCACTATCCTCCGAGTCTCTCCAACCCAGAATGTCCAGCGGCATGCAAGCATCCCTCCCGAACATCAAGTAGAATGGCGAATAGGAGGTTGAAGTGTGGGTTCGGCTGTTATAAGCCACGACCAACTCAGGGATATACTGCTTCCAGTTCCTTTTCTTTTCTGGTGGTAATGTCCTTAGCATGTCATGCATAGTTCTATTAAATCGTTCACACTGAGAGTTACCCTGTGGGTGATACAGGGTTGTGTGACTCTTTCCGATTCCATAGACCTTACACAGCTCTTTGATGACATTAGCTTCGAATTATCGACCTTGGTCGGAATGGAGTCGTACAGGGCAACCGTAGTGGACAAACCAATGCTGTACCAGTGCTTTTGCCGTGGTGTGAGCAGTCTGATTTCTGGTTGGCACTGCCATTCACTGCCAGTGAATATGTCATTTAAGACAAGGACATTCTCATATCCTCCCACAGATTCCTCTAAGAGAGAATAATCCATAGCGAAGGACTTCCAGTGGAGCAGAAACATAAGTGCATGTCATTGGGGCTTGAATTTTAGGGAAAACATCCTTTGCAAGAGTGCATCGCTTGTATGAATCCAACTTTGAACATCTTTAACCATTGTTGGCCAGTAACAACTTCTTGTCATGTGCTCCAGCGTGCATCTTTCTCCAAAATGGCCACAATGATCATGCTGACTCTCATAAACTTTGAAACGCAGGGATTGCGGAACCACGAATTTACAAATTTCTTGTGGCTCGTGGATCAAGGATGGTTAGGAACAGCAATCCTTTCTTGAGCTTGAGCCATATAACTGTCTAGCAAGTTTTTTTATTCAAAATTGATATCTCGCTGCTCAACCGGACTCTTGTTGGTCTTGACAGATTCTTGTTGGTCAGTACAGCACGGATACTGTAGGTGCTTTACTAAGGCCAACCTTTTGTTGCTCTTCCATCTCACTCCAGCTATGTCCAGGTACTTTCCTTGTCACTGACACCTGTACCGATGCTTGTACTTTCTGCGGCTGTTTAGAGACTGGCCATAAGCATGTGCGCATTTCCTCTGAGTTAATCTTAATGAAGTCTTTAGCAGAGTCCTCCTGTTTTGGCTCCACAACTGATGGGATCCTTGAAAACGCATCAGCGTTTGCGTTTTGTCGTCCTGACTTGTAGTAGACTTCAAAATCAAACTCTGCAAGCTGAGCAATCCACCATTGTTCGACAGCACATTTGCCGTCTCCAGGTAACACTATGATCAGTTATGATCGGTGACCACAGAGAACTTTGAGTAGATCAGATATTCTTTCAACTTTTCAGTCACTGCCCATTTTAGGGCAAGCATCTCTAGCTTTAAAGCACTGTAATTTTGATGATTCGTTTCTGACCCACGAAGGCCTCAACTTGCATGTGCGATCACACGCTCAACTTCTCCTTGTCGTTGACTCAATATGGCCCCAAGACCATGCAGGCTCCCGTCAGTTGTGAGTACGAAAGGCTGGCTAAAATCCGGGTACTCAAGGACAGGTGGACACATTAAGCACTGCTTGAGTTTGAGTCCAGTTAAAAGGTTCCATCATTGTCCCTTTTACTCCCTTATGGATGAAGTGGCCAAGCCAACTGAGCAAAACTAGGAACAAACCTGCTGATAACTCATGAATCCCAGGACTTGTCTCCCTGACATTCTTGGGTACAGGCCATGTTTCCAATGTCCCTGTTTCTCTGGATTCTAATCCACACTCGTATAGTTTTTTTTCCTTCATCAAAACCGATAGACACAACCACTGATAAACAAAATCAGTTTTGATGAGGGAAAAAACTGAACCATGACAACACATATGTAACACAGGCAGATCTATGTATGTATTCACGTAAATATTCACAATACTAACAACATATATTCGATCTCACTGTACGACCAATTAAACCCAAAGTACCATCACATTTTTGGTCGGACATCATCACATCTTTGTATACATTTTTATTTATTTACATCGCTAAGCTACAGGACATTGTCTTTCAAAACATGACCTATGCGGAAAAAAGAATATCTGACCCTTCCTAGTCATACTGTTACTGTTTGTCATACCAGCATAGCCTTGTGATGTTTTACCCAAGGAATAATGATTATAAGTTACATAAAAATAAATCTTATTAGAAATTATTTAATTCATATCTACACAGAAATAAATATGAATGATATTTAGTGAGAGTATTCATTTGTGACATGTAGCGTATTCACAAGATAATCTCCAAGTAAATTTCTCCTCTAAATCCTTAAACCCAATATCCCATGACATTCACACATTGTAGATCTAATTTCCTGTGCAGATGATCAACTCCTTAGAGAGATGAGACATCGAATTAAGTTGGCCTTTATTAGGATATTATAATAATTACTAAGCTTAGAAAATCCACATTCAATATGTCTTTACATCAGGACCATAACTGGAGCCTTACAGGGTTTTTACACCCTTAGGGATGCATCCATCAATCATTTGTGTTAACATCAAATTTTCCCATCTAATGGGAACTGGCTTTAGCTTATTGTTCTTGTGTTTTCATGGCTCTAAGCCAGAGCTCTGTGAGTAAACCTGTTCATTTGATCCCCACTGCCTATCCTTCATATAGTGAGATCTGGCCCCTAATGTCCACTTATCGAACCGTGTGAAGTGGCCAGGCCCCCTTCACACTAGTGAGTGATGGGGAAGAAAATGGACTGATTCAGGTAAACTTTTCTCAGTGTCTCCACTCTAACGTTCCCTGCTGAATGTTAAATACATATCACCAGTTTTATAGGGTTTTCCCTTGATTATTCATTCACCCATCATTCTATTAATTATCTCATTAGTTCCTCTGTGTATTTAAGCCCTGAGTTGTCCTTGATTTTTTTTGCCCTGTATCATCCCGTTTGCGATTAGACCTGCGCCTTGGGTCCTTAGACTAGTATTCCTTCATGAATATGAATGCAGAGTTGATGTTTTTTCCCTGTGTGTCTCTCTGCGGATAATTGTATTAAAGACACTGGGTCTCATTCATGAAACATTCGTAAATATACTGAGTAAATATGAGAGTGATTTGCGCGTAAAGAGACCTTCCCGAAAACTCTTCTCCTGATTCACAAATACTTCGTAAACGTCAGATGTGATAGTAAAATGTGTGTGTGTGTTAGTGAATTCCAACCAGTCGTAAAATGGGATGCGCGTGCACGTTCATTCTCAATTACCATAAATCTCGCCCATTAGGCTATATCCGACTGACATCTATATATAGGCATATAATAACATGAATGCGAATGAAAAAGAAAGACTTCTCGGAGGCAGAAATTTAAGTTTTATTATCAGAAGTTCATTCAAAACGCCAATTTTATTTTCAAGCGTACATATTGGCCTGTCAGGTCCTAAAAAGGAAGTTTGGCTGCATATTACAGATGCAGTTAATGGAGTTTCATCTGTTAATCGAACAGTCCCAGAAGTGAGAAGAAAATGATTAGACATTAAGCTTGACAGCAAAAAAACGAATTAGTTCACTTCGGAAAATTTGTATTCAAACTGGAGAAGGACCACCATCGATCACCAGATCTGCTATTACTTATGGAAGCTTGTTTCTGCCATATATGAAAAATAAAAAAGGTAATTGCGATTTTCTTTATCACAATTGCGAGTTTACATCTCGCAATTCTGACTTTATATCACGCAATTCTGACAATACGACAATACGAAAATACGAACATTTTAATGGATCCGAAAATTTACGCCAGAACCACTTTACACTCTAAAAAATGCTGAGTTGTTTCAACCCAACATTTGGGTTTGTCCATATTTGACCCAAATTTGGATTGAAACAACCCAGCATTTTTAGAGTGTACACACGATTTACACAAAAATTCGTTCTGCTCGTGTTTCATGCATGAGACCCATTAAGTTTAAAGTTTTAAGCACTATATTTACACCAGCCACTCGTCGCGACGTATACATATAATGTATTTGTATTCATTTAAGTATTTTAATATTGGTAGTGTAACTTGGTATGCAACATATATATATATATATATATATATATATTTATATATATATATATATATATATATATATATATATTTATATATATATATATATATATATATATATATTGGAGTTTAAATCAAAAACAACTACCGATGGTTCTAATGTTGGAGCACATGGTTAATACCTGACTAGTGCACCTGTGACGATCTGGATGGGTGAATTTAGTCCAAAATGGTAATTTGTGGGTTAGCGTTTGCTGAGAGGGGGCTGATACTGTGGCTCTGCTCTGGAGGTCTTTTTGGATCAGTTTTGCAGCTGTCGGCCAGCAGGACTGGAAACCTCCATTCCACTGAGAAGAGAGAGAATGATATTCAAGGAGCTGTGCTTTTCCCTCCCTGCGGATCAGTGCCATGCATTATTCATGCTTTATCTTCCAGGCTTAGACCTGTGCCTTGGGCCTTTAGACCAGTATGATCCCTCCATGAAGAACAGCAAGAAAGTTTAGATCGTTTCTTCTGTCAGGTTTTGTGGGACCAATTCAAAGCTCTAAATCAAACCGAATTTTTTGACCCCTGCCTTCTAGCACTTGTGGGGCACGCCGGCGTGAAATTGTACAGACTTTAATGTCTACAGAGACTTTTAGAGGCTATTACAGCTTTGAAAGCAGAAACCAAGCTGTTAGTGGCTTACTGTAAATAAACAGAGTTAGGGTCAGATGGGAGAACGGATGGCACTATAAACATCAGTGTATGTTTCTCACTTTCTCACATGACCTTAACCTGTCATTTTTTTCTCACTCTCTTCCATTGTGGCACAGGATAATAAAAGGGCTGTGGTTTTATAGTCTCAGGCCCATATTATCACTTTCCCGCCTGACACAACAGGGCAGATCTCATATGTGAAAACTGAGTTCTTAAAAAAGAACCTGTTTAACTCCTCTGATGTCCATTAGTCGCGACTCACTAGTGTCATTATGTTTCTCACACCCACAGTTTAATTCCCCCAGTGATTAACTCTTCTTACAAAGCAGGAGATATAAAACTCTTGCACTATTTTTTTAGATGTATAAAAGGTGTAATTCATTTATTTGTTTTGGGGATTTTTTTTTTTTTTTTAAGGGATCAAGGGCATCCAAGATATAGGTGTCTTTGTTTCCACAGTATTTTCAATTTTGATATTTTTTGGTCAAACTATTGTTGTCTATCAGTCATATAATGCAGGTTTAGGGGGTCCACCCTCGCTTCACCTCTAAATACAGTTAATACTGCTCGTTATCTCACTCAAACCGCTCGTTTCGTGTCTTAGGCCATCAATGTGTACTTACATTTACGAGTCATTAAATCATGTTTCATTTTGACTTCTCTGTGCATGCTCTTAAGCGGTGAACCAAGGGTGGACCCCCTAAACCTGCATTATATGACTGATAGACAACAACGGTTTAACCGAAAAATGTTAAAATTGAAAATACTGTGGAAACAAAGACATCTACATCTTGGATGCCCTTCAGGTAAGCTAAAACATATCAAAAATTAATTTCAAAGTGAACTATCCCTTTAAGTATCAAATTGACTGCTGTCAACACAGAACGCAGCTCTACATTCCGGTTCTTTTCCAATGTTTTTTATGTAATTGCTTTATAGACAGGACAGACATCTTAGACCTCTGTTCTTGCGTCTTTTGCACTACACAGCAGTCTAATATTGTGGAACTTTTATAAAATGTGTGTCTAGACCTTGTATTTTTTTTACCATTCACACCGTTTCACATTTTTAATCACATGCAAAAATGGGTGCTATGTAAACTCAAGACAAGTTCACATAAAGGTTGTTTTACTAAACATGCTCATTGCACATCTTGATGCTTTTTTCAACATGTTTATCACACACAGTGTTGCCAAATCCACGTTTTGTCCCCAGTTCTTTTACACTGTTCCCGCAGGTTGTTGTTTTTTTTTAGTCTACTGATTGAAGTGACACCATACCCCCCATCACCGGAACGTGACTTTTATCCCACAAAATGCGTTTTTTCAACACATTCTCATCCCAAGATGTCATCTAACTGACGCTTTTGACCATTCGTCACTATTCGACATTTTAGGGTACCCTTTAACGTCAGTTAGATGACGATCCTAGGGCGTCATCTGACGCTTTACCTTTAGTGTCATTGGATGTTGACGTATAGTCAAAAGCGTCAGTTATATGACATCTTGGGATGAGAACGGGCTGTTTTTTTTACCAGAACATAATTTGTGCTAGTTTGGCCATGATTTGGCAGGTTTTGAATAGCAAATGGTCTGGTTTGAGTTATGCAAACCTAAAAAACTTGACTGTACAGGATCTTAAAAAAAATTTAGTGTTTTTTTCCTTAATCTCCAAGCAATCATTAAAAGTTGCATAACTGCCTTCAAGCTGTAAACTTGATCAACATACCCCAATAAGTTACGAGCAGATCATCATTATCTGCTCAATGAGATACAGCATTGTAAAGCAGGGGAAAACAGGTTACTTGCACTTAGACTAATCATACATCATATACTGAATGGATAACACTCCGTAGCTCAGATGGTTCATTTGGAGATCTGAACAGGCCCGTAGATGCAGAGTAAGCATTTTACAAGCAGTGGTTCTTGCACACATTAACCTTAGGCTGTAATTTACATTAAACCTCCTCAACCTTCAGTTGTCACAAGACCTTGTTAAGTCCACTGCTGAGTCTGAGTGTCCTCATAAACATTTGAAGGGTTGGGGGCATGGGCCCGGCCGCTTACTTTTAAAGCCCACTAACCTCAAGTCCTCTATCATTTATTAATGAGCTGTTAGGAAAGCTTGAATTTTTAAAGCAGTGAGGGGATGGAGATTAAAATTTAGCCCAAACCGGTTGTCGACAAGCCCATCCGGCTTTTGCTGACTCTCTTTCTCGTCCACTGTCTCTCTTGCAGTTGTAATTACTCCTAATGCAAACGCTTAATTTATTAAAGGAACATGCTTTGAGCTACTTTGCTGTATATAAATGCTCAACCTGTTCCTGCTGTGTGTGAGACTGTGTTTACTGAACATTACATTTCAGGCTGTTCCCTCTCGCTCCTAATCACTTTGATGGTGACCATAATATGGTCACCATCAAAGTGATTAGGAGCGAGAGGAACAGCCTAGATGTAGAAAAGCCCAGACTATCCCATTACTGACACAACAGACACTTATAGGTGTAGCCATATTATGGCTACACCTATAAGTGTGTTGTGTGTGTGTCAGTAATGCAGATAGTCTGGGCTTCTACTGCCAATTCAAAAAGGACACAGCTTCCTTTTAGCTTTAACTGCCCTCACCAGCCTTATAGGGTTTAAAAAAAATAAAACATGGAAAGTCTTTAGAAAATCATTTCCCTTACAAAACTGACTATGCAGTGCTAATAAACACCCAATGTTAAAATTCAGCTGCAATTTATTTAGTAAATAATTACGTTAAATTTATAAAAATGTTATTTCAAGTGTAAATACAATATGCATTATATTATAAATACATTTTGTTTCCAAATTTAGATAAATGGCTTTAATTCCTCTGTTCTAAGGCCAAAACAAATTATAAAAATATAATCATAGAGATAATTTAATTAAAAGCAAAATATTATTAATAATAGCAAATTTGTAAAAGGCTTTAAAAATGGTTAAATTAAATGAGCATTTAGTACTATATAATAAATTATAAAGTGTTTTTTTATAAAGAAATATTTTTTTCTCTTTGATTTATTTAAAACCCATGCTTTATATTATATTAGATCTTGTTATTTTATAATCTACAGTTATTCGAATAGTCTACAGTTATTATTTTGAGGTCATTGGAGCAGGCAAGCTGGATAACATTTCACTGCTAAATCTTGCTTTTTAAAGGCCAGGGGCGAAATATGGATTTTGTCAGAACGAGAGGCACTCAAAACATGATTACAGTCACTCCATATGCTATATAAGATTTATCCTCAGCACAATTCTCTTTGAAATGAGATCTGGTTATCTGTTCACTGGTAAAATTGTTTTCTGCCACCATCACAATCCTCTACAGCCTTTGTTGTAGTTTTAGCAAGGAAGTGTAAGAATATTTCCATGAAGGTGTCTGTACTTTTCTATTAAAAAATAAAAAAAAGTCAAAAATTTATAAATTTATACATAAAACAAATTAATAAATAATAAGACAATGAAAGCAACTTGGACATTTTTTTTTTAAATCTCAAGGCTTGAGATTCTCAAAAAAAAATTGTTATGATTATGAAACAAAAGTTGCAATTGTCTTTTCTTCCCTATTGTGACAATATATTTAGGAGAAACATATAAATGCATATAGGGTGGGACTTGATTTAGATGTGAACAGATAAATAATTTCTAATAATTACGGCAATATTCCGTAAAAGGCCAAGAACTGTTCGTTTTGATTTTATGGTGACTTTAAAATAAAGTAGGTTTCTGTTGTTGGAAAAACTTTTTTTTTTTGCAAATCCATTTGTTTTTGTTTTTCCCTGCACCTAAAAAAATTTAAATAATAATCAAGACTCCTCAAATCTGTTTGGAAATATTGCAAGGAGACCAAACTGCAATCAGTTTTCCAAGTCCTTTTTTGTCATGACTTCCATGAGGTCATTAGCTGAAGTGGCTACTGTTATCAATACTAAAAAAGGCTGTTTGATCAGAAAATAAGTGGATGCAAAGTCTTGAGAGATTCATTTGGAGTCATTTAACTTTGATGAGTCAGCTCAGCAGAATTACATTCGGTATGTTTACATTAGTTATGTTCGCAGAATGAATTCAGAGGAATATTTCTTCCCTTGAGTCAAAGTGAGTGACAGTATATTGGCAGCAGGTGCTCTACTGGAGGCCGTCCAACAGGCGCGTTGTTAGACATGGGCATTCGGATGTTTTTTGTACAGCCCCGGATCAAAAAACCCCCATTTTTTAAATTATTATTAAATTTTAATAATTTAGTATTTATTAAAAAAGGGTATTTTAATGTATCCTTCGGAATCATGTATTAAAGACGATTAAAATATTCAAGCAGATCAAAGTTACTATGGTTACACAGCAGGCTTGAGTTTAGATTGCGCACCAGAGAGAGAGGTTTACAAAACTTTATTTAAAACGCTTAATATTCAACAATTAACATTATTTGTATATATGAAAAAATTAAAATTCCAAAACCAGATTTCCATCGTAAACACACAAAGCATCCATACCACCAATCACTGAAACCCTTCTCATTATTTACAAGACTATAGTATGCAAATTCTATTTTTAGTCCACCAGCCACTAATTTCATAAACATCAAGTCAAGTCAAGTCAAGTCACATTTATTTATATAGCGCTTTTCACAATACAGATTGTATCAAAGCAGCTTCACAGTGATAACATGAAAGTAGTACAACACAGATCAATAATATTGTTAAATGTTAAATAAACCCAACTGAGCAAGCCAAAAGCAGGCAAAGCAAGGCGACAGTGGCAAGGAACCAAAACTCCATCAGATTGGATGGAGAAAAAACCTTGGGAGAACCCAGGCTCAGTCGGGGCCAGTTCTCCTCTGGCTTACATTCATATTGTTTATATTTAAATATTGTTTATATATATATATATATATATATATATATATATATATATATATATATATATATATATATATATATATATATATATATATATATATATAAAAAACACGGAGCCATAACATATCGCCAGTGTTGAGTCGTCTCTTGGGCATCTGAATTCCCCGCGAGAGGCTGGATACAAACTGGACCTGACGAACGCCATTTTCTCCGGGACAAACGTCCTGAGATAACAACAGAAAGGCAGATGGGAAATAATTAGCATAGCTGATGTTCATAATGATTTCCATTATACAGGAGTCGGTGTTAGAAAATCACTATCTCGCAAACTCTCCGCAACCCAACCATACGTGCCGAAACGTTTGTCTAAAAGGCTGTCGAGCCCCACTGGTGCGTTAAGCAGTTTCAGTGGCAAACGGTTCTGTATGGTGTAACAGAGGAATAAAAGGTAAGCATTATGTGAATGCTTGACTAAAGAGATGCGTCTTTAGTCTAGTTTTAAACTGTGTCAGCGAGTCAGAGCCTCGGACCGTATCGGGAAGGCTATTCCAGAGTTTTGGAGCTAAATGTGAGAACGCCCTCCCTCCTTTAGTGGACTTGGATATCCTAGGAATGACCAGAAGCCTTGAATTTAGTGATTTTAAAGAACGCGGTGGATTGTTTTCCCCAATTGGTATTACCTAAGAAAATACTATATCTTCAGGAATCCTATCTTGCTTCCTCCTATCTTATTTCAGGTTAGGAAATCCTATCGTTAGCATCAACTTTTCTGTCTAGCTACCTATTGCATGTCACTTTTCACCTCACGAGGTAAAGTGTGTGTTTTTTTTTTTAAGGAAACATACACTGAAAATGGAGAATTAACATAACTGCTGCGCAAGCCCTTCGAGGGGCAGAGCGAGGGGGTGGCTAATTGGGCTTAAGCCCCAAATGTTGTCAAACGCCCCGAATCTTTTAGGTTTTTAAAAATAAATTTAACTCGTTTTCATTTTCTCTCAGTCTTTCTGACTGGAGCAGCAAAAAATTTAAACAAAATCTCTATTACCGTGCGTGGATGTGGACAGTAATTTTCTTTCTTACATTTCTTTTTCATTTTACTGCAGCATTTTGGAGAAACATCACATTATTCGAATTTAGAGGCACATAAATACCTAATTTCTAATAAGTAGAAAATAACAAAGGTTATTTCTTATAGGGGATGTCCCATACAGTATAAACACCTCATTTCAAACCATTTTACTGCAGCAATTTGGAGATAAGTCATTAATTGACCTAAGAGGTGTATAAAGACTCATTTCATACGAGTAGAAATTCAGAATTCGTGGAGTGGGTGCTGGCGTCTTGTGGATTACCACTCACCATCGTAACTGTGGACAACAACGCCAACAACCCAGTTCCCAGCTAAGACTACCTCTGAGGATCAACAGCATGAGCCCACCACAAGCAGCGAGGGAGAATCCGCTGTAGTGAAGTATGGCGATTTAGAACCATAAAAACCTCTGGATTAGCACTCGCCTGGGGAAGATCAAACTTAATCAGTTTCATGCTAGAGAAAGTCTTAATTTTTACAAAATACAAGTCTTACCCCAGATTCAGATCAGCCTTAAGATTAGCAGTGTTTAGGAAGAACTTAGCCCGTCCATTCTTGTTTGTGGTTAGATTCTACAGTAGTTTGTTGGGCCAGTTGCTCCCCTCCAAGAGATATACAGCTTTGTTTGTAAAGGACACCATTGCAGATTGACACCATTACATCTGCGAGAGAAAGTCCAAACAAACAGTGAAGAATATCAACTTTGTGGCTTAAAGTGCATGTCTTGTAAAGATGATCGAGTATATGGTTCAGATCAGCCAATAGCTCACCTGTTCCATCCTCAGTAACATTCACAAGAAATGTGTCTTGCATTTGGTCTTCAAATTTGGTGTTGAAAAACACCGACGTATCAACAGTAAGAGAGGCACAGCCCATGGCATTCATCTGGTAGGAGAACAAAGACACAATTAAGTCAAGCACAGGCAAGAGGATAAAAAAAGAAATAAAAATAAAAGAACTGACCAACCACAAGACAAGAAAAATAAAGCATCACTCACTTGGCACAAGACTCAACTTTCAGTCCCATAACTGCAACGCTGTAGGTCTGCGGTGCGTTTATCGTCATGTCAAACTTGGCAAAACTAAACCAGAAACAAAGCGCTTTAGATAAAGGCCTCAGATCCATCACTGAACTTCCCTTACACAACTTACCATATTTTTTCCACCTCAAAAACTTGGGAGACTAGTGTTGGGACTCTTCACTCCATGGCTACTCCATTCTGCGGCGCCTATGGTCTTTGTGTCGACGGACAGACGGACGCACGGACGGACGCATGGACGGCGCACGGGCGGACGCATGGACGGACGTCACGGACGGACGGAACTGCAAAGACACTTGGAACAAGGACCAACACTCCGTAGGACACACACCAACATTCCCAAATTGAAAAATAAGAGAAGGAGGGCACACTGGGTGGTATGGCTGAAATGTCTCAGGCTGAGCGTAATCTGCATACTGTCATGGGGTCAAGAAGCTTGATTTGTCTGCAGGATTAGGAGCTGATTGACTATAGCTGTCTGAGTGTCTCTCGCATGCATGTCTCTCATGTGCATGGTGAGCTAATGTATCCCTTAGAGTAAGTCTCTCATCTTGATAGACTGGACTTGAAGCTGGAATCCCATAAGGTTTTCAGTGGAAATAGCTGATTTGCAGTTCAGCCTATGATCTTTAGAAGTCCCATACATAGCTGCCATCTCTTGACTGTAGTCCTGAGGCATAAACTGAACAGCTGCAGGATATTGGTTGCGATCTCTTTGGTCAGTGGACATATAGTTATGGCCTCTGTGGTCTGTGTTGTAGTAACCACGTGGTCGATCTACTTGCCTAATACCAGGTTGAGGATATGTAGCATCTTCTTGATGGGCTAGCTTGTGTTGGGATTGAGTTGGTTCATAAGAAGAGAAAAGATGACTTTAAATTAGCCGAGCTGCCAAGGCTGGTAGTCTCAGGTCTCCTAGGTTGTCAGTGAGATAATCAATCTCTTTGTGACTGACAGAATGAGAATGCAGATTGTCACCTCGTGAATCTACAGGCAGTGCCCTCATGGGCTGAGGAGAAACGTCTTGATCTCTAGGCAGAACTGGCCTGCCCTCAGTGGCTGCTGTATATGGACTTGTGAAGAGAACTCTCTGATCTGCATAAATTATTCACCTTGGAGAAGTCAGAGTATGGGGCATTGGCCGCGGCGGTGACGGCGGCAAATCTTGATGTCTCCAGATATGAACTCCTCTCACTTGATCCACTGCTCGTACTTTCGTTAGTTCTGGTCCGCTTTCAATACTTGTGAACTCTTTAAATGCAGGCCTTTTACCTGGTTCAGATCCAGTGGCACCATTTGCAGGCTGTTCATCAGAATGAAGTAACTGATGGGGCACTATATAATCAACATATAAGTCATCGAAGTATCTTGGTGGGATGACCTGTCAACGTGGTCGAACTACTGGTGGCACTGACGTAGCCTGTCTTTCTGTTCTAGACATGGTAATGCTGTAGTAGCTATCTGCTCCGGCTTGAAGGACCAAATTTTGTATGGAAGTTGTTGAGGTGCGGATCTTAAACTGGATGACAACCGCTACAGATTGTTCAGGCAGAACAATAAATCACATGGTCCATGTCCACAATAGAGTTTACTGTTGTCTTTCGATTCATACATCAGTATGGCTGTGGTTCTATAAATGAAGAAAAGGTGTCTTCCGTATTTTCGTATTTCGTATTTTTTCCACCTCAAAAACTTGGGAGACTAGTGTTGGGACTCTTCACTCAATGGCTACTCCATTCTGCGGTGACTAGGTCTATTGTGTCGGATGGACAGACGCGACGCACGGACGCGACGCACGAACGGACGCACGCACGAACGGACGGCACGCACGCAAGACGGACGGACGGATGACAGCGACGCAGCAGACGCATCAAGTACGCAGCGCAGCATCACACGGAGACGACGCACGGCAACACCTGGAACAAGGACCAACGCTCTGTGGGACACACACCAACATTCTCAAATTGAAAAATAGTCACATCAAGAACTTGGTACCTGGTTCTGGAAACACATATCGGTGTCAAACGGCACACTAGCAGCAACTACATTCTCACTGGGAAGAACGATGTAGACCAGAATCTGCACTGCTGGAGCCATATCGACGCTGACGGACAACTGGAACGTCACAGAGCCACTTGTGACTGCATCACCAGCCTTTGCTCCAACCGTCTGAAATCCATGGAGGACGATCACTCCTTTGGATAAGACCTGACAGAAGACATAGGTGTGCAAGTTGCGGAACAAACAGACCAGCAAACTTAACTACAAAACTAATGTCCACTCACCATATAGATTGTCAGCGCTGTAGCTACCAGCCTCTCCAACAAATGAATACTCCAAGGTCACTGGAAACGAAGCACCACATTTGAGCAGCTGATTGAGCTTCACTATAGTCAGTTCACTAAACGATGGGTTGTCGGGAGAAACAGGTAGGAGAAGCTGAACAAACCTTGTATCTGTAGTGAAGTATGGTGATTTATAACCATGAAAATCCTCTGGATTAGCACTCGCCTGGGGAAGATCAAACTTAATCAGTATCATGCTAGAGAAAGTCTTCATTTTTACAAAATACAAGTCGTACCACCAGATTCAGATCAGCCTTAAGATTAGCAGTGTTTAGGGAGAACGCAGCCCGTCCATTCTTGTTTGTGGTTAGATTCAACAGCAGTTTGTTGGGCCAGTTACTCCCCTCCAAGAGATATACAGCTTTGTTTGTAAAGGACACCATTGCAGATTGACACCATTACATCTGCAAGAGAAAGTCCAAACAGTGAAGAATGTCAACTTTGTGGTTTAAAGTGGATGTCTGGTAAAGATGATAGAGTATATGGTTCAGATCAGCCAATAGCTCACCTGTTCTCTCCTCAGTCACATTTACAAGAAATGTGTCTTGCATTTGGTCTTCAAATTTGGTGTTGAAAAACACTGACGCATCAACAGTAAGAGAGGCACAGCCCGTGGCATTCATCTGGTAGGAGAACAAAGACACAATTAAGTCAAGCACAGGCAAAAGGAAAACCCTCAGCAGTAAGGCAGGAGTCACACACCTTTGCGGTTTGAGTCAGGCACTGTCTGGTCAAATTATGAAGCAGACTGTATGGAAATGGATCACGGCACACTTCCACTAAGGCTTGACCAGGTACAGGTTGGCCATATGTATATCTGGGAAACATTATAACAAGATAAATAACTGACCAACCACAAGACAAGAAAATAAAGCATCACTCACTTGGCACAAGACTCAACTTTCAGTCCCATAACTGCAACGCTGTAGGTCTGCAGTGCGTTTACGGTCACGTCAAACATGGGCAAAACTAAACCAGAAACAAAGCGCTTTAGATTAGGCCTCAGATCTGTCATTGAACTGCCCTTACACAACAACTTACCGTATTTTCACCTCAAAAACTTGGGAGACTAGTGTTGGGACTCTTCACTCCATGGCTACTCCATTCTGCGTCGCCGCGGCCTAGTCGCGGTCGCCTAGGTCTTTGTGTCTCACTGCCTCATCGCTTCTCTGGCTACGTGGTGTGCTCCACCTCCATCACCTCCGGTAACCCCCTTAGTAGTGTTGGGACTCTTCACTCCATGGCTACTCCATTCTGCGCTGCCGCCGTGGGATGCAGTCCTGACTGTGGGCTGGGTCTCCGTCGGCTTTTCCCCGCTCAAGGCCAGCCCCCCTGGCTGTCACCACCACCTTTCCCACCAACCTTTCCTCCAGCTGCGGGCGGCTCGGACGGCGGGACGGACTGACTGCTCGGACGGACGGACTGACTGACTGCTCGGACGGACGGACTGACTGACTGCTCGGACGGACGGACTCGACTGACTGCTCGGACGGACTGCTCGGACGGACTGACTGCTCGGATGGTACGGACTGACTGACTGCTCGGACGGACGGACGCTGAGCTGACGACTGCTCGGACGGACGGACTGACTGACTCGTGCTCGGACGGACGGATGCTCGGACGGACTGACTGCTCGGATGGACGGACGGACTGACTGCTCGGACGGACGGACTGACTGCTCGGACGGACGGACTGACTGCTCGGACGGACGGACGGACGGACTGACTGCTCGGACGGACGGACGGACTGAGCTGCTCGGACGGACGGACTGACTGCTCGGACGGACGGACGTGACTGCTCGGACGGACGGACGGACTGCTCGGACGGACGGACTGCTCCGACGACGGACGGACGTGAGCTGCTCGGACGAGACGGCACTGCTCGGGACGCGACTGACTGCTCGGACGGACGGACTGCTCGGACGGACGGGACGGACCGCTCGGACGGACTGCTCGGATGGACGGACTGACTGCTCGGACGGACTGACTGACTGCTCGGACGGACTGACTGACTGACTGCTCGGACGGACTGACTGACTGACTGCTCGGACGGACTGACTGACTGACTGCTCGGACGGACTGACTGACTGACTGCTCGGACGGACTGACTGACTGATCTGGACGCCGGACGGCCCGACGGCCGGGACGGCTCGGACGGCACCGCTCGGACGGACGGGACGGACGGACCGGTTCTCTAAAAAGCTGAAGAGAACCATGCAAAAGGTTGGTGCAGATGATGGTGACAGCCAGGGGGGCTGGCCTTGAGCAGGGAAGGGCAGACGGAGACCCAGCCCACAGTCAGGACTGCATCCCACGGCGGCGGCGCAGAATGGAGTAGCCATGGAGTGAAGAGTCCCAACACTACCAAGGGGATTACCGGAGGTGATGGAGGTGGAGCACACCACGTAGCCAGAGAAGCGATGAGGCAGTGAGACACAAAGACCTATGCGACCGTGACTGCGACCTTCCCTTGAACTTCAACCTTCAGCTCCTGCACCAAATCTCCTTCTACCCACAGAGCCTGTAGAGAACTTCAGTTAACATACAAGAAACCAAGACAAAAAGAACCACACCCATCTAATGACAGACCTGGAAACAAAAGCAGAAGGAAAATCCCAACCAATCTCTTGAGGTTTCAGAAGAGTTATGCATAATTTGGAGTCAGATCCAGACTCAATCACCACAGGAAAATTCACCATGAATAACCTGTGGGAAAAAAAATAATAATAAAAACAGGACAATCATCCATTTGATCACTGGATGGGAAACAAACCAAGACTAGTAATCGTGTCGAAGGAAAGCTTCAATGGTTCACAAAGCTTATGTTCACCATCTATTAAGTTTAGTAAACAACTCTAATATAAAAAGAGAATGCTTCTGTTCACGTCAAAGTCTAATGGTAGCCTACTTACCTGGTTCTTTAAGTCCATCAACAGCAAAGAGAAAAAGGGTGAAAATGAGCTTCTTCCAAACACAAATCTCCCTCACAGCCATGAGGACCGATCACCCAAGACTAACCCTCATCAAGCCACTCTTCAGACTTAAGGCCCCGTTCACACTGCAGACAAAAGTGGCCAAAATCAGATTTTTTTGGGGTCAAGTGACCAGGTCAGACTTCTTCAGAGATAGTGTGAACACTCAAATCTGGCCCACATCTGATCTTTTTAAATCAGATTTAGACCACATTCATATGTAGTCCTGAATCAGATTCAGATTTTTTTCAATGTGTCCGCAGTGTGAACAACTAAAGCGGATTTAATGCGACTCTGATGTCAATCTACATCAACATTGAACACAATTATGCACCGGCAAGTAAGCACTAGACACAACAGACACAGACAGTAACATTAAAAACTTGAATACATATGGAGAACAGTGATGGAGTGAGTCATTGGAGGAAGAGTGAGGTGTTAGACCTAATTAATATATGGGCTAATTAAAAAATAGCCAATATTGCTTTCTTTCTCTTCATTCTTCTCCTCATCATCACCTGCTCATTAATTTTACAGCTTCCATTACACTAACATTTAGAAATAAAAGCGTAAATGCTTACTTCCTCCATAACCACACGAACATTAGTTGATGTCATTGTTGTTCTTTTGCGCATGCGGGTTAGTTTGAAACATGCAAACAGTTCACATTGGAATCGGATATAGGCCACATTTTAAAAGGTGATGTGAACAGCCAAAACCCAAAAAATCGGATCTGAGCAAAAAAATCAGAATTAAGCATTAAGACTTGCGGTGTGAACGGGGCTTAATATATCAGGAACGCATTCATCTCGTTAATTCAATTAATTAACCACCACTTGGCAATAATTAATGTTATCATTTGATTAGGAGTTCCAACTGGCATTGATTTGAAACACGACACATTATGGAGGTTAGCGGATGAATTTTCTAGTTGCCATATAAAGTTAAACACTGTAAACATGTTAAAAATATATAGCCTGTATTGAAGATATTACTGAACATTTATTTAGCATAGCAAAAGTAAGTTTCTTGTGTTAATTTTAAACAAGTCTGATATTATTTTATCTTATATCTGTTAATTAACAGTTGAGACAGTTCTTGAATGCTGGTGTGACGGCAGAAGACAGACTAGCCAGGTTTAAATCCTATAAGAGAACTTTGTCCCAGTTGTGCAGGCGGGGCATGTCACACTGCGTTGCAATGAGCTATTGATTTTCTACTCTATATTTGTATGAACTTTATTGAGAAACCATGAGAAAAGGGTGAATAAATTCTGAGATTTAATGTTCAGAAATTAATGGGTATGCGCGTGACGTCACCGTTGGCCTGCAGTTCCTCACAGTGGACTTGTTTTATGCTTCTGCGTCGAATCGACGGCGTACCCCGCAGACCCCTATCCGTCGACGCGAACCCTCTCCGACCCCTCCGCCGTAGCTCGACGTGCACCTCCAAAAATGTGTAAAGCCTGTTTTGTGCTTCTGCGTCGAATCGACGGCGTACCCCCGCAGACCCCTATCCGTCGACGCGAACCCCTCTCTGACCCCTCCGCCGTAGCTTGACGTGCACCTCCAAAAATTTGTAACTGCGCGTCGAGGCAGACAGCAAAGGCTTTGATCGGTCAGATTATACATCAATTCAGGAGTGTAAGCTTTTCCGGTTTCCTTTTTAACATTTGCACCCTCGTACTGATAATTATAATACTCTTAAAAGAAAGTAAATAAAGAATTAAACCTAAATAAACTGTTGGTTTTTATTTCATTGATAATATGTCTATAACTGTTATTCCTTTCTTTTTTTGCTCACAATAAACTTCAATCAATCAATAAATCAACGTTTGTTTTGAAACACAGTTTGTTGTTAATTTTCAATACAATGTAACATTGAATGTTGTTCACGGTTAACTTACATCATTGATAATATACTAACCAAGTCTGCCACGGGACATTATCCTGCCATAGCACAGTTCCATGTGAGAATTGTGGATACTGAAAAAAATACTTCAAGTCATTCCGAAAAGCTATCGTTATGGCAGCTCGGGTGGAACCTTTCTTGATAAAGTTTGTGTCGTCTTGTTAATCAACGTCGATTAGCTCCAGCTGACAGCTGCAACCCATTCTCTCTCTTTCGTTCGGTGCACGGAACCAAAGAGATTCGCGAACCACACACCCCCTAGCGTTCTGGCAGTGAAATGCACCGCGAAGCACCACAACCTCACGTCCACGACGCCGTAGCAGTGACTAGTGCCAGTGACGACGTAGCTACGCCGTGCAGTTGACGCAGAAGCATTAATGAGGCCTTTTTTTTTAAGTGGCAAAGCTAAAATGAGAAAAAAAAGCCTATGGCTACACTCGCTTTTTTGTAAATCATATTTTTTTTGTATATAGCTTGATTATATCTGAATTTTACTGGCATATTTTGACATTTACAACTTGTGTTTACATTTTAAACCTTTTAAAATGCTTCATTGAGCATGTTTGTGTTTTTTGTAGTAGAAAAGCTATAATATTTCTATTCGGATTTTGTGTTTTTTGTGTGAATTTGGGTCCAGTATGTTGATACAGTACATCAAAGTGATAAACTAATTATCTGGTCATATAGGTGATGTTGTGCTGAAAAAAATGATACCAAAAATTGGTATGGGAAACATTTGTTTATGCTGCAAAATTAAAAAAAATAAAAAGTACTCAAAAGGGGCCAAAATACCCCAAGACTCTGAAGGGTTAAAACAGTCACCACCAATGGAACAAATGATCTCTTATAAATATTCCTCTTGGCGGTATATACGTAGCCTGCGCCCCGAAGGAAGGATCTCAAAGCAGGAATGGAGGGGATGAGTCTGGTCTGAATATATTGATAATGCCCTTTTCTCCAAAAAATTTTTGAATAGCTCTTGTAATGTGCTCAGTTTTTGGCCGATGATCTTATTTGCTTCATTGATTACTCGTGTTAGTTTCTTCTTCTTTTTCACTGTAATACCATGAACCAATATTATAAGTTAAAACACTTTCAATCATTGATCTATAAACAATGGTTAAGATCCTCCTTTCAATATCAAAATTTCTTAACTTCCTAAGTAGACTCAAACGCTGTCTAGTTTTCTTATGTAGCCCATAAAATCCACTTTACGCCTATTAACATTATTCCAATATATTCCTATTTAACACAGATGTCATTTACTAATTACATAAACTATAAGCTCACTTGATAAGTATAAATATATATTTAGAACATGATATATATATATATATATATATATATATATATATATATATTTGTATGGTCCTCGAATGTCTTTGAATATTTCACCATTATCAGCCTTTTCACCGTTTGTATCACAGTGACTGTCTTTGTGAGTGCACAATTGAACTTTAACTTAAAAGATTGGTGCCAAAAATATTGATTAGCTAACCTTAGAAAGAAACTAGTTGCTGAAACCAATCTTTAATGCTAATACTGTATTGCTCCTTTTCCTCTGGACACAAACAGACTGCACTGATGTTTGATTGAAATAGCCTAACATCCATGTAAAATAATCGTTGAAAGATTTCTCATTAAGGCCATTCCTATTTGGAATATGTGATTGTGTATTGTCAACAATAAGCAGAAACATTCTGCATTTGCATCCAAGCGTGGATCATTCATTTCAACATCCTCATTCTCATATTTGAGAATCTGTAATCTTTTATGCTACTGCCCACTGACATGCTTTTATTGTTATACCATTTTTATGACCTTCAAACACCTTAAAATGCACAAATGTAGGTCTGAGAAATCCAAATTTTCTCGGGGGATGCCCCCGAACCCCCTAACTACCTCACTGTTGCATGTGTGTGACTGTGTGGTAATGTGGGCTGGTGTGGTTATAGTGCCAGGGATGTTTTTTTTCTTAACCAGTCTGCCCCCGCGTATAGGCCTGCAATATACGTTATTCTCTGTATCGAATCATATTATCTTATTACCCACCCCAGCCCCTGATGTTTTTAAAACCTAGAAACGCCCTGGCCGTCCAATCACAGAGCACTGTCTGTGGAGTGTGCGCCAAAGCTGAAGCCAATCAATTTTAGAGAGAAGTGTTGCAACCATCTCGTCCTCCAGCTGAGTCCTGTTCAAAGCGCTATTCAATCATCTTCCTGAATTGAGTATCACCACCAGAATCCACTTTGCAAGAATCCCAAAGCAACCCACATTTCTTTGGTCTTTCTCTAAAAGAACATTCATGGGAACAGCACAGTCGAAGTCATAATATGTTGCATCAGTTTCTTTATTGTAAATGCACTGTGGGTAGAAATTGTATAAAATGTAATATTGCACAATATAAATCAATTGCACTTTCTCAGGGTATAATGATGCATCTGTGTTATGCTACAAGAATATGTTATGCAGGTACTGTGCTCCAATTAAACAAGATATTGTGAAGTGACCAACTTACTATTACTTTTAAATATATATATATATATATATATATAGTTATCAAAATGCCCTAAAAGTAAGGTTCTAGGGCTACCAGCTAAATACAGTGTTTGCACTGTAGTGAGCCTGTTGAAGACATTTGACTTGTGAATATCTAATACAAACACTTTTTAAAGCTAAATAAATGCTAAGCACAGATTGTAAATACATAGCCCTCTATAGTTGTTACCTGCATTATTATACTTCCCAAATTGTGTGTTGTGATCATTTCATTACATTGCTTTAGGTGGGCAAACAAGCACAAGATTTTAGTGATTGGCTTCCATCATATTCAAATTTAATTGAGGAAATGACACGTCAGCTTGAACAGAGAGGTGTGTATTATAGAGCCTGCATCTATTGTTTTGTGTTTTGAAGTTGAGCACTTTCCACCATATAACATATAACTTACTTTTTCATCATGGGACATACTATATGTTACCAATTTTCAGCCAATTTAGTAATATTTTCAAGCATCTTTTATGAGTCTGACAATAGTGAAAAATGTATGTTTATGCTGTAAATATATATTATTATTCCCAAGAAAATATTCAGGCCTGAAACCCTGCAAATAGACATTTTTCTGTAAATGCTTTTCTCATCTTAGCAATGTTTATAGCCCATTATTTGATACAGAAATCAATATAATTTAAAGACAATGCACAGTTTGTATTTTCAAAAAATAAATTAAACCTTTTTTTTACATTTTCATTCATACATTTAAGCCTAACCATTTCTGACATACTTATTTTACATCCTCAACGTTTTTCAGGAAAAAAGATCTCTACAAAGCCATCGATTATTAGAGCATGCCATCAAATGATTCTGCTTTTACTCACTACAATTTTTTATTTATTTAGTCATGAAAACCAATTTTCATTTAAAATTGAAGAGGTGAGAGACTTCTAGAAAGAAGGAAAGCAAGAAAGAAAAAGACAGAGGTATATCTCAGCTATCAAATCTACTTTATAACTCTCAAAAGTTTGTGCTTTGTTGATTAGATGTCTTTGATTGATGTACGGCTCCAAAGTAGCTTTGTGGCCAACTATCATTTAGCTTTGAAGTTTCTTGTTCGCCTCTGCAGGTTCACTAAATACAACAGGATAAATGTAGAAAGGAGAGAGAAAGATCAGAGTTAAACATGGGATACAACACACATACACACACACACACACACACACACATCTACAGTACAAACATCCCTGCTCTCTTACCTTGCTAACTTGTCTAAACCAAAGAATCATTGTGTAATCCCTTTGGAAAACGTGAGATCAGGTGAATTCAGCAGTTCCCAAACTCAGAGGGTTTATCATAGGGTCATGATTAGAAAACAACTGTTATTCCTTATTAAAATCCAGTCACTCGATGGATCCCATGATGCATGTTCCAAAACATGTGGCTAGCAGTGAGCATTTCTCCATGTTTATCCATTTTAGTGAAGCATAATTCCACTCAGAATTTGCTCATTGTGGTGGCCTGATGGTTTGAGGTTCCCTGAATCCATATGTTAGAGGAACCAGAGTTTCCATCGCGCAAGCTTCTTGGTCTCAGTCTTGGACTTGCGTTGGGTGTGGAGGTGAACACCTCGTGTGTGTAAGGCAGAGACGGGTAGCACGGCTCTTGTAAAGGACACAGTCTCTTCATTAAGGGCTGCAGTTTGTCCTCTTGAAGTTTAAAATCTCAGTTCCACACTACAAAGAAAAAAGGGGAACATTTTAGGTGAGGACAACGTAGAGTAGAGATCAAATCTGAAATGAAGTCTGAATGGGCGTCATAATAAAGTCAACAATAAATCAAAGTTGACTCCATTTACTTATGTTAAATGAATCCTTAGTCATATGGTGCCCATTTCATGATCTCAAAAACGCTAGAGCATCAACATTTTCAAAAACGAAGTTTGTCTTCATAATTTTTCCTAAAAATGTAATTATACGGGGGGAGTCTCTGGGTTCGGGTCATTACTCTGGGTTAGTAAATTGCATTTGATAGATTATACTTTTATTAAAACATTTGCAATGATTTGTAAAAACTGTTTTTATGTTTTTTTTATGTTGCATTTACACTGTTTTGACCAGCAGGCGTCACAAGCAAAAGGGTTTCAAACACTTCGAAAACAGTGAATGATTTTGTTAAATTCATTTGAAGCTTTGAAAAGCTTTGTTACTCCCATCACTATTTCCAGGGTTTCTGCAGGTTTCAGTAAGTCAAATTTAAGACCTTTTTAAGACATTTTAAGACCATAAACATTGAAATTTAAGACCTACACGACGCATTACCAAAATTTTAAATAAAAAAAATATTCAGAAAAAAATATATTTTATATGTGTGTGTTTGTGTGTGTGAAAGAGCGTCAGAGAAAATAACATTTACAGAAAGTATAGAAATTTGCACTTTGCATTTTATACTGTAAAAACACAATTATAGTTCATTTTAGTTGATCATACCTAGAGATGAAATGGCATGAACATTTATTTTCATGATAATTCTGAAATCAATTTGCGAAATGTATGTCAAAACCCAGCAAATAAAATTAGCATTAATATGCACTTTTTGTTTACATTAAAATACCATTAAAAATGATGGCCAGATTTTAAAGGAGTGTCTTGCAACAGGTTATCTAGTTAAAATAAAGTCTTTAAATAAACTTTTATAAGAAAGATTCACATCCCCTTATCTTTTATTATTAATAGTAAAATTTGGGCCGATTTTCCTGTTGCGTCTGTCGTTGCTATGCAACCATGCACTGCGCTCTCCACAACGACAAAGACGTTTTAGTAGCCAATGGATTTCCAACACAGAGAAACGCTTGCTGTAACGTTAGGTCTGCAATAAGATTTATTCACAGAGACGAGAAAAACACCAGTAGTGTTTGGGTGCACCGCGATCCTTCATGTCGACTGAGCTTTCAATGCTGTTACGGAAGGGGCTGATTGGTTGGTTTTTCGGTTTGAACCCCTGCTCTAGAGCTCCGCTTTGTAGGCTACGACTCAATACTTTTTTGCTACTTTGTAATAACTTTCTGCGGCCAGAGTTTTGGCAAATGAACGAGGGTAAAATCGTTTTAAGACCTGACTAAATCAAATTTAAGACCTCGGATGAAAATCTGGCCGTTTTTAAGACTTTTTAAGGCCTTAAATTTAAAGTACAGAACTTTTAAGACCCCAGCGGAAACCCTGATTTCAGAGCTTAGTTAACTTTAGTTAACAATAGATAAAAAAAATAACAAAACACTCAGGAACACTGGACAGAACAGAAGCAGGCATGGAGAAAGCAAATCAAACTATATGTAACGGAGGCCAGCTAGTAGTTCCTGGAGGCCCAAAAAATAGTTGTTCAAGGCCCGGGACTAGAGGTCAGAGGTCGAACTGAACCCGGGTGTGAGGGGTTACATTGGTGCCGTGACTCGGATGAGAGTGAGGTTTCAGGGGGGTGAGTGTAACGGAGGCCAGCTAGTAGTTGCTGTGCGAGTAAACCTCACTTCCCGATCTCAATAGGTGCTCTAGCGACAGATGCTAGAGGCTGCAGTCTTTAGCCTCCTTGTTCAGAGCGCCCGTCTCTCATGCCGGAGACCCGGGTTCGAGGCCCGCTGGAGCGGGTCAAGGTTGGACCCGGGTGTGAGGGGTTACATACAGCAACAAAAACAGACAAAAACCAACTGAGAATGAGGGCCATGTAGACAGGTAAACTGAGGAAAACAAGGCAATAATCAATCAACTAAAGGGGACTAATCAATCAACTAAAGAATCATTATGACACAAGGATTAAAAGGATTTTTTTTCCATCATAGACTCGCTGCAATTAACGGAAATCTGTCGGAAAGGGACCATCAAAATAAAGTGTTACCGATAATTTTAGCCAATCACCAAATCGGCTATTTAGCCATTTTTTAACAATGTTTTTAATTATCAATTCCTCATAGATAAAAAAAAAGATGTACAAGGTTTTTTTCCAAATGGCAAATACCTTTTCATGTCCGAGTTCTGTTTGCCTTAGCAAATGTTATTTCCGGATAGCACCTCATTCCTGACCTCTAACATCATGACTAAGCTGTTTAGCTCAGTCTCAGTATATGCGTCTATGTATAGGTTTGAATGTCCTCGCACAGCCGTCTGACCTCGTCTTCTCTCTAAAGTGATAATCCCATAACAATCAGATGATTTCTGATGATTGCAGTGGCTATAACTCCCAGATTAACTGTCAGAGGCAGCTTTAATCTGATCTAAAAGAAATCATTCACAAAGCAGTGTCTGACTCATAGTGTAAAGAACAGAGACAAACCAATCACTCACAACTGCCCCATTTCTCACTTCTTTTTACTTCCTGCATACAAATGAGCGTATTGGAAATCAATGCTGTTTGACTCATCAATCACATCCATTTATTTAGATTTGTGCAAAAAAAAAAAGATCTCTCTGACCAAATTGCAGCATGGGAGTCGATTATTTGATTATCTACGTCCTAACACTGAGGGTTTATTTGGTTTGGGGTAAGGAATGCCTTCTTATAAGACAATCAAGCCCTTTGGCTTTCATTTAAAGTTTTATAGTGGATAACCCAAATCAGGGCTGCCAACTCTCACGCAATTTAGCGAATTCTCACGCTCTCACGCCACACTCCCGATTGCTCACGCTAAAGTGTTAAGTGCCACTCGTGATCGACTGAGTTTTACTGCAAATTAGTTAAAATACCCTCTATTCTAGTTTAGAGCGATCGTGCATACGAGACAGATGCTGAGCTCCTAACAGCGCTGACGCAAAACCAGGACTGGAGTCAAAGCCAATTCCTCTCTGCACTCTAAGTGTTCTGTTATCACTCCGATTACACCCACTACGGGTTTTCCAGTCTCACTCACAGGAAAAACCATAGGGAAAAACTGCTCAGTGTTCGCGTGAGCAAAGTGCACACGTTTCTCATAAAATACCCAGCACAAACAGAATGCCCATTCTTAAAGACTTTTGCTGTTTTACGAAGCTGTTTTCGTTTTTTAGTTCATTGGCAAAATATAATGCTAGAGACCTTCATGTTAGTTTATACATTTTACATCTCATATGTTCGGCAAAAGGCGGATTCGAACTCTGGTCCGAGCGCTTCAAAAGCTCTTTCACGAACTACACACTCTACGATCTACGCCACTGTAGCTGTTCCGTGACAGGCGTGTTTTTGCTATTAAGACACTAAAGGCTAGCCTGGCATGCCAGACCTACATCAAGATGTTAGGTCTGGACACTCTTCATTGACAGGGCTCAATCCGAGGGCGGGATAAACGGTTGTCTTTCAAATTCTCTCTGCACGCAATTGGATAGCGCTAAAGCCAATCAGAGCAACGAAGAATGTGACATACTCAGCGGAGCAAGTTGATATATTATTAAACTTTTACCGTATCTAGTCCAGCTGTCAACATTGAACATTGAAAATAAGGGAGATTTCCCGGAATCCATCCCCAAAATAAGGGATTTTTTACACAACCCACAAACTTTAAGAATAAAACACTAATCTTTAAAAGTCTAAAGAGTTTATAACTAGCTACATATGTGTGAGAGAGAAAGACAGTATATATGTGTGCGTGTGTGTGTATGAGAGAGCAAGAGACAGTGCGTCATTAAAAAAATAATATCATAGAGAATGTTTAAATACTATATCAGCTTACGAGGGAAACGGAGGTGGAGTAGTGCTTGCTTGAGATGATTCGGGAGAGGTCCGTGCACCTATACCGATCAGAGCACGCGCTGACACGGAGTAAAGCCTTTATCCTTGACGCCACAGCATGACTGCGGATCGTTGAACGCCTAAAACCGAGTTTGTCCGAGCTTGCTCTTACCGTCTCAACTCTGTCGTCATTATGTTAAGCCCAACTCTATACACGATGTGATTGGCCCGGCCAGAGTTGGGCCTTTCCAGCAAAACCATCTATGGAGAGTTGCTAGACCACACTTTGCGGCAAAATAATTTTTGATGCCGCTCAGGGTGCGTCTGAGATTTCTAGGCTAACTAAAGGCGGCTTTAGTGCAAATATAGGTTATGCTTCATTTAGACCCCAACCATTCATTTAGACCCTCACGCCAAGCTAAACTCAAAAGTTGGCAGCTCTGCCCAAATAATGCTGCTATCCATTACATTTTAACGTTTTAAAATCACATATCCACATAAACAAACCCTAAAAATCAAGGACTTTTTCCCAAAACATATGTACTGTGACAACAGAGCGCGCAAAAAACAGACTAAACCCACAGAGACAAAGCAATCTGCATATCATTTTCAAGTCTGCCCTGGATTTTCACAAATGATCAGAAAAACTTCTCTGGCATGATATATTTAGAAGCCGCAGTGTTTGGTTTGTCTATTTGCAGAAGTTGTGAATGCGCAAGCGATTCTCGGCAGACCCACTGAGGGTGAAAGAGGATGGAACAATAGTGTGTTCCTGCTCCAGGTTGAGCTACACTCAGCAATTAATCACAGGACAAACCTGAACAGTTACCTTGTGTACACTACCGACTGGGGGGAATGAAACATATGGGTGCCTGGTGAACAAAGCACAGAAAACAACAGCAGAATCTGCAAACCTGGCTCAAAATTAAGAGGATGTCTTATGACGGTAAAAGAGAAGCAAAACTCGAGAGCATGTAGATGTAAATTTGAGAACCTGTACAGTATATTTGTACTTGCACGCTAAAATGTACTGTATACACTCCCGTACAATATTTATTGTATACAAGTTCCTGTGAAAACCTTTAAAATACAAATCTCAGGTTGCATGTTGAGATTTGCACTCGCAGTTGTTGCAGAAAGTAGTCACAAATGTGTAAAATGTCATTCAGAGACACAAACGTGTAGTAACTAGAAGTTTGTATCTGTCATTGCATTTCTGTGAATGACATTTTACACATTTGTGACGACTAGTCTGCAACTTCAAATTCAGAATACAGGTTTGTGACTATTGTCTGTGAGTACGAATTCAACATTCAACTTCAGATTTTTATTTTACAGGTTTTGACAACGGAGCTGTGAGTGTGAAATTTTGCGTACAAGTAAAAAAAGTTCTCAAATTCACATCTACATGCTCAGGAGTTTTGCTACTCTTTTACCATCATAATATATTAAGGTTGTCTCTAACAAATCCTCTTTTGTTTTCTCTTGACCCAAACAGGGTTTTGCACCAACAAATGCTGATTATCAGTTTATTCATACTTGGATACTCATTCAAAGCAAATAGGATTTTGTAGTATGATATTGTTGACCAAAATGAAAATCTAACTAGAAACAAATTATGATTATGTTATATTTTATTATATAACATATGTATTCTGTTTCTACAAATGTGTATGTAAAAAATAAAATAATAATAATATTAATACTGTGCATATTTTTTTTGACAAAAAAAAGTATAATTTGAAGTCTTTTAGAGGAATAATTCACCCCAAAACTTGGAAAGACTCTTGTCATTCCAAAACTTTATGGTGAATAATAATAATAATAATAATAATAATAATAATTGAATGTTCATCAAAAAAGCAGTAATTTATGAACTTTAATATTGACAAAAAAAGTCAAGAAAATAGTTCTGCTCTTGAACATTGTGCAAAATATTTCCTAATGTTGCCTGTAAATACAGTTATATGGGTTTGAAACAACATGAGATTGAGTAAATAAATGTTCATTTTCGTGTGAACATTTATTTCACAGGAATTCACAGGAATTTAATTTGAAATAGATTTTTTAATAAACTGTGATTATGAATGGGTGAATGTTAAAATAACTCCCAGTTGTTAACATCAAATAGAAGTGACCCTGGTTCTTGCTCAATTATTTGCTTCACTGCTTCTCTGTAATGCAGAAACATATACACACACACAAACATACAGTCAAACTTGAGGGGCAGCTAAATATTTAATCACAGTAACACTGATGTTATCCTTTATATAGGAATACAAACATTCAGTTGTGTGCTCGAGTCAATGACAGGGTACACTACAGACGTCAGATGCCACAAATATTACCACAGGGAAACATTTTAATAAAGTTCAATCTTGCACAACAACAATGTCAAATAACGTTCGAGTACAAGTCAAGGTCACAATTGATTTTAGAAGGAGTCCTAAAGGTTTTTATCCGAGTGAGCAGAGGCTGGTGCGTGAGATCAGTTGGATCATTTCTGAGGGTTTTACAGAAGCTAGTGGATTATTATCAAGTTTTGTCTGTAATTTTTGCTTGAGTGGCTCTGTTGTCCTTCCCTGGTGTGCACATTGCTGGGTCTCTCTGCCACTTCTTATTCTAAAACTATACCGCCATACCCTCTTGTGTCCATGTCTGAATTCAGGTGGTGCTGCATGGACAGGTCAGGCCAAGGTTGTGCTGAAGGACAGGCCCGTCATGTGACTAATGGCCAAATTGTACTTGCAGCCTTGTAAAGGCAGCCGCAGAGTGAACTTATCAAGTCCACAATGCCAGCAACAGGCACCACAATCAGCACTTCCTCACTGGCCGCTCTCCCAGCTCAGGGCAGGAAATGAGATTTTTGGCAATCAGACAATCAGACTTCCTCTTGTCTTCGGTTTCCTCTCCTCTGTTTGGAAGTGAAGAACTGATCTGCTCATTAGTGCTGAGTGGAGCACGCAGTGTATAGTACCAGTGAGCACCGGCATCCAACTGCAAAAATCTTCACTCTCTTGGTCAATCCTACTATACAGTAGGATTATTTTTTATCATATTTATAGCGTTCCAAATGTTCTTTAAAATAAAAAAATCTAATAATAATAATAATAATACAAAAGGTATGTCAAATTCTGACATTATTGTACTTTTTTATTCAGACTTTTCACTTTAACTGTCTCCAAATCTTTTAAAAAATATTATTATGAATTAAAAATATATATATAATAAAGCAACAGGAGCATTTTCACTTGGGGTCCCAGACATATGGACCCCACCGTATAGCTTAATATTTTAGAATTATAGAATTATGTTTATATATATATAACATTTCACTATGGAAATAGTAATATTGTGTTGTGTTGTTCATACTGCTTAAACCTCCCTGTTGTTAAACACAACATTTGTAGGCCCCCTTCCATGTAAACTATAATATTTCCAGCATTTCTGCTGTAGTTATGGGTTTTCCGTTAACAGAAACTGGAAGAATTTACGTTAAATTAACCACAATTAATTTTGTGATTCCATAAACATCCTGCGGCCCCCTTAGAAGTTTTCTGAGGCCCCCTAGTGGGCCTCTATATTGATTTTTATCCAGATTCTTTTTCGTAATATCATTTTAACTGACATGTGTCACATGTGGTGAAGCCACCCAAAACGAACGCAGGAATTTAGTCCAAAAAATGCTTAAGTACGCCAGCGCTCTGGCAACATTAAGAGGTTAATCCACAAAATTGAGTTACGCAGGAGAATCTCACAGGAACACAAACCGATAGAACAATAAATACTGACAATCACCAACAGGAACTGAACAAATGAGGGAGTACTTACACAGAAGTGACAGCTGAACTCAATAAGTAACCAAGGAGACAATCAAGGCTAAACTGAACTGAAGCATAAGAAACAAACACTGTAGGAACGAAAATACAACAAAATAAAACATGAACCTCCAAGAAGTGACATCCTCATGTTGGGACATTAGCACAGAATAGCATAATTTCTGTTTTGTTTTGTTTTTTTAATTCCATGCTGTTTGATTAAAATATATTGATAAAAATGTCAAAAGATGATTAATATTCACTTTTAAATGCCCCCAATTATGCTTTTTTTCTAATATTACCTTTCATGTTGTGTGTAAAGCTGTTTCTGAATGTAAAATGTCTGCAAAGTTGTTTAGATCAAAGTGCATAACAAATAAAGTGTTTGTCTACTAAAGGAACAAATCAATTCTGAACTGCCAAAACGAGTCGCCTGCAAATCCAGTCTCTCTGCAGTTACAGTACGTCGATTTTTAAACAATTTGCATAATGCAAGCCTATGGTCAACATTGGTCATTGTCTACTTTGACCTTTAACACTCAAACACTTTAGTTGGTTTGTATTTTTGACATAACGAGAAGACGCTGCAAAAGCACATTTTCTTTGTATACACTTCCAAAAGATGAGGATGTTAAGAGTCAGTAGTAAAATTATTTTTTACAAATTTACCACAGCAGTATTACTCCAAACTTTTGTTTTATTCCCATCATTTTACTGGTCTAGGTTGAATAAGTTCTTCTAATGTTTTGGTAAACTCATTGTTACTGTCCTTAAAATGTGTAATTGCTGAGGATTGAGGAAGCTTCACGGAGCTGAAGTTTCATTTTCGAACACAATCTGCAAGCTGTAGGCCAATCACAACAGACTGAGCCAATCGACCAATCAGGCCATAGTAGGCTTGTGGAATGGAAGAGTTTATAAAGACCAATCTTCGTCCAAACCATTTTAGACATTTTGAGAAATCAGGTGATTTTCAATGTGTCTTTTAACCTTGGATGCACGTAAATCCAAAAAAATGTGTTAGCCAGTTCGAAAATTCACAAACTTTGTGTGAATGCAGTAATATTTATCACTCTAAAACAGCCATATGTTGCTGCTGTGTGAATGTAGCCATTGTGATTAGCTGCATTTCTCTGAGCTGCCAGGGTGTTAGGCTGAGAAATGGAAAGAAAAACCGGGACACTTTCCTACATTTTGAGAAATCATCTAGAGCCTGTACAAAGCACAAGATTTACCCAGTTTATTCCTGCTTCATAAATACTTAATGAAAACCAACTCGCTGCTTATAATAAGAACTATCGCAGCCTTTACAAGTGAGAGGAGAAAATCTGCATCACACCATCTCAATAATTGATGCACGAAAGACACTTACAATAATCCGCTTGGAATTAAACAAAGAAATATAAAACACCATGTACAGATCCAAATGGAATGAACTGTAACTGTATTTGGCACCAATAACAGGGCTTCTTCATAAGCTCAGAAAGGTATTGCCAAACGTCTGTAGAAAGTCTGCCAGGCCGCTGTGAGATGTGACACAAAATAAATGAAGTTGGAAGGGAAAAGGTGCTAAATGTGTACTGTATGAATACCGCAGGGAGTTATCTTGGACACCGCACAGAAAAACTGATGGTTGCCACTATTTCATAACTCTAATGGTTGTTTTTTTCCTACTTCTGATGAATGAGTCATGCCTGTCTCGTGTCAACGCACCCGAGGACAGAGGCTGCGGCAGGACGACCACAGGTCGGGCTGTTTATTCTGTCGCTATCTGTCTCCCAGTATGTGTCCAACTAAAGAGACATCGCAGCAAAATTACACCATGCTGGCCTCACTATGACATATGAGAATGTACAAATATACAAAAGTGCATGTACCTAATACACAGGTGCAGACTTCTGAGGCACATGTGCATGCTGACCATTTTGTCTTTACATACACAGAAGTTTACAGAAGTGTCCGTTGTGTTGCAGCTATATATTCGATTTATTAAAAATTCTTTATTTATCTCTACAGAACTCAATTATTTGTTAATTATTTGTCTTCAACAGAGGGAAGAAAGCCATTCAGGTTTAGAATGACATCAGGGAGAATAAATGATGATATTTCTATTAATGCTTTAGCAGTGACACCATTAACATACAGTACAGTCCAAGGCCTCATTCTGCAGGCTTGCTTTTTTAACCAATTTGTGCACATGCTTTAGCATATTCAGTGAGTCATGTGGTTCAGTGAAGAAATAAGTCCCTGGATTATAAAGGTGGTGCTGGTTTTGCCATATGTTCTGGTGCATTTGGGCTTTTGATAAGACTCTTTGTAGCCGTGTTCTTTGAGATATGAGCGCCAAACAAAAGCACTAAGAATTTGAGCTTAGATGAGCTGATGCAAACGCAGAATGAGAATCGAGCTGCAAGACACAAGTAAAAGTGCACTAAAGGTTCAGTTACAACTAAAAATACCCACAGTATACGATGCTTATCAACTCACAACACATATAGCAAAAAGTCAGGGTCATTCTTTTAAATTTGCTAAATGGCAGTGCTGGCCGGTAACACAGTATTCTTCGGGTTTTTTTCTAACTAGAATATCTTTTTAATCTGCTATGTGCATCCTTTTTTACATTTTCTTACTAAGGTTGTGTGGTTTGGACTTTTAGCTGAAGTCAATATTAGCTGAAAGGCACTTAACTGTTCATGAATATGTTATTGCTCTTGTCAAGAAATCTAGCAGTGTATAAATTCAAAGATTAAGGCCAGTTAACTAGTGCACAGAAAATAATTTAAACAATGTGTGTTCCATGTTTCGTTATTTATATGTAGTGTATTTAAGCCATTTCTTTGCTCTCTTTTCTATGGTAATGTTATATGTTGTTGTGTAGTTCTGGAGGTGTCCATTAAAGTTTCTTTTTATCTTCGTATACACTCTAAAAAATGCTGGGCTGTTTCAACCCAAAATTGGGTCAAATATGGAAAAACCCAAATGTTGGTTTGAAAAATGCAATAAAAATGTACAGTTGGACATGAAAGTTGAAGTTGGGTTGAAATTGAAATGACATTTTTAACCCAACATTTGGGTTTGTCCATATTTTACCCAAATTTGGGTTCGAATAACCCAGAGTGTATTAGATTGGAATAGAATCTGTCCCACAGTCCTGATACAGAACTCAAAGACACATGATAAGCTTTCATCAAAGCAAAGGTTTGGAGGAGAAATACGAAATAGTTTGGGTTAAGTGAAGGATTTGTCGTTGTTTAATGACATAAAACAACAATGTGGCACAGTATGCTGCAGCCAGCTACTTGGTTGTTTGCTGGGAGCATGTTGCTCTCTTACAGTGCTCTTTTCTGTTGCTTTGTGAAAGTTGTGATGGAGGAACAGTGTGAGCTATCTTGCATCATGCTGGCATCCATTTTAAACCCTGTACAAGTCTGTATGTTTCATGTGGAGTAAACTGAATGAGCAATAAACTTTGACCCTGTAAGCCTTATTCTCTTGTCCAGATGGATTTGTGAGCAGTTGGATAGTGTACATGAATGTCAAAGTACCAGTAAATTAGTACAGAAATTTATACTAAAATAAGAAAACATGTAATGATATTGATAATGATGCATGCCAGATGTTTAAATGTCTTTATTTGACATATTAATTGTATAACTAATCTTAAATCTTAATCCATTTCTGATTGTTTACTTGAATACTACTTAGATGCATGAAAAAGTAGATAAAGTTTTACTCCATTAAAATCATTTTCAATTTTACTCAAACAAACTTCATTTTTAATGTACTTCAAGGTACAATATGCAGGATTTTTCACCACCAGGGGTCACTAACCACTTACAATAATAAAGGTGTTAATTGATAACGTTTATTCCACATTAGGCTGAATTATGAATCTTGTTCGTCAAGCTGATGAATCTTTTATGGATGTGTGAATACATTGATGTTTTAACATGACTGGTGTGAAGCAGGGCACCGACTTCTAAACGTACTACCAGCGACACACGCCACGCGAGTCCTGCGTATATAAAAGAATAAGGACATTTCTTTCTACCGAACAACACACAAGCGCTGGATTTATACTCTCACAGGTCAGTTATCAGACAAATGAAATGCCTCGGGTTCCGACTGTAACCCTTGTTCCCGAAGGAGGAACGAGACACTGAGTCATCGTCGTGATGACACTTTGGGGAACACCCCAGTGTAGCAGCGTCTGAAGCATGAATGAAATCTGTCCAATTCTGATTGGTGCTGTGTCATGGCATAGTATGGCCAGCGTCATCTTGTTTGTTTTCAAGTATTAGGGAAATCACCTATGGAAATCACGGCGCAGAACTGTCACAACTCTGCCGTCATTGTGTTAAGCTGCCCACCAACTAGGGATGGGAATCGAAAACCGGTTCTTCTTCAGAACCGGTGCCTAGTGAATCGTTTCCTTGGAACCGTTCAGCTTGCCTGCTTAACGATTCCGCTTATCGGTTCCGCTCGTTGTAAATGCGTCATGGCGTCACACACACACGCTATGTTGTTTTGATTCAGAACGCGGCATTTTCCTGCCGACCAACATTTCGTTATTCAAATGTAGGCGCGCCGCGCGTTGCAAGCGCGTTCATAGTGTGGCGTGACCACAACATTGCCCTACATCAATGTCAAATTTAACGTAAACGGAACGAAACTGAGCTACTCGTTAGTGTGTGGTTGTTTGGATGACGGACCGTTCATCAGTTTGGACCAAAGCAGCGCAAGCCGATCTTCATCATCAGCACTGTTACTACACCGGCAAATCCAGTAAAGAAAACATTTGAATTCGCCACTGAAGTAATAACATTGCTGCGAGATCTAGTGAGAAACATTCACATTTCTCCGTTATTAACGGATCAAACAGCGCTGACGTGGAAACCAGGAAGAAACATCGTGCCATGAATGAACTATCCAGTGTCCACAGATCAGCAACATCACCAAGATTTACTGTATAACACTACTATCTGTAAGTTTGGCAGGAATAGTAGGCTATAGGCCTAATGCTTTCAAGTAACATCACGTCGGTTGTATTTTGACATTATCAATACAATTGCTGCCCTCAAATGTTAATCTAAAATAAAATAAACCTTTGTTTATAACTACTACAATATTACATTTCATTTTGTCCAAGAAGCTGTTTTGTTTTATATGCTCCCAAGAAAAGTCAAGTATAGTTCCATCATTGCTCAAAGTTAAAAAATATCATACTTTATGATGTTAGTTTTGCATAATTTGTGTATACTCTGTGCTTCTGATCAGATATTAAAGCAAGTTCAAACAAACAAACAAATTTGTACTTATTCCCTCACTCAATGAGAATCGATAAGAGAATTCGATAAGGAATCGGATCGATAAGCAATATCGATAATGGAATCGGAATCGTTAAATTCTTATCAATTCCCATCCCTACCACCAACTCTATACACGATGTGATTGGCCTGACCACAGTTTGGTTTTTCCACTTCGAAAGTCAACGGAGAGTTGCTAGACCACACTTTGCAGCAAAATAACTTGCTGCCGCTAGGTGCGTCTAGATTTCTAGGCTAATCAGATACTTAAAGTGGTTCATAACAATACTATAGTGTAAAGTGCTCTGTCTGACCACACACACACACACACACACACACACGGCTCTGATTCACTTACCCCAACCAAAGCGGGGACCACCTTTCCCCTCTTCACCACCTCATCACTTTGGTAACTATGACAACCACATCACCCTCACCAATACATCTCTCTCTCTCTGTTTCTGCTCAGTATTCCTCTCATACTAATGTCACAGTGTGTCCTCATCTGTTAGGACCTTCCAATGGTGAGGTTATAGGGGATATCTGGAAAAGGCATTGAACAGCAAATTAAACCCACTATGTTGCTCATCCAAACTCACTGTCCCTTCCACTGTGAACTGTTTCTACTGGAGAACCGAAACCAATTATAGTTTTTGCAGAATCAGATCCTTCAATTTCATGGTTTGCTTAACAAACAGAAGCATCCCTAAACAGAACGGATGAATGTTCACAGATAAACATACAAACAATCAAATAAACAGTTCTTTAATACAGATGTTAACAATATAATCATATCTTACTGGTGCAAAATCACAAATTTCGATTGTCACTAAGAGCCCTATTTAAACGATCTAAGCGAATGGCCTAAAGTGCATGGCGCAAGTGCATTTAGCTAAAGTGCTAGTTTACCGACAGGGAAAAATGATTGTTGTGCATGGTCTAAAAGGGTTGTCTCTATTCTCTTAATGAGTAATTGGTGTGTTTTGGGTGTGACATGAAATAAACCAACCAGGGTCTCATCTCCAATTCCCTTTAAAAGCCAGTTGCACTCGCCCCATGGCAGATTGCTATTTACATGGCGGAATTTGCAAGCGGAAAGACTGAGGGCCCTATCATACACCCGGTGCAATGCAGTGCCAAGCGTAACACAATTAACCTATGGCTAAACCACGCCTCCACCACTCACTCGGACACAGAGTCATCACTCGGGGACAGGCGCTATGCAGCCGTCACAGTAGGAGATATTTCCAGGTGGCAATTGGTGATTTTTGGAGACAGAAAGATTATATATCATCTCAAAGTCATCTTAAGGGTTGGAGGGTTATATTAATAATTTTAT
The DNA here is from genome assembly GCA_030378365.1 of Hybognathus amarus. Lineage (NCBI taxonomy): Eukaryota > Metazoa > Chordata > Actinopteri > Cypriniformes > Leuciscidae > Hybognathus > Hybognathus amarus. The sequence continues at coordinate 9,864 of JAQIUQ010001281.1, read as the reverse complement.
AGTTGAGAAGGTCGATGAAAAGCTTCAGCTCCAGGCAAAAATGTACAGGTCACATTAACCGCATTTCATAACCATCACCGTTTGTTGCTACAGTATTTACATGAATCATTCAGCACAACATTGTTAACATTTGTAATCTCGGTTATTTGCAGATACGTTAATGAAGCTAAGTGACATGATGACGTACAACACAGCTAGAAGCTAAAGTTAACGTTTTCGAATTTTCTGATTCTAAAGACGTCAAAATACGTTGTTAACTTAGAACAGATCTAGACATCCTTGTTTAATTTATCCACGTTTATCTGGTGTTGTGGTCTACCGCATAACGTAAGACCAGACACACTTGGAGCTTGGGAAAAGGTCAACAAATTACACACTGTCGCCCAGACTTCTGAGAACCTAGTGTCAGAGTTGCATTTACCCCATGCACACCATTTAACCATTTCAAACTTAAAATGACAAGAGAAAACGAATGAAAACTGACTAACTGCACTGCATTTAAATGGGACGTCCCTGAATGTGTAACAAGCAAAATGTACGCAAATTGTAGACCTGCCTATAGGCGCAAATTACTAAGAAGCTTTTTAAATATAAAAAAAATATTGCGCCATTGAATTTAGACTAGGTTTTTGTTGGTTAATGGCACAGTCTATATCAGTTGCCTTAAAATCAGCAACGCGCCAACAATGCGGCCAAACACACCTCGTTTTTCAGACCAGCATGCCCATGGGGCACATTTAGTCGCAAATACATTTGCTATTCAAACAATGTGGCACAGAACGTAAAAATGAAAGCTGTGTTTGGCTGAAAACAGAAAAATACACTTCCGTCACGCTCGGCTTGCATTGCACCGGGTGTATGATAGGGCCCTAAGACTTTTTTTTTTGTATGTTTAATATGTTGGTTTTTTTATTGTGTTTATGTATTAGTCTATTTAGTCTCTGGCATAGTTTACTCGCCATTACATTGTTTCACACTTATTTAAAAACGTAATATATATATATATATATATATATACTGTATATATCGTATGTATTGTATAGTATTGTATAGTCATGAAGTGGTTGAAGCAAGGGAGGAAGCAGGATCTAAATGCAGCACACTTTAACTGTAAACTAAACTTCAAACTTCACAAACTCAGAGCAGGAAACAGGACTCAGGGACAGAACAACCAACATCAAGAAGTCACAAAGACAAGCCAGAGCTGAAACACATGCAGGGCTTAAATACAGGGGTAAACGAAGCTAGACAGGATAACAAGTGGGCGTGGTTAATAGGAAACACCTGGGACTAATAGACAGACAGGGAAGTTCCCTGAGGGAACCACTAAAAATGACAAGATAATAATTACAATAATATTTATTCTAAAAAAAACAGCATTTAAAGATTTTATTGTTGATTTTAAATTATTTTAATTTAACAATTATACCAAAATAATCTGCCAATTACTGCATGTGCATGACAGTGTGCACTCTTTGGTGAATGTGTTTTAGCTTTTCTCTATTGTAGCGTAAATCCAGCCCTCTGGGCTCGTGTTCAAAAAAGAGCTGACATGCTGAATGATCATTATATTCATATCTGTGTGTATTTGACTTCACTCGCTGTGTAAACTGAATTGCATATTTCTGATTTATTTTCTGACCCAGGTAATGAATTCCAGGTCGTCTGGTTTGCGGTGAAGTGCGGCATTTGTCTGATGATAGATGGCATGCTTTTATGTACATGTCACTGCATTTGATTTCAAAGTGTAAATTAATGCATACAAACATTTTTTACACACAAAAAGTTTTTGCAAAACAAACATTAATGAATGCATAGCTGTGTGCGTGTGTGTGTGTGTGTGTAATTTAGGTTTGCTGCATTCTGGAATTCAAAGACATAGTTTGACACATAAGCATAAGTCATTTTTTTAATGTTCTCATACAGTAGGTCCACTTTTAATGTTAGCAAGATTTTTCAATCAAAAAATATAATTTAAAAGTTATAGGCTATTGTCTATCCTTTTATTTTACCCTATTTGAAACACATTATTTTGATAGCCGTGTCCCCATTCAAGACTCTCAAGACTTCATCCGTCTACTGCTAATTGTTGGGTTACAGATTTGCATTTTAAAATCATTTCCAATGTTCGACAATTAAACATGAGGAATTGTTTTAAAACTTGCGATGTTGAAAAATGACAACCAGTGAAATTCATTCATACATATATTGAGCCAGAATCTGATGCCAACTCAGAAGACAATACATAAAGAATTAAAATTTATATTTCTTCTTTATGTGTTTGTGAGGTATATTGTATTGTATGACCTTATATCAGTGTTGAAAAGAATATGTTTATCTATATATAGTTTCATAGTTACATTTAAGCGTCTCTGATTGTGGCAAATTAAGTTTAAGTAGCTACTTGGAGTTACCAAAGTTATAATTGACAGGATGACTTTCTGTGTTTGTAAACTAATTATAAATAAATGAATTACTATTGTTTGCTCCACTGTTGTTATATTCATCGTTCATCATTTTTAAGTAAAGTAAATGTAAAGTGAGTATACACATCAAATGAATTGTATCAGACAAAGCAATGGTGACCCATGGTAAAAACATTGTTACTCGCAATCGATGCTTGCGAACATTGCTGTCCGATTTTAAGATAGTCGTCACTGTATCATCTTTTATTTTCAGTCTCCCGGTCTCTGTTTTTAGAAAACATAATCCTCAGTAAAATAAAGCAAACACAAAATGTGTCTACTGATGCAATCTGGACCTTCTTTAAAAATACAATTCAGCCACGCTTTCTTAATGTTACTATCACAATGAAGGAAATACGAAGACTGTTTTTCCACAAGTTGGCACTGGAAAATGTCTTGTCATCAGAAGCATTTTTTGCTGCTGGAGTAATCCTGTGTTTGCATCTCTCTCGCTTTTATTTTTAAAATGACAAGCGCGGATCGGGTAAGACAGCTAGAGAGGCAATGATGTAGTCATTTTGAAATAAGTCTATTTTAACAGCTTGATATCAATAAAAGCTGTATTTGGACTAACAATGAAGCTTTGAGTTCTGAAACGTATAGGATTTAATGTTTTTACAGTACAAGGACATCTATAAGCCAAAACATCAAGGAAAATACGATTTCTCAATTCATGACCCCTTTAAATCACCCAACCCATATGTGTTCATGTTTGTGTAGCGAGAGAGAGAAAGAAAAACAGAAAAAGAGAATAGGGGAATGTGGAATGAGGAAACGTGCTATTTGTGTAGAAAATGAGAGCACTTAAGATGCTTTTAAAGTGCTTTGTTTAAAGTCAACAGCCCCTTTAAATGCAAAACCATTTAGAGATTGTTGCTTTTATAACAAGATAATTAACAGCAACCCCATTCATTTAGGAGGAACAGCTGTGTTTCTGAGAATTATAGAATTATAGCGATACCAAACTTGCATTCTTGTATACCAAACAAACAAAAATTAAGTTATACGAGTGGATTTATCAATTGGTCTGGTAAAAATAAAGTCTTTATGCCATGACATTTTTCATTTTGCCCTTGAACATTTTCATTGGTAGAAGAAATCAGACTAACAGAATGGATTTTATACTCTTCAGTTCTTCAAAGCTCTGCTGCAACAGAGACAAATTTGACAATATGATTGGAGACTGCAGCTGCACTTGTACAAATGTTTGTTTGGGATATCTGCACCTTAGTATGTACATGAATCTTTGAATCAAGGATTCTGTTGCCTCTCTGTGTGAATATTATGCATGGAGCATAAAAATGTGAAAAAAAATAAAATTTGGGCCAAGCTCAAAGATTCAGATATAGTATCAGATTGAGACTCACCTGTAGATGATGCAGGCACTGTTACGACACGTGTCGCAGTTGGATGTGTCCTGCCCAGTTCGATATGACAGTCTGTGGAAAAAAATACACACAGATAAATGTACTGTAGCATAAAGAAAAATACAACTCTTAACTTAAAGGGATAACTAAAAAGAAAAAAGAAAAAAAAAAAAGACATTTTGAAAAATTTCCAAACGACATTGGGCCCCATTCAATTTCACTGTATGGAGAAAAAAAAGTAATTCATGCAGGAGTAAATTATGACAGAATTTTAACTATCCACCATTTGTTTTTTTTTTGGGTGAACAATTTTATCTTTTATTTACATGGAAGCATTCAATTAATCAAAAGCAATGGTAAAAACAATCATGGTTCTCACAAAATATTAACCAAACACAACGGTTTTCAACATTGATCATAACTAGATGCAGTGCCCGTGCAAAATCAGTTTTTGTGTGTGTTTTTAGTAATTGTTGGTTTGGTGTGTTTGAGTGCTCATTGTTACAATTACACAGCAAAAGTTCAGTGACATTTTTATTTGTGCTTGCTAAAAAGCAAATACTGATACTGACATAATGACATAAAATAGATAATTTAGTTTAGATTAGTTCAACAAAGTTCTATAACAAGGTTCAGCACAGAAGGCAAAACTAAAGAAGGATAAATTCACAATTAATGTAAGTACATAAATAAAAACATCGATATGAACTTTGTTGTCATTGTGCAGTATAAAACAGTATATGACATATAGTGCAGTGCAGACAGAGGAATGAAGTGGTATGGTGTAACAACATTAATAAATTCAGTTAACATCCACAAATGAATTAGCGTGACGTTTCAGGAAATGCAGCATGAAAATGCAGCAAGTTTTTTAACTCCAAACTGTTTCATAGAACAGATTTTAGGCGTAATAGCTAGTTTTAACATTTAGATCAGGCTATGTTTGACTTGTTTCTACTACTATCCAGTTTTAACGACAAACACTACAAAGGAGAACACAAAAACAGCTAACTTGGTTGTTTCAATGATGAAAAGTAAGAGATGGAACGTCAAACTTGGCAGATGCACTTACCTCGTGCCCATCACAGACACGGTCAAGTTTGAAATTCATCGGACTAACAGTTTAGAGATATGCAAATAACAGACACACAGACAGACAGATGTTCCTGTAATTTATAGATAGATAAGACCATTTTTTAAGCATCAAATCAGCGTTTCAGAATGATTTACTGAAAGATCATACTGAAGAATGGAAAATGTCTGCTGAAAATTTAAAATATATTAAAATAAAACAGTACTGTATTTTAATTAAATTAAATGCAGCTATAGTGATAGCTTTATTGTTTTAATTGTGTCAAGATTTATTGATTAATGTGATTAATGAAACACCATCTAAATGAGTTCAATAAAATGTTTTGATTGATTCACAGCCCCAATTTGTTCTTGTGCATTGATGTATTTTATTAAAGCAGGGCCTCTTTAGGGATTATTGCTTTATTCTACCAGGTGCCAAGACACCGGGATTGAATTCCCTGTATCTACCCGCTGTTTACTCATAGCCCTTGGGCTTTAGCAGCATTAATGCATGTACAAGGGGATGATGGATCATGCACTAGCCTGGCATACTTGAAGTGGTTTTGATATATTATTTGTGTGCTGATGTGACACTGTGACACATGCCTTGCATTTCTACGGAGACAATAGCGGGGCTGTACCCAGCAGCCATGCGGTTATGCATTTTCATTAAAGCTTAATGAAAGCCTAATTGGATCACTTTATCCCTCTGAGCACTCAAGTGTCAGGATGGTCATTGATATTCTGCATTCAGTTCGATCTGATGATGTTGAGGACTTCACAGCGACAGTGGTTACACACATTATGTCCAGATCGTAGAAGATCAAATATTTGCTGCAGCCACGCAACAGGAACGAACAATACCCTGATCTAGGCTTTTACTTTATTTGCTTATAGACTAAAGTGATATTATTAAGCATAATGATATTTTACCCTATTTAGGCTCAGACTCATGGTAGGATAGAGCAGTATTTAACTGGAAGAAAATCAATATGGTCAAAATGATCTGGAATAAATGAGAGTGAGATGAGATTGAAACTTTCATCGCGGTAGAAGCAGAGGAGAAGAATTGTCCTGTAGGTCAGGGAGGGCAAGGAATAATTGGTGGTTACAGTAATGTGACTCATGTGATGAGGTCTATTGCAGCTTTGTCTTGGTTGGTGTGTGTTTAGGAAGATCAAATTCTATGTAAAAATCTAATCGGACTAATATGTTTGTCTAATGTTGACCAGTTGCCAGATCTTGTATTAAATGCATTATATTCACACAATCTACACACCATATACAATTTAAACCCATTTGTCATCTCAAACTGGCAACCTTATTCGCAGGAAGCTCGACCGCGAAATCATGATCATCGAAATCATCGAAAGCAGGCAAACACCTGCGCTCTGTTACCGTTAGGCGTGGCCCTAGGGGCAGCGAAGCAAGAGCATTCTGGGAGTTGTTGTCTTTCATCCACATAGGCCAAAAATATATTTTCTGGCTCTTCTCAGTCAAGAAAGCTCCAAATTCAAAAATAATTTCACGTCTTCTAAATGACGCATTTTATATACACATTCATCGTTCCAGAGGTCAAGTATCCCTTTAAGAGATTTACCAATACTGGCATACTGGTTTTAGCTTTATATTTCTGTGTGATATTTGAAATTGTATTGTTAAATCACTACAATGTAGTTTTTATTCTAAATTGATTAAATAAAAGACTTTGCTATAAAAGAGTCTTTAAACATAATACGGTTAGAAAAACAATTTACCATAAAAAGGTATAATTAATGCCCCTTGAAATCAGTTTAGGGGTCAAATATCACCCCTTAATGGAACAGTTAATTTCTGTCACACTAATACTGTCTATGACAGGCCTAAACCAGAAAAAGTACCAGCACAAAAACACACTCAACAAAATATTGTCTAATTATTGTTATGATTAAATCAAATTTGTGTTAATCTTGCACCCCAGTCCAGTGTTATTTTGGACCCCACTGACTTACACTGAATATACATTCTTTAAAATATCTTAATTTCTGTTTTACAAAAGACAAAAAGGTTTGTAACACTGAGGATGATAGAATGATGTGTAAACTTCCTTAATAATAATAAATTATATTTATAGGTTTTACTCAATAACTTTTAATTCACAATCGATTGGATATTCAATATCACTGGTATGCCTGCCTAAAGAGATGCTTTTCCAGAAGAGATAAGGAAAGAGTTACCATCCACTATATTTCCACAGATAAGGAGCAGTACAACTAAAAGTTTCAGAGATCCATGGAAGCCAAGCGCATGCGAAGGAAGAACTAAGGAGAATAAGAATGATGATCTAAGAGTTCAAGATTGAGTATAGAAAGCATGTCAGATACATAGGAAGGAGCCAGATTATGCAGTGCTACAAAAAAAAATTAACAGGAAGCCAATGCAGTTGTTGTAAAACTGGAGAATGTCTTTCATCTTTAGAGTTCTGGTAATAATATGTTCTGCACTAACTGTAACTTGTGTCTAAAAGTTTAAAGGGAACTACAAAGGGGTCTACAAGCTTTACACCAACTAATAACCAGTTTAGATCAACTAGAAACCAGCTACTGTACCATGTTACAAAACATACCAATGGATTTTCCACCATGCAGGGAATAATTTAGAGTTTCTAGGTCACTGGACAAATTCTATGGTCCTTTTAAGCGGACATACATTTATATTATACTAAACAGTATCTTATATTTCAGTTCTTTTGAAATAAATATTGATCAGACAGTGTGTGCATGTCACTGAATCACACAAGTGCTGTGTTCCCTGCGAGCTGGCTCTCAGTTATTGCAGACATCAGCTCTGTTGAAAGACGCGCTCTGCCCTCTCTCTTTGGAGGTGTGCCCTGAGTCTGCAGGGAGGTGAACACTGCTACATTCCTGGAATAATCTGTGAAAAACTGACACTGGCAGAGGAAGCACATCTCACATTACACACTGTCAAATAGCGTGCTAATGTTTCTTTCTGACGTGAACTCACAATGGATCGGCATGTTATTGAAATTCAGTGAATGCTATTCAGGACATTCCAGTGTTAGCACAGGCTAATGAAATACAATATCAGTAGCAGCAGCATCTGATGACACTCATATTGAAGTCCCTTGACTTCAGACACAAATATGTGCGGGAAGTTGGTCATGGATAATTCATCTGTTGATTATCAAAGATGGTATACACAGAGAAAAGAACCAGATTTTGATGTTTTCTACATTAAACGTAACTGGTACGTGCCTAGGATTGGGAACCAGAAACCGGTTGATGTTTGATTCCCAGTAGAACGGCAATCAGCTGCCAATGTAGAAGGAAAACCACACTAAAATATTCAGACAGCTTCCTGCAATAGTTACATAACTGCGCCGCATCACTGATACAGAAACTTCAGTGCACAGCTTGATAGGTAGTCAGAATCCAACAGTATAGTGTGTTTACAGAACAAATCACTCTTGTAAGTTGTTTTTTTGTTTTTCAGTGGATCAAAAACGTATCAGGAAACCAGTGTAGTCTAACTGATAAATCGATATGAGATAGAAAACATAGATAATAACAAAGGCCCCAACCAGTGTAGTAAATACTGCAGTGTTTTCTCTAAGTGATTGCCAACTCGTCATAAGGGGCTTTTACAGAACTAAACAACTATACAGAACTATCCGGTGCAAATGCAGATATCCGCGTTCATTGTTGTGACTTATATTTTTACGGTGCAGCGGACCTTGGCGCTAGAATGTCAGCCAGAGGCTGAGCAAATTCTTCGTGTTCATTCAGTTTATGATCTGTCATAACAGTCCTGTCTAATTTGTTATCAGATAGAACTCATTATACGGTAGAACGTAGACAGTAATGAAAAGTAGCGTATATGCCGTGTGGTTGATGTCCAGTGGTGCTAGCTGAGCAGAAATAATCGTGTTTACGGTTGGTCCTCTGAAAGTTGGGTTGGAATTTCTCTCAGCGTAAAGGGTTAAGGGGCCATTTATTACTGGTTTGCATGTTCATAGAGTTACTTTGTGGAGTAAATATATAGGCTATAATCTGTGTGTTTACATACACAGCCTTTTTAAATATGGTGGGTGCTGGTGTTTCGCATGTGAAAAGCGTTTGGCCAATAAGGGCACACTAACGTCACACATATTTCCTATAGTGCAGGTTTAGACCCTACTCTGAAGTAGGAGCTAAAGCCGTGTTTTCGCCGCAATACCAGGAATGTTTTTCGATGTTGCTGGTTAGGTTACCTATTGCTCTAACAATTTGTGACGAATTTTGCATAATAGGTCTCCTTTAATATTACTATTTTACTACATCGGGGACACTGTCACAGTTTCACTCCTCACATGTGTTTGCACTGTCTGTGTTTCCCGCCACTTGATCAGTCACCATGGACACCGAATCACCTTTATCACAGCTGGTAGTCATCTGTCTACTTGTCTGTGTATTGGTTACCGCTTGTGCTCTGTCTGTTGTCCGTTATTGTTTGTATCACCCTGATGTGTGCGTGCTCTCTTCGTCTTCTGGAATAAACTGCTATTATTTGGACTTTGCTTTCGGTGAACTCTTTTGAACTTGCCTCAGCGCAGCATTGTGTCAAAGGTGATCTGATGGCGAGATCCAGAAACACTTCCAAGTGTTCCTACGACAAATATGTGGAGTCGGTGCTGGCGTCCTGCAGGAGTATCATCGACGTCGAGGATGCCGCCAGCCCCGCTCCCCATCCAGATCCCCAGCCAGAACCATCCCGAACAGCGAGGACTGTCAGGAGCCACCGCAGGTAGCAGCGTCAAAAACTGCGAACTGATGATGAGCCCACGCCTATAAAGTGACCGAGGTCGCAGTCGCGCAGTGAGTGTCTGAGCCGACGCACGCCTGTCCAGGTGTGTGAGGGCCGGCCGAGCTCACCCATTGCTGAGGGGAGTACTGTGGCGACTTGGAAGTGCGCCCCACCCA